>OY978218.1:35671806-36161806 GCA_963854785.1 Vaccinium vitis-idaea
AGAGAGAGAGAGTCCAAATACACCCTTAAGAGTGAGCAAACTGAGAAATGGGAGTGTTTTAGCTTTGTTTGAGGAAGTGGTGGAATAAGGTGATGAACCATTCCCTATGAAAAGGGAAAATTCAAAGTTAGTGACACCTTACTAGTTTTCTGTTCTTCTCCTTGAGAGTGAGCAAAAAGGACAAGACCTTCAGACACAAGATTCAAACAACACTCACAAAAAGCACAAAGAAAAAACAAAAAACTGCAAGTGTCGCAAGTGTCACAAGTGTCACACAGTCTTATTTCACCATATAACCAAATCTTATCTAACAGAAGTCTTTAAATTTTTCCCAAGTCCTCTTGATTCAATTCTTTCTACTAAGAAAACAAAACAAGAAAATTGTTGGTTCAATAAGACTGAAAAAATATATCAACTAAATTGAATGTAAGAATGCTATTTTTTATTTTTCGCCAGAAGAGATGACCAAAAGCTACACATCTACTGCATCACCTCCTTGCAAGTCCTTTTGTTGTGGTTGCCAAAACCTCCACACCTACTGCATCTCATCCTTCTTGTACATTCTCCTCGGGATGGAATCCTTTTGTTTGCTGGCCTACCTGCTGGCTTCTTGCACAACGGAGGGCGAATAAGCATAGTCTGCCAAGTCGTCTCTGGCTTGTCAATATTAGGTATAGGGAAGATTGGATCCGAATACGACAAACGATACATCTCAGTGTGAAAAAATGGTTCAACAAAGCTATTCAGATTGTGTTGGGTTTTTTGGATGACCGCTTTGTATCCCTCATCAAAGATAAATGAATTAAAACAAAAATATTGTTATTTATTTCTTTTTAACACTATAGCATAATAAAAAATTACGTGGGTAAAGAGATTGTTACAACAAGAGTGTGAGCTGTTGTACTGATATTAATTCTATCACTACTAGTTTGATGGAGTGACTTCCAGTGACCCAGGGGACACTACGTGGCGGTGCCCGATGCCTCTTTCCTCCGCATATTTTTGTAAGATCCATACCCTTAGTCCTGGGCCTCACAAAAACACGTGTTCGCCAAAGGAGAGGCCTGGCAATTTTTTTTTCCCGGAAAAAGATGGTGTTTTTATTAAGAAGAAAGACGGTCTAAGGATCGTAAATCACCAAGGGCAAGATTAGTAAGATAGGGACTTTTTAGCCAACGAATGGGCTACCCTATTACAAGCACGTTTCACATGTTTAAAAGAGTAAGTGGAAAATAAAGGTAGAAGCTCTAAGCAGTCAGAAATGATAGAGCTACAATCTGAAAATTGGTCTCCACCCTTGTTGATGGCCTGGACGATCTGCACGACATCTCCTTCTTATGATATCCGTAAGACCATTATTAGTAGCAAAGACGAGAGCCTCACGGAAGGCCAAAGCTTTAGTAACTCTAGGAGAAAGAAAGCCAGTGATTGGTGAGGAAAGAAAGCCACCAGTGATTGGTGAGGAAAGAAAGCCAATAACCTGCCCGACGGAGTCACGAGTCACAACACCAATTCCCACCTTTCCATTAGCCTTGCTAATAGCTCCATCCACATTTAATTTAATGGCAGTTGATGGAGGAGGATGCCAAACCGGAACCACGGGAGGATTGAGCAATTCACGAGAAGGTGGTTTGAGTAAATTAGCTTCCTGAAATTCAGAACATAGAGACGTTGCCTTTTCTAAAACTATAGAAGCACTCCATACCAGGCCATCAAAATATGCATTGTTCCGAGCTTTCCAAATAAACCAGCAGATAGCAACTAAAAGACCATTCATCTCTTCGGCCTCCTTATAACCAAGGAGTGAAAGAGCTATAAAATCCCACCATTCCCTAAAAGCTGAGGCGTGTCGAGCAGCATAAGTGATAGAAGAGAAAGAAGAGCATCGCCAGACCTATTTAGAAACTTTGCATTGGAACAACATGTGTTCAAGCGACTCATGGACAGATTTGCAGCGAGGACAGAGGGGATTAACATCCATATTTCTCCTATTCAAATTCAACAAAACAGGAAGAGCATTGTGAAAACATCGCCATAGAAACATTCTAACTTTATTGGGCAAGGGCAAACACCACAAAGATTTCATATGTCAGTGGAGTGTGCTCCAGAACTTGTACCACCATACTCTCTGGAGTACCTCGACTGGACATCAAACTTTTTTTTTTTTGGTAATTAACCGATGTATTAGAACCAGAAAAAGAATTCACAGTGGACATCAAACTTAGTCAAATGATATGCGGATCATACAGAAAAAATCCCATTGTTGGTGAAATGCCATACCCCTCTATCATTGGCACCTTGGGAACTTATAGGCATAGATAAGATTGCCTCTTGATCCATAGTCAAAAATAAAGATTGTAGAATAGGAATATTCTAGTTGTGATTATTGGTATCAATAAAATCAGAGACTTTGCGAATATTGGAAAGGGAAGAATTTGGATTTGGAGGAGAGCTCAGGATCCGAAAAGAAAGGGAACCTGGGAGCCATGGGTCGTACCAAATATCAATAGAGTTTCCGTTTCCCACGCCATCTCCACCCTTTTTTGAGAATGTCCCGCGCTGCAATAATACTTCGCCACGCCCAAGAAGCAGTACTTGGACAAACAGCATCCCAAAAGGAACAGTTATGAAAATATTTCCCTTGAAATAATCGCTGAAATAAGGAGCGCGGGCCATGTATAAGTTTCCATGCTTGTTTAGCAAGAAGAGCTAGATTAACGGCATGGAGATCGCGGAAGCCAAGACCACCATTGTTCTTACTCTTACAAAGTTTATTCCATCCCACCCAATTAATTTTCTTCTCCCCTTCTTTGGAACCCCACCAAAATTTCCGAATAGCACAACAGATCTCTTGACAAATCTTTTTCGGGAGGAGAAAACATCTATATAACAGATTAGAGTGCTTTTCAAAAAAACTCATTTTCTCTACATAAATCAGGACCGTACAATACTGCTCACACGGTTGATATTACAAAAGCCCTTTCATCTCTCACGATGGCAATCCCGTAAATACATTGCACTTTTAAGGGCTTAGCTCCAACCCACCTAAATCATCGTGCAGTCTCTCTTTCCCTTCCCTCGTGTACCACATACCAGACCCTTTCTCTCTCTTCTTTCCATCTTCCACCACCAGATCTTCGCTCTATCCTCCTCCCCCATCGTCAGTCACCGGTGCTTTTCCAACGCCGAGTCGGCTTAGAATCAGAGGAAGGCACCTATTTCCGACAATATATGAACGATTCGAGTTGTTCCAAACGCCCGATCCGTGGAGTTCGAACTTCGAAGTGATCGGAGCATTTCAGTCGCTGGACAGGAATGTTAGTTTGCTCTTTGAGGCCGCCATTGACGGTTATGAAGGTCTCTCTCTCTCTCTGTTAACAGGTATGTAGTTTGCCTAAGTCATCCTCTATTGTAATCAATAATGTAGGTTTTAGTATTAGCTAGAGTTCCAGAAAATGTATTTCTTCGTCTTGGTTAAATTCCGCAAATAGATTTGATCTTGACCTGGAGATAACTCATGGAGATCGATCTTGACTTGGAGATAACTCATGGAGATTTTGTTGGCATTTGGAGAGTTTTAATGAACAACCATTCAAGATGTGCTCCAATTTCTACTTGCATTCCATGTGTTTGACAAAATGTGGGAGATAAACATGTGCACAATGCTTATTCTAATTAACAAATTTTGATTACCATTTTGTAATGCTTCAGCCGCGAGCGCCTGGAAGCAAGGTTATTACATTATTTTAACCCAACCAGACCGGTAACTTGATTGGGCTGATTCCATTCACCAATTGCTTTGTGAGCTTTGTGGGTTAAAAATGCACAACTATGGTTTTTAAATGCTTCTTGATTCACGCAAATTGCATACTAGGTTGGATTGGGATGGATGAATCATTCCGTGTTTTTTATTCAAACCTGAAAAAGGGAGGAGAAATACATTCTTATGCACTTTTGAGCTATTCCTGGTTCGTTTCAAATAAAAAAAAGAAGCTATACCTGGTTTATTTAGTTACTTCCGTAATGAAAATATGGCTGAGCGAGTGAAATGCCTTAGGTCCACTATACATGGAATTATGACTTGCCTAAATCTTCCTTTTTTATGTTTGTATGACTTGTCCAAATTGAAGGTCAATAAAACTTATTGCATGTTGTTTTGTTCATTTCCAAAGTTATGATAGAAAGACGTTTTGAGTGGTTTTGGTCTACCCCACCATTGTGATGCGTTTGTTGTTATCTCGCATTGTGAGTAGGATGTTTCATTTTTGATATTCTCTTCTTGTATTTGATTTGAATGTTGAATTTGCTAGATGGCATACATTTTTTCACTTCATTGAGCCAAGTAAACCAGACTAATGGTGAGCTATATGGTTAAAGCACACAACACAAAACTCTCTCACCTAAGTCATCCTGAGCCTTAGGGATGAGCAAGGCTATCTTCTAAAGCTCTGATGCAACAACTTATCTGCAGGAATGAATCTCGATGAAGATAATCAGCAACATGTTTATTGAGTGGAAAAATCTTTAAGGTACTTTGCCAAACCAATTTTTTTTACCCTATTGATGAATTTGTAAGAATGCACTTGGGTTGTATGCTAGAATTATTTCTTTCAATGATAATGTTTTGAGCATGTGAGATTGTCCCTAAAGAGGATTGTTATCTATAATATTGCTTGATTAAATAATGGGAATCTAAATTCTTATAAAAAATGGAAAATTCTATAAGTACATTTTTACCGGTAGAGCTACTGGTAAAATTATACTCTTACTGGTTAAAGAATGATCTTATTGACAACCCACTGACAGCTCAGTGAGCTGTCAATAGAATGACTGCAAAAAAAATAAGCTGCAAAAAACCATGTGAATTCAAAGTATTGGTGACTCACTAGGACATTAGAAGTTGCATTGTCATAGCCAGTTCCAGCAGACGCAAACGTGACTCCTACGGCGAAATCTGATATATTATAAGCTGGATCCAAATAAGCTGGAACAGTTCTCCGAAGACCAAATGCCTCGGAGATAAAATCGGTTGGAATCCGGCCGTTGGAGAAACGGCCGGTCGGCTTGCCGCCGTCAAAGTCGCGGCCATAAGGCTCAAAATTGCTCCTAGCAATAGTTGGAATCTGGTTGTTTCCGGCATCAACTGATGAGTCTCCAAACACTATTATTGCTGGCACTTTCTTTGTTCCTTCAACAAGAACTAGCAATAGAAATTGAGTTAAAATAACACAGAATGTTGCATAAGTGTTTGCCATCTCCCCTTATTTCCTCTCACCACAGCGTTTTGATGTGTACATATATAGTGAGAGAGTTCAGGGGTGAGAATTGAATTTGGTGTGAAGAAGTTTGTTGGGAGAATCAATTAATGTTAGGATTTATCAAAATAATTTGGCACGAGTATGTTTGTTTCATTATGTGGGCACGATTTAGTAAAGAAAAGGACATGTAGTAACTTGTATAGGTAAATTTTTCTTCCTTTAGATTTTACAGTCCAGATTAAAAAAAAAAAGATTTTAGAGCGAGATAAACTTATTTAGGGGTGTGGCACAAATCGCCACCGGCTTTTGTGGGCCCCACCGAGCATACATTGCAATAATCTGAACCATTCATTTTGTATGGCCTGCAAAATAATGTTTCCCTGCTAAAAATCTGTTTGATCAGACATCGATAGGTATGCCAGAAGTTGAATTTTGGTTTAAGAATCCAGACGGTCTGGGTGGCACATCCGGAAATAAGTTTCTCTCTTTTAGAGCAAGTGTACTGTCAAGGCCTGAAACATAGAGATTTGCTCCCTACTAAGGTCTTTGATTAGAAACATGTCAAGCGCTATTAACTCTTTGGGGCTACTCCATACGTAGCTTTGTTATGGATTTAATTTGGGTCTCCGCTAGTGAATTGTGGAATTGGTTGGGGTACGTGCGCCCAGACATCTGAATTATTAAAAAAAAAAGTGAAATACCTCGGAGCTAGGTTTATGCTTTTTTCTGAAGAGACAAAGGAGATAATGGTTAATATTAGTAATATGGTTAGGTCGATGCACCCAAAAAAGGTAACATGTTGAAATCAGGGCCTAGTGAATAAATGGAATTCAGAAAATGAATTGAACTCAGATGGAGGAACCCGGGGCTCTACTGTCACTTAGGACGGCAGGCCCTGTGAACCCAGCCGAACCATCCAACTTGGCAGTTCATGGTTTAGTTTCGCAGATGCATTTTTATCGGTAATAATGCACTTTGATCGGTAAGAATGTATTTGCAAATCTAAACTGTTCGTTGTGATAAACGACTGAGATCGAAACTAGGCTTGCCGTCCGTAAGGGACAGTAGAGCGAGATGGAGATTCACTTTGATAATGAGTCAAGTACTGCCCACCCACTTAATTCCATACACCCATTAACTATCAAAGCCCCAACCAGAGTGTTTAATTACTAGTACCATATATCAAGTACTTGAAGATTTTGGGGATCAAATCGTTGTCAACACATCGCTTTCTATCTTCACCCACCCACCAAAAAGAACTCCCCAAATAAATTTGGATTTTTGGAGACATTTTCGTGGGGTTGCTCTGCCTAAGCAAAATTGTAGTAACAGTTTCTGGAAAATGCATTGAACGCTCTCCAGCAGAAATGGAGGCCTGGGGTTGTTGGCTCTTTATGACTTCACATATTTGTTGTTGAGCTTTTAATCATATATGCAAAGTGGCGGGATCAGGATCTGAACTTGGAGTATATTACGCGATAAAAGTAGCAAATTCTTTGAACCAAAATGCATTTATTTTAATTTCTCGTTTTGCAGACAGAACAATCTTTTCTGGAATGGAGGAGTATTTCATACCCAAGAAACACACGCGCTTGATGATTAATCGTACATAATAGCTGAAAAAAGGCATGTATCGGTGGGAGGTTGGGAACCGGGGTAGCCTGTGCCACCAAGTCCCCCTTAATAGTTCCGCCCCTGTACACGTAGTTTGATGCCAGCCAATAGAACCACGTCATTATCGTTTGGTGGTACCCTGGAAGCAATTGCACTAGCCGCAACCTTAGAGCATTGTCATCAAGATCTCTATTTCATCATTTAGACGAAGTAGCGGGGAAAAACTAAAAAAGAGAATTGTACACCTCACTTAAGAATCAACAAATTATGCAATTACTACAGGTCCTCACTGGGGATGGCAATGGATCAGTTCGGTTCGGGTATTGCCATATCCGAATCCATTACTTGAAATTAGATGGGTACCAAGAACCGAATCGAAACCCGAACGGTAAGGGAAATTGAAACCATAACTGAACCAATCGGGGATCGGTTCGGTTCGGGTACTCCCCGTTAAATTGGAAAACAAAATAAAAACGAAATAATTATGAATGAAAATCAAATATAAAAATCAGTTAAACTGGAAATGCCACAGATCCGTTAATTAAAATGGTATGCATGTATATGCATCTTGATATTTTAAATGCAAAACTAATATACATCGAAGCAGAAATTCAATGCATTGAAGCTATATACATGCTAAACTTCTACATATGAAGGGTAATTTTGCAATTACATATATCCAGTTCGGTTCGGTTTGGGGAACGGTTCGGTTATCATCTCAAACCAGAAATGAACCGAACCCGTTCGGTTATCTCACATCCCATACCATACCTGCACCCACGGGAAATATTTCGGTTATGGTTCGAAAAAAAAAAACAGTTATAGTTCGGGTACCCATCGGTTCGGTTGAGATTGTCATCCCTAGTCCTCACTTCTGACAGTGAGGAAGTGAGGAACTATTCCTTCAATAAGCTTTATTTTAATGTTTTGATGCACATTGGCTTTTGTCTTCATCTGATCTCTTTTGCCACGTCCATCCATAAAGGGAGAGAGAACAATTAGAATTTTACTTTATTTTATTTTATTTTAGATGCGGTGGTGTCGGACCATATTTTCACCATCTCTCCTAAAATCAATTGGTTGTAGGAAGAGTTTCAATTAAGTCTTTCATGACATTCGACATCGCACTCGCAAGTCTATTTTTAGAGCCGGTTGTAGGGAGTGACATTGTGTAACCAAATCTATGGGGGTATTCTGGGCCCAAACAATCACTCCCTCTGATACCACTTGTCGGACCATTTTTCACCATCTCTCCTAAAACCAAATTGGTGTAGGAAGGGCTTCAATTAAGTCTTTTACGGCATTCGACATTGCACCGACAAGTTTGTTTTTAGAGCGGTTGCAGGGTGTGACATTGTGTAACCAACCATGGAGGAATTCCGGGCCCAACAGGTGGGATGAGTAAAAAAAGTGAATAGCTAAATTAGAAGAAGTAGCTTTTCAGGGTTATTTTGATCCAATTTTTGTTGAGCCCAATATTGATGCTCTTAGGTCGTGTAGCTGCAGCTTTCCACAGCTATTTTACAAAAGCTTTCGCTTGGAGGAGAAGTGACCGAAAGGATTTGAACTAGAGGCTTGTTTTTTGAGACATTTACATTCGCCGTCCATTCTACTTGTACTAGAATCATGTCATTCGATCCTGCGTTACCCAAAGAAATGCCATTGCGTAACTGACTCGCCACACACGAATACTTGCACTCACACGAAAGCTGGGATATTCACTCATAGTCATGGAGCCTTGATTCACCAATAAAGACCGGACAATTCATATTGTATTTGCTTGTGCTGTAAATTTGGCTCAGACGGGCACCCACAAAAACCAAGTCCGAATCATACTTCACAAACCCAACAAATTGTGCTATGGCAACTATGACGTATTAAACACAAAAAGGAGAAATCGAAGATATACATGGAACTTTTTAAGCACACCAAAGCATAGTTGGTCATTCTTGAAGCTGGATCTTCTTCAAAACATACACTGCCGGGTCCATCCGTGTTAAGTGTTATTGGGAGTCTTGTACTGCTATTGAGGTTTTCTATTGGGAATGCGAAAGGGTGACATTGCTAGACTATTGGCGATTTTTGTCCGTGCGAATCCACAAGATTTGTGTGTCATTGTTTGATTTATGATTTTACAACTTCAAGGGCACAAGCCTATGACCTGGTGCTGGCAGGTTAGAGTCGTGAAAATAGCCTCTATGCTGGTGGAGGTAAGGCAACGTACTACCCTTCCCCAGACCTTGCAGAAGTCAGAAGTGGGAGCTCTAGTAATCTCAATGGAGTCGATGGATAATAGCATGCAAATTTATCTTTTATAGGATATGCGACATATAGTTTACCCATCCTAAACTCAAAGGATTATTTGATTCCTTGTCTTGTCAGTGTTCTGACATCATTACTCATTTCCATAATGAATTTTCAAGCTTCTTGGCAATGCAAACTGTTTGTTCAGCTTGGCTTATAATTTGCTTCTTTATCTCTTTTTTTTTTTTGAGATATATTGTTTTTGACAATTTGTGCAAATCTTTACTCATTTTCCGATGCACCTCGATGAGACTATTCAGGAGACCAAGAAAATAAGATCATGAACCTTTCAAAAAATAAACACTAAGTCGAATACAGTATTAGCATTTTTGTCCAAAATTGACATGACACAAGGAAGAAGAGATTTCAACAACGAAGCCAATACAAACAAGGCTAAGAGAAGTCGAAGACATACTTAGAAACACATGACATATTGGTAATGTGGTCACAACATATTGTTCTTGTACTCACCAAAAGAAAAAAACAAACATACTGTTCTTGCAGATGAAATTCAAAGCATTATTGGGCATTCAAATCACCCTTATTCAAATTTATTCTTGTTGGAGATGTACATACTGCAGGGGCATGGTGTGCATTGCACCGGTGATTGAATTCGTTCTTGCTTCCAACGTTGTCTAGCTGTCAATGTTGCCCTAGGAAGGTGAAACCACGAGGATTATTTACCCTAAAAATAAAAAAATCCTGGAGGATTAAAGCCAAAGTCAGAAAAAAGAAGAAGAGAAGATTAAAAACCATAGAAGGACGAACTCACAAAATATTGACTAGGATCTTCATTCATTTTCCTTCAGAATATTGTTCTTGACCAGATGAAGCTCCCGGAGTACATTATTTATGCTCATTCGATCTTTTGGGGGCTCTGTGGAGCATGCCATTCCTATCTTTATGATGGAAACCAGATATTCCACCATTTTGCTGCCATGTCTCTCCTCTGCTAAGAGCATGGGGTCTACGATCTCCATCACACCTTGAGGAAAGGCTGCCTTGGCGAAGTTATGAAGATTAAGGTTTGCCTCAAATATTTGGTCAGTAGGTCTTTTGTTAGTCATCATCTCCAACAACAAGATTCCATAACTATAAACATCTCCACTAGTTGATAACTCGCTTCCGAGACCATACTCTGCCATTTGTACAATTCAAACGTTAAAACAGAAAGATATTTTTTTTCTGGAAAAAAGAAAAAGTGATACAAAGTGATAGAGTAAACTTGGTTGCAGTACTGCATGTGCGTTTTGTAATATGATACTAACATGTAAACCAAACTTATTTTACAATCATTATTCTATAATCGCGTGTGCATACCCTTCTTGGTCTGATCTACCAAATGTGTAACAGAAAAGAAGACGTTGGTTTGTTCCAAAAGAACCACACCAAATTCCACATCTTAAATGTAATCGATACATGGCTAACAACCCATTTAACATGCAATCCTTCACTCAGTTTGATCTACCAAATGTGCTGAAATTCGGTGATTTTGTAATTAGAAAAGGCATATTTTATAGTAGAAAACAAATAAAGAGCTTGTTCTTACCAGGAGCTGCATATCCAATGGTTCCCTTTATTGCAGTTGAACTACTTGTACTTGGAGTGGCGAGCTCTGCACGGAATCGAGCTAGGCCGAAATCTCCAACATGGGCAACCATGTCAACGTCAAGAAGGACATTACTCGGCTTTAAATCGCAGTGAATAATTGGCCTTCCGCATTGGTGGTGAAGATAGTCGAGTGCACAAGCCACATCAATGGCAATGTCTATTCTTTGCATAAGATTCAGTGCCAAAAACTCACGTTGCCCACTAGTTGCCTCTGAAATTGGATGCAACCAATTATCTAGACTTCCATTCGGCATGAACTCATAAACTAGGGCTTTAAATTCATTCCCTTGAAAATCCACACTAGAACAAGAAGTAATGATTGACACTAGGTTTCGGTGTCGAACATTCCTTAAGGCTTCGCACTCTGCCATGAAGCTCTTGGTAGCGCCACGAGTTTGAAGGTCAAATACTTTTACCGCAACAACTAACTCTCCGTTTTGGTTCATAATACCTTTATACACGTGACCAAAACTACCAAAACCAAGCAGATTCGTTGAAGAGAAACCTTCAGTTGCTTTGAGAAGTTCTCCATAAGTGACTTTGGAGAATGGCTCTTTCAAGAATGAAACTGTTGGTTGGGCCTTTCTTTTTTTCTTGAAGCAACAAATGATGATGGATGATACTGTGGTTACTCCAACGAGTACCGAAGCTACCGTGATTGCTAGCGTCTTTAAAAGTGACATCTTATTTCTTGGTTTTTTCGTGTTGCACCGAGGTAATCGTAGTTCAGAAATGCCACCGCATAGCCTATAATTTCCAGCTACAGATATTGCACTTGCGTTAGTGAAAACACCCTTCATTGGTAATTCTCCTTCAAAATTGTTGAATGACAAATTGAGATTCTGGAGGGAAAAAGTCCCCAAGAATATTGGAATTTGACCGGATAAGTTGTTGTGAGAAAAGTCTAAATCCTGAATACCTCTCAAGGATACCAGGGAAGGAGGAATAGATCCTTGAAAGAAATTCTGCTGTATATATAGCACTTCAATGCTATTGCAACTACCAAGAGTGTTGGGAATTTCACCAGACAAATCATTCTCAGAGATGTCGAATTCTCGTAAATTTTGGAGTTTTCCAACCTCAAGTGGCAAGGATCCAGACAAACGGTTGCGAGCTAGATCTAATGCAATTGACAAAGAAGTGACCATCAAAAGTTGTCTTGGTATGCTCCCATTGAGGTTATTATCAGAAAGATTTAGCTCTAGCAAATTTCGACAATTGCCAAGACTTGAGGGTATGGCTCCCTCTAGTCTGTTATTCTCCAAGTAAAGATAATTCAATAATGACATATTTCCAATAGACTCTGGAATTTCACCCGAGATAGTATTGTTTGCAAATCTCAACCTTTGTATCTTATTAAGGTTACCTATGCTGTGAGGAATTGAGCCTGTGAATAGGTTATCATCCAAATATATAGTTTTCAGATTCACAAGATTTCCAATTGTTGAAGGAATAGAACCGTACAATCGATTGGCAGCTAGACTCAACCAAGAGAGAGAGATTGATAGATTGCCTACAGAGTCTGGTAATACCCCTCGGAATCGGTTATACGCCAAATCTAGATAGTTCAAATTGCTACAATTGGTCAAAGAACTAAGACAGGCTAGTCCATCAGATCCCCAAGATTCAAAATTATTCCAGAATAGGTCAAAGAATTGGAGATTTCGTAGGTTTCTGAAATCAAGTGTTAGTTTCCCATTGAAATGGTTAATATTCAATGCGAGAAATACCAATTGCGATGAGTTGGAAATTGATAGAGGAACGGGACCACTGAATTTGTTTTCGGCTAGGTCCAGGACTTGAAGGTGAGGGAATCTGAAACCGAATGTCGGTGGAAGACTACCCTGAAGACGATTACGAGTTACGGATAACAAAACTAGCAACGATAGGTTGTATAAGGAAGGAGGGAGGGTACCTGAAAGTTGATTCCCGCCCAGCGTAAAGTTACTTAAATTTTTCAATTGACCCAAAGCATTTGGAATACTTCCTCCAAATAGATTTTCCTGGAAAGAAAAAACTACCAGAGAAGTAAGATTCCCTATTGATGAAGGAATCCCTCCTGTCAAATTGTTAGATCGAACGGAGAGAAATTTAAGTCCCAGCACTGAATAAGGGAGTTCTTTCGGGAACTCTCCAACTAGCTTGTTTTTACCTAAATCAAGGTGACTGAGATTGGAGCAACGAGACAGGCTTCTTGGGATTGTACCTTCGAAACTATTAAAGCTTAGATTCAGTTTCTGTAACCTGAAAAGATTACCGACTTCAGTTGGAATTTCACTTGTAAAAGTGTTGTTAGAGAGTCTAAGCTCCCGGAGAAAACTGAGGTTTCCAATATAAGGAGACAAAGATCCCATTAAACCTCTGGACGTGAGGTCGAGAACGGTGACTCGTTCGTGTCGGCGACCGCATTTGACACCTTCCCAGTGACAGAAATGGAGAGATTCATTCCATGAGCTCAAGGCCTGTTGATATTGTGGGAAAAGATTTGACTTGATGGCCAATAATGCATGGAAATCAGTCTCGTTGCCAGCAACGTTAATAGTGTTAATGAGACTAAGGGATGTTGTTGTGTGAGGGGCAAGAGCTTTGATTTGAAGGAATGGGATGATCAGGGAGAGAAATATGGCTAGGAGATCAATTGAGAGAGATTTGGCCGAGAGACTCATCATCATGTGTGGTTTGAGCTCTGAATTATGTTTGAACAACTATTATATATGTGACTTGCAAGTCTTTATTTGGACATAAGTATGTAGTAGAATTTTAGTGAAATATCTAGTGGCAGAGTATTTATATTAGTGCATAGGTCCTGAATATGTGGAATTATCCACCCAAAATTAAATTAAGAAATTGGCATTATTAAGAAGGGAAGCAGTTGATCACCTCTGTATCCCATAAGATCCCTTCTAAAATTACCTCTGTACGTCTCAATGCAGAAGATTAGCTTGAGTTTTACTAATCCGAAATGTTCATTTTGTAAATGACACGAAAAATTGTCAATGCAGAAGATTAGCTTGAGTGGACTTGGATAGAAATGCCAGCAAATAATGTTTTATGTTGTCAAATATACAGGTTTGGTTTCCTACGAAACTGGTTTTTTTAATGATTTTCGCTTTTTTAAAACTCAAAATGTATTTGTTACTCTACATTGAAGTGAGAGTTCGGATTTTGTTAAATTCAGGGAGTCCGGACCGGATCCGGATTGTGTATATATATATAACTTACATAGTACTTCTCTACTTTTTGAAATCACACCTACGCTTCACCTTTATTAACAGGACAAAAGTTTGTGGCATTTGAAACACTTCTAAATACTAGTATATGAGCCAGGGCGCTTCTGTACTCATTACTAATTGGTTTTAAGTTGGATGCCGGACAACATCACTTGTGTCCAACTGCTTTTATCTTGAGATCATAGAAACCTTGAAACACCACATTGTACTTGAGAAAGATTTTAGGTTATCTTTGGTGTACTGAGGCTGTTCGTTTCGTTTGAAGTATGTACTTCCCCCTGGATAGCATTTTTTTACCTTCTACGTGTAAACCATTCTTTGTTGAACTCCAGCATCCAAATATTTGGGTTTGGTTTGTAATGTGGAATGAAATTATTAAATTGGGTAGTTGGGTAATTTGAAACAAAGGGGAAAAGGAAAAAACAAAAGGGAAAAAATGATACTCAGGGATGGCAATAAAGTCCGCGCCGTTCCCGCCTTGATCCGAGGGGATAATCTCCAATCCGATAAGCAAATGGGGTGGGAGTGATATTTGCGTCCACCGATCCGACTCTGATTATCGTTATTACGTATTTTTATACGTAGATTTCATTATTTTGATATAATAAGAGCAAACTACCCAATAATAACTCACTATTTTATGTCTTTGTTTTTCCTATGTCTATTTTTTTTTTAAAAATTTCATCACTCATCAATATCTTATAATTTATTCAAAATATTCTAAAGAGAACAAATTAGGGAAAATTGGTACGATAAATGGGGAACCGGTTATTCTCACTCCGACTAAAGGGAAAAAATTATATATATTGTGTTCAATATTTGTCTTTCTTTAATGCACTTTCCTTTTATTATTCATTTAAAGTTATAACACATTATCAACACGAAACTCTAACCACAAAGGTTGTCTTACTGGAAGTAGTGTACTTGAAATATTATATTCAAAGAAAAAGAAAACCGTAGTGAGAGGGAATTGAAAGTCCAGAGAAGGATGAGACTTTCTGATCAAAAGGGACAAAAAATTTTGGTAGTGGAAAGTAAAGTAAAAGCAAAAGTCTTCCACTTGTTGATCGTGTCTTTAAAGAAAACGTGTCTTTAAAGAAAACATATTGGTCTTCCTATTTTATTAATTTATAGAAGATCTTAATAAAAGAGTGTTGTAATCCAATCTTCCTTTTCCCCTCTTTTCCCCTCTTTTCCCTCACCTGCTCCCATCTTTTCTTTGAAAATTCTGATAATCAAGGAGACGTCCATTTCTATGCATCTTCCTCCCACCTTCCTATGATGGTACCAAGCAATAACATAGTGCGATCATAATCAGCACCAACTCACTATAATTTTGTAACTGGCCTGGTCTGCGTTCTTAAATTATTCTGTGTTGGGGCCGTGCTGCTCTCTTAGCGCGTTTTTTTATTTGCCAAAGATCATCCATGGATGGTGATAAAGCAGCTAGTCTTGAGGAGATTAAAAAATGTAAGCGAAATCACCACACGCACAATATACGAATACAAAAAACTGTAAAGAAATCAATACAGAATTTACGTGGTCCCCCAAAACAGTAATCTAATTCTCATACTCATCAATTCTCTGTCTTCTTCCTAATTGTTTTCGTGATTTTAATTCTGATACCGGGATTTGGGCTTCCGTGTAATTTTCCCGGCCGAAAATGCAAATGAGAAAAGGATGCATCGTTGGTCTTTTCTTTTGCTTGTTGGAGTGAGTTTATTAGGATATGATTGTGTGTATGAAGTTGCATGGTAGGTGATGCATGATAAGAATTTCATGTGCTCGGATCAAGCCCTTCCGGGGTGTTTTTTTCCCTTTTGCCGAATCCTCGCGATGGACCTTAAAAACACGTTTTAAACACATCTAACAGTTCGGATCGTCGAAATTCAATCCCGAACAAAAAATTGGGCACCGTAGAGTTTAAGGGAGCCCTTATTGAATATTTGATATATAGGAAAATTTGATTATTTTGAAACAAAGGCCAAAAAAATTTCCAATAATCAACTATTGTCTTTCTGGGTAAAATTTAAATTTTGAAAAAAAACTTTTACTTTTGAGATCCCTCTCATTGACAAGAACCAATAACCCAAAAAAATAGACATAAGCCAAATGCCCTTGAAAAATTTTAGTGGTTCAAAACTCATAAATAATACTCCAAGGTTATGTAGGTTATAGATAATTGATATGTGCTGAGAATTTCTATGCACATAAGATTCGGGGGATTTTGCTATCCTTGAAGGTCGAAAGTCTTGCCAACTTGCAATTTGAGCTATTCATCTCTACAACTAATGATTCAGATTCACAAATGAACTCTCATTGCCAAGATTTATCTGATTTATGGACGGACCGGATACCCGAGTTTTACTTATGTCATCCTCAAAAGACTTGCACAATGGACATAACTTGTTGATACTGTGATACTGTCACCTCATGAATCAACTCGCAAAAATATTGTAACTCATTTTTGTTCTTGTATCGATTATGGGTTATTCTCGATGAGAGTAATCTAAAAAGGTAAAAATTTATGGCCAAATTTGAACAAAGACAAAAAAAAAAAAGGTCCAATAATCAACTATTGTCTTTCTGGAAAAAATTTAAATTTTTTTTAAAAAAAAACTTTTACTTTTGAGATCCATCTCATCGACAAGAACCAATAACCCCAAAAAATAGACGCAATTCAAATGCCCTTGACAACTGCCACAATCACAACAGCCAAATAACCAGTAAATATGTCAGCACAATTGCCTAAACCCACCAAAAGGGCAAAACTATAGTCATCCCTAAACAAAATTCAAGAAGCCCATTTTCACAACACAAACGCCCTCTAAACAAACTAATCCTACCATGTAGTGTAGAGAGAGTCGAGCCATTTAGTCTTCGCCCTCGGCATCATTCTCAGCAATGTTGAAGTATCGCAACTCGTAAATATTACGGTCCTTGTTTGACGAAATGACTCGAAGCCAATACCGCACATTGTGTTTCTTCAAGAATTTCTTTATCAGATACTTCAGATATCTGAGAGAAATGTCAACTATTTATCATAAGTGAAATGCACGTGAAAAACAATTCAACAAACATGAGCAGATGATATGAACTAATCCAGGGTAAGCAGCAGTCCATAGGAATTGGACTATTGTGAGTTTGATGATCTCATTGCATATAAAGAGAATTTCGGACAGACAAGGGACATGCCTCTCACAATAGACTCTAGCAAAGGTGTAGAAAGGCTTGAACTACATAAAAGCTGACCAAAATCTTGCTCCATATGGAAGTATGGAACTCAGCAACAACCAATAAGCTTATAACCAAAGACACAAGAAAAAGGCCACAAAATAACCAGGGAGAAATATGTTTTTGAATGGCAACCATGGGAAAATATATCATTCTATAAAGAGATAGACTAACCAAAGGCATGTAAACAAATCGCACATAAATTTTAGAACAATCATCCCAAATGCTTCTTTTAATCCAATTACAAATCCAAATGTTGTAGAAACTTTGAGGGCTGAAAAAAAACACCGTCTAACAAAGAAAAAACTCTCAAATCAAACACAAAAAAGTGTTTACGAATTCCATCAAACCGTTGTTGTGCCCACTATGCATTTTGAAAGATTAACCACACGTGCGCTAATTAGTCACTTTGTCCGTGATAGCAAATTCTATATACTTGCATGAAGTCACAGTGAAAGCACCCAATATATATCATACATACCATCGGATGAACTGGATATAAGTGTTTGTCCAAAAATATTGGTCTTGGCTTATCTCTACAATAGCTTGATTCCAAACTTCTCATGTGATCATTTCATAATCACAATTCCTTGGTACAGTTCAGCTCTTATCTGGGACTGCTTATGTCTATAAAAATCAAACTTTGTCGTTTCCTATTTAATGTACATGTCGACAACAAATTGTTGTAATAGTCTTCCGGCCAACAATATAATCGACTGGAAATTGTGTATTCGATACACTCCGGTTTATGTTTACTGCTGTCAATATATGAACGGGCTGCGGCCGAAATCATACAGCGATGAATGCATGAAATAGGTATAGAAATGGGCCGGTCAAATAGTCTAAGATCACGTGAAACCCAAATAATCACTGTAAGACTGAATTTGAGCAGAAAGCAAATGCACAAACAGTCTTGAAAAGGTGCACTGTGACCCAATAAATTCACAAATGTTGGAGGCCTAGTTGGCTGAGAAACAATACCTCGTGAACTGCGTTCTCGTACAAATTTATACTATTCTCTTGCACAGGGAAAACAAGAAATAAGACTCAATAATATGGAGAGGTAAACAAAGACTAGGCCCTAGGTGAATGACCATGCATTCAATTGACCTCCAATTTCTAACATAAATAACATATATGAGCATTTGCTGTAACAATTTCAAATTTTTTCCCCACCAAAAAGCATAGCGGAATGGTTACTGACTTGGGTTTTTTGAGTCATCAGTTTAAAACTAACTCAGCTAGGAGAGAGTTTGATGTGTTACTTACTAAATGAGATTTCCGATTGCCATTGGTCTTGTCAGGACCTATTCATACCTAGTTTAAGATAACACACAAACCAAGAGAACCTTCAGACAATAGTTTAAGTCAGCAAATATTGAAAATTACAACTGCAAGCAAATATAGGAATACAAAAAGTAGAATCATACAAGGGGAAAAGTAGGCCAACCTCTTTCTTGCTTTACCGAGTTAATACCTCCTTAAAAACTACATTTTTGGTATGTGAATGTTTCTCACTTTCATCAACTCCTTTTTTGAGCAAGACTTTTGTAGTTGCCATAGAAGTCCCACGAGATAATGCTACATATAGTTGGCCATGTGAGAAAACATCTTGCGGTAAATACAGCCCAACATAGGGGATTGTTTGCCCTTGCGTCTTATTAATTGTCATGGCAAAACAGAGTCGAATTGGGAACTGTGTCCGCTTGAACTTGAAGGGTATTGATTCATTTTCTGCTGGAAGGAGAGGAATTCTTGGAAGCAAAACAGGTTTCCCCGCAAATTCTGTCTACAGCTTCTATTTCCCATCGCTTTGCCATAGGTGCCTCATCCCATATAATCAATTTTGCTCTCCTTAATAGCTCTGCAGTGCCACTCTGCTTAGGGATGTTACATGAAGTAGAATCGTTACCATTAATAGGTATTTTAAATCTGGAGTGTGCTGTTCTACCACCTGGTAAGAGAGAAGCCGCAACTCCTGAGGTTGCTGTTGCTATAGCAATCATACCTCTTAATCTGATGGTAGCAAGAAGAGCACGATATAAATAAGTCTTCCCAGTTCCCCCGGGACCATCAATGAAGAAAATTCCACTTTGATCAGAATTTACACAATCCATTATTATATTATAAGCAACCTTTTGTTCTGAGTTCAAAGACGATGCAGCTGAATAATCTTTTAAAGGGACTGTAACAGCTAATTCATCAAGGATTTCCCTTTTTTCAGTCGGACTTTTGTCTGCCACAGTTAAATCTACAATTGGCAAATCAAAGTCTTTAATACTTCTGCCCATGCTTTCTAAGTAACAATCCAGGCTCTTTAATGTTTTCAAGACCCTCTCCTCAAACACAATGGCTTGACCGTGGGCAAAATCTTCAGACATTGAATCAAAATGGATGTTCCACAATCTCATAACATCAACGGGCTCACAGAAAATTAGTATAGTAGCAAACAACCGACGTAATGCGTTGGGCATGTGAAAGTTTGCTGCCTCATGTAGACACTCAGAAATATAATCATCTGATTTCAGCAAACCTCTCCTTTGGGCAACATCTTTAAAAGATGAGCATTGAACACCATTATAGCTTAAAAGGTTTGCAAAAGAAGTTGGACCTCGAACATGGTTAAGAAGAAGCCGCAAATAATACCTTTCACCTTCAATTGGGTTGGCTCCATTGATACGACCAATGACTTCTCTTGTTTTTCTCTTTGTCCAACACTTACTTTTCTTCTCCCATACGTAATGCTCCGGAAATTCCCTATAAAGATATTTTCTAGCCTCTATGTTATTGTAACATGTGCTAAAAAACTCTGTGAGCATTGTTCTTGATGCAAAATCTGAATAAATTAGGTTTTCCAAATCTTGGTTCTTCCAATAAGAAACAAACTGCTTATTGGGTAGGTGAACCTGCAAATTAATAACCGCGGGATGAATTTCATTCAAGTCAAACTCAAAAATTCTCCACATAGCTTCTTGAGCGATACCCATCGAGCGTCTTGGAAATGCTGAATTTCATCAATTGTAGTTTTTCCATCACCCTGAGCAATATATATAGATACTTTGTCATGCCCCTTGTATATGTACTTGTACAAGTATTTCACAGCGGTTATTCCTGAACAGATCTCAACATTAAGGTGGCAGTTGTATCTTCTCAGTAGGTAAGGGTTATAAGGTACCACCCATCTGTTGTCTAAGGAAGCTTTCCTCACAAATACTTTACGGTTGTCGTTTCTTCTTCTATAGATCGGATAAGAATTTTTTCCTTGCATTGTGTTTGGACAGAATGCCCGAGGATAGTGACTTTTGCATTTTTCATTTTGCATGCATGGGCATTTTTTATTTAGGTCTCCACAAGGTCCATGCGTCATGTGCTTAACAACTTTTGCATACAAATCAGGATCCTTAGTCTCATCTGGAATTTCTGCAGAAACAAACATATCATACTGGTCAGCACTTGTTATCTTGTGCTCAGGCTTCAATATGATCAACATATGGGCATGTGGCAAGCCTCTTTTTTGGAACTCAATCACATAAACATGTGCAGCAACTCTTCCAAATATTTGTCTTCTAAACAATTGATCCTTTAGGTCCTGCAATTTGGCTCTGAAAATTCTTGCAGTCAAATCGGGTCTGTCTTGTGGTGATTGTCCCTCACTCAATTCATCTTGAATCTCTTTCCACTCTGGGTTGCAAGTCATAGTTATAAAAAGGTCTGGCTTCCCAAAATGTTGCACCAGAGACATTGCATCTAGATACCTGCGGCGCATATCTCTTGGGCTACCCACGAAAGATGCAGGTAAAACAATTCTCTTGCCCACCATGTTCCCTCTTTTTTCACCGCTCAATACACTATCAACAATTCCTTGGTACAATTCAGCTCTTATCTGGGACTGCTTATGTCTATAAAAATCAAGCCTTGTCGTTTCCAATTTAATGAACATGTCGACAACAAATTGTTGTAATAGTCTTCCGGCCAACAATATAATCGACTGGTCGTGGTCTCGGATCTGTAATTTGTAGCAATAGTATTGTCGACATGATACTTTTGCCATTTCACCTCCGGTAACAACTACAGAAGTACAAACCAATTGATAAGTGAGTAAGTTTGGAAGTCATCATACCAAAAGTGTCATCCACAACTATTACCATTAATAAATAAATAAAGGATCTGTACCATCATTACCTTCTTGTTCATTTTTTAGTATATCTTCAGCAGAAGCAAAATTGGGCATTGTTGTATCCTTGTGCATAGAGCCATTTTCATGGTGGGAGTTTTTCTTCAGAATATTTTGATGCCAACCACTTTCGCCCCTTGGAAATAATGCTGGATATTGTAATGCATCGTAGCAACCAAAATAGTGTTGCACTCGGTGTCTTTTACCAGAATGTGCATGAATAATGATTTCTCGTTCAAATGGCACATTGGCGTTGTTCCCTTCAATCCAGATTCCTGCTACTTGATCAGCTGATGGGGTATTGTACACTCTTTGATCCAATTGTACATTACTTTGGATATGAATCTCGTAGGAATCCAAAGGTTTATCTGCTAGTCTGCGTAAAACTTGAGCATATGGATTCTCCAAAAGCACCTCCATTAGTTTTCTAACAATGGACTCACTAAGATTTGCATCTTTTAAAATATGCAATCTATTTTGCAGCTCATTGCATGTATCATAGAAGTACATTTGAAAGAAACATGGGCCATCCGTTGAAGGAATAAGAGAAGGGAACTCATGGTAGGTTTGGCCTTGCGCACGGAATGTATAAACACCTTGTTGTGAGGTTGCTAGCCCCTTATCCCTTTTCACCCCAAAAGAAGTAAAAGAGAAGATACTATTATACGCTCGGATGTGTCTACGAAATTCTTTACCTTCCTCACATTGTGACGTATATAATTTATGTAAAGCCTCTGGAACGGAAGGACTTGCGAGTACTACTTTGCCACCATAGCAACAGAAATTGGGGGTTTCATATTGGAATTTCCTTGCACCACAAAAAGAGCAAGGCCTAATCCGTTGCACTTCAAATTCAGAGTCACAAAGATCTGTAGGAAATACAAAATCCAAGACTATGGCATAAACATATTTATAAGTAACAACAATATATTAAAACATAGGTTCTAGTAGTATGTTTTTTATTACAAGAATACTTACCCAGCACTGGAATAGGAGTAAAACATTGTCCATTACTATCAATGCAAGCTGTTCTATTTAGACTGGTGGATTTCAATGTTTTTTTTCGGGAGACATTTTCGATATATTTTCTTTTCTCTTCAGCAGTCAACCGAGCATATCGGTCCCTCCTATACTTCCGGTAACGGGACCTTGGTTCATCTGTACATAAATTAAACATTTGAAGATAACTACTATAAGTATATAAGTATATATTGGGACCTTAGTTGCACGAAGCGGGAGCGGATGCGATGATGGGAGCGGGAACGGGTGCGGGGGAGCGGAGGCACCTAGAAGTTCCCAATGTTGGGAGCGCCTAAGGAGCGTATATAGATCATATTTAAATATGTATATAAAATATATTTAAATACTTAACCATTGAAGGAAAAATGATACTTATTGAGAATTTTCCCTATCTTAAAGGGTAAAATTTTTGGAAGTTAGATATTTTCAATTTGCAAAACTTCTTGACTCGTGATTTTCATATTCTTATTTCCACACCCCTAAAAAAGTATGAGAATAATTGCTTTAATGGCCCTTTAAGCTCCCATCCTAGTTGGGAGCGAGCTCCCATCTCGAGGGGAGCGAGCTCCCGTCAAGCTCCCATCTTGGGAGCGCCGATTCGAGCTCCCGTCTCGGAAGCGCACCCATTTTAGAAGGTTCCTGCAACTAAGATTGGGACAATGTTTAAGCATTAATTGAATCCGCAAGTTGTAGACTATTAAACTTTACAAAGGGTGAATGGCACATGTAAATGGCACATCTTTATGAAGTTCAAGTATGATTTGGAATCATTGTACGAAGTTGTTACCTTCTTTTGATCTCATACTTGGGTTACTTGTTTGAAGAAGAGGTTTCCAACCGCCAGTTTGGAAAGTAGCCTAAACAAAATAACACCATAGGAAAAGGAAGAAATGAGATACTAATTTTATGTTGATGAAGCCCATAGAATAATATAGGGTTTCACAAAGTCGTATTTTAGGTGTAATAGAATTACAAAAAAAACACTAACAAACCATTAACCTGGCATCCGTTCCTTAAGCATACCGGGTAGCAGGCAAAGCACTCAACATAATTACAAAAGAAAATGTTAATTTTTTTAACCTTTCTCTCAATCAGTTCTGTAATTGTCACCTTTTCTGCACTTTTAAGTTTGTTTTGCAACAATATCTCTCTGGATTTTCCTTTTTCCCGTCACTACTTAGCCTACAAAAAATATGGTTTTTATTTCCTTGCATCTCCGACCACAAATTTACGTTGATGGAGTCCATAGAAGAATATAGGGTTTCACAGAGTAGTATTTTAGGTGTAATAGAATTACCAAAAAATACTAACAGACCATTGACCAGGCATCCCTTCCTTGACCCTACCAGGCAACAGGCAAAGCACTCAATAGAATTACAAAATAAATTGTTAAATTTTTTAGCCTTTTTCTTGGTCCCTCCTAGAACACAGAGTCATAGGGTAACCAAAGTGCATACGCAAAACACAGAGTATTATATGTACAGGAAAGAGTTTTAACAATTTTGCTCCCATTTGAACTCAACGATGGTTGCCTTTAACATGAGATCATAAAACAATCATTTAACGTAAAAGTTAGTTGCATCCAGTTCCCAAAATGAAAATATCACTCATGTGTATTTGCTTGTTTTGCGGGATTGAAACCAGTTCCCAAACCGAAAACTGCATCGAAGCAAGGCGAAGAATCCAAAATGGACATACCCAAAAAAGTTGTTTCCTAAAGGATCACAAGTTGCCTGATTACTACTTTGATGCAGTATATGCCTGGTAGTTGATTACCTATCAGCAAATAATTCCGTATGGGGTTGATTATGTTTTGTTAAGAGTGATTATTAGGATTGTTCCATTTTTGTTTCTTAAATAACCATGGACATTCAAATAAATTTATTATTTTTCTGGGTGAGGAGGGAAAAATTGTTTGCAAAATGGCACAATAACTGTCTACACCAAAAAATCCATACTCAGATACATTCCACAACTTTACCCTCCATTTTTTTATCATTCCGGAAGAGAGAATGCAAACTCAATTCCAGTTTGCTGGGTCAGTCCAGTAGGCAGTACGGTGCTTCTGCCACTGAATTAAGCCTTTGTACCCTAAGAGATAGACACCCAACAAAAACCTCTAGCACCTTTGGTGAGGTGGCGAACCATGTGATACACAGGCTTTGGTTTGCTATCTCTTATTCCTTTACAGTTACTGTTTTATAATTCACCACCATGTGATTCTGCTCTGTAATTGATCAAAAAAATTGTCTATTGCTATTGTTTCGATACTGTTCTTGCTCACACTTCTATGTTGCGCAGATTCAAGCATCTGTATGGAGTGCAAGTTTATGAAGATGGGATATTCATCTAATTTCCTATCAATAGAGATAAATCTTTTGTATACTCTAATTAGCAAAATATACAGTAGTATTAAGGATGATCTTATAGTGACTGATTAGTGATATAACATTAGCATTTTCTCGTATCTGTTCAATAACATTTTCCAGCAGTGGGAGTCTAAGGGTGATCACTAACCACCATTGACGGACCAACAGCAACTCAAACATTCTATCGAACAGTTAGTAGGCAAATAAGAAATCAGAGTTTTCCAAAGGTTTCAAACTGTCATTGGGACATTCTATCGAACAGTTAGTGGGCAAATAAGAACTCCATTCAGAAACTTTACATTAAGGACTGTAATTTCCACATTAAGATAAGATAAGATAAGAAGTATGGGAAATCAAAAGGAAAACCCACCGTTTATCAAACCGGTTGCCTCCGTTCAGTATGCAGAATCTCCGTGTAGTCTGCAATGGAATTGGGCTTACAGATGTATGGTCGAATGAGTTGAAGAGGGGAGGGCGTGTGTGTGACAGAGAGAGAGAGAGAGAGAAAGAGAAAGAGAGAGAGAGTGAGAGAGAGGATGGGAGGTTGAATAACAGGCGCCATATGGGGGTCGCCGTTTGAAAGTGTCGTTGAGTTTGGGGGGTGTCGTCTGAGGAGAGGAGTTTGGGCGGGGGGTGTCGTTTGGGAAGATTTGGGAGAGGTAAGGGAATAACATAGAAGGGGAGGGTAATTTTGGGAACAAAAAAATAGACAAATCTTCAGGATTAGATTAGATTAGATTAGATTAGATAAGCAAAAAAAAACTAAATATTTGTTGGTGATTTTATTTACAATTGACCCTGACAAGTTTTCATTTAAAATTTCATTTTATTTACAATTGACCCCGACTAATTTTATTTCGTTATTAATCCCATACAAACATCTTAATTGCTTCAAGTATATTGTCAATGCCAGCTCAAAGACTCTAAATAAGCTCATTTTTGAAGAAATCATAAAATTATGATAGCTCGCTAGCTTAACTATTTGATTCTTAATCTTCGTGACAAAAAAATTAAATCAATTGTAATAAGGATCACTAAGATTGTTTTCAATTATTTTTTGTTTCAAAATTAGTGAGACCGGGATCAATATATTTACTCTTTTTCTTATCCCATGTGGATAAAGAAAAAAGAAAATGGTAAAATACATCAAAAAAAGATACCGGCACACACCACAAAAGCTCAAAGCCGGGCTATTCCGGAGGACAGGCATGCTGTTGTGCCACTAATACAACATACCACTTGTTATGACATGAGATAATTATACTATATGTAGTAAACTTTAAACGAGTTGTAAAAAAAGAAAAAGAAAAATAGCAGCAGCGATCAATGTCTAGTGGGGGCACATGCCCCCCTGGTCCTAAGCTGGCTCCGCCCCTGATAACATGTAAGACTATTAATTTTCCTTTAGATATGGAAATTTATTGGAATAACAACCAAAAAGTAATTTTGGTAACTTCTGATTTAGAGATGCAATTAATATCTTTATCTACATGTGTACAATTCAACTATAAAGGCTTTGTAATACAGAGATCATAACATAATGTACAATTCCACTTTGAAATTTCCTAGACTCAAAAGCCAAAAACTCCATTTCTCTAATCCTCATACAACTTCATGGCAGATACTTGACGATGCAGCAACAATTGGAGGGGGTTGAGGAGAAACTCTATGGAAGAAACTTGGTCCTGATAAATTATTACTGCTAGTATTTTCTCTTTCGGCGAAACTATTATCTTCCTCTTCCTCTTCTTCCTCCTCGGTGTCCCAAAGAAACCAAGCACAAGACACCATCACATAACTGCAAATCACCAAAAACAAAGATCAATTTAGCATACAAATGAATACAATTTGAACCCAACAACAAAAAATGAACCACTTTATATAGGATTTTTTTATAGGATATGTGTCCCCACTATGGCAGAAATATCTTTATTATGTTTCCTTTTTATGCAAAAAGTGGAAAAGTGTTGCATACTTCTTTGTACCTATGAGCTTACCATCCCAGTTGCTACTTCAGCAAGTACTTTCTACACAGCATCAGCGAATGGTAGTTTCAGCAACTACTTCCTATCATATTAGAAATCCCAGCTGCTCACAGACAATGAGATTGCTCACGTTGAGATGCTGCTCTCATTAATTCCAGTAACTTAATAGGAATCAACAAAAAAACCATAGAACCAAAAACAAAAAAACATGCTTGTATTTAATCTGGAGAGGGCAGATGTTGTCGATGTGGATTAAAGTGGAGCTCACATCACTAAATGCAGCAGAAAGCTTCATGTTTTCCTTGAATGACAGCTTCGCAACACAAAAATTTAGTAACTGAGAAATTATTCGAAACCCCAATTATTCGAGACCGTAATTTCACGTTTTTTCAAAAAAACTAGGGTTTCCATAGCAAATTGAGAGAGAGAGAGAGAGAGAGAGAGAGAGAGAGAGAGAGAGAGAGAGAGACCTGTAAGTCGGCGGTGGAGGTAGTTGTGTAACGGATCATTTTTTTTAAATATATTTATATTTATAAATATAAATATAAATAGTAATAAGGTTAATTATCCTAACAATGAGATAATTATCCTGTTGAGGGATATGTATTTACATGCATATATATATTAGTGTGTAAAAAAAAAAATTATTTATATTTAAAAAAAAAGAAGAAAACCCATCATAATTATCCCAACCTACCCTATCCCTTATCTTATTTTTTTTCCTCTTATCATTATAGTCTCCTATTTCCTCTTGAACTCTTCCATATCACTAATCTTCTTATTTTTAAACTAATTAGAACTCCTAAATCCCTCCCTCACTCTCTTGGAAATTCCCTCTTCCACAGGTAATCCATACTTCTTCTTTTTCTTCTTTCTTCATTCTTTTTTCCTTTGGCTCTCTTTCATTTTCTCTCACAAAGGGAAAAAAATAATAATCCGTTGGATTATATCTCCTCCACCATTGGTAAATTCCTCTCTTTTTCTCGCGGAGTATATTTTCTTTTACTCACGCGGATATTTAATTGCCTTTGTACAGATTTCTCCACGAAGTTGTGATTTTTCGATCCTACTGTTTCGCTAGCGTGCTAAGTTTGTCGGAGGAGAGGTAGGACATCTTTAACCTAACTTTTACTTTAGTATATTATTTTCGTATAGTTGTGTGTACGTGGAAATAAGTAATTTAAATTGTTGGAAGTCGGATCATTATTGTATGGGTAGTAGAAGTAAACAAGTGATGATGCCGGAAAATAGAGATTTTGCGCACAGTTTCGTTTCTGCTATTTTTCGATTATTTCTGTTCCGTTTCAGAGAAAACTCAAAACATTAAGATTGTAGATCTCGAAAAATTAATTGGAGTCCATGTAGAACTCATCTTAATCCGAGTTACGTAGAATTTAGTATGATTTTTCGAAGTTTCTGCTGTAGTGGTAAAACGAGACAGAACACGATTTACTTTTAAAACCTCGTTTTCAACATCTTAGTGAAGGAATTCGAACTCGAGTAAAACACATTATCTGTTCGTATTGGGAAGTATAATATCCCTGTAAAAATTCGTGATTTTTAGAGTTAATTTACTATTTTTAACAAATCGAGGAAGTTGCCCGTTTTACATGCCGTATTAAGTTTTTCTTTAACCTTGTTATTATTTTATTGTTGTGTGAGACTTATGTGAACAATGACCCACGTGATGCATGAACCCAATTGTTAAGTACTTATTGATCGAAATGTTAAAGTTTAAAATGATTGGATTTAATCGCAATATTGGGGTTGGGACGTGTCCGGTATGGGTCTTGAGCCATGCGTAGTCTATACTTTTAGGTAGCTTTGTTGTGTGATCGGGCGCCGGAAGTATACTGTGGGTGGGAATCGATACCGGACAGAGATTGATCAATGGGTGATCAATCGTGAGCCTTGCACAGTATACCCCGAGGTGGCTTTGCTGTGTGATCGAGCAACTGAGGTATATTGTGAATGAAGGCCGGTGATGGAAAGTATTTGTCGGAAATGAGAATGAGAATAGTGGAATTTTGAGAATCGATGTGCTGAGTAATGATGATAAAAATCTGAGTATTTCATTCAAATAAAATTTAAGTTATGTGTGTATTTGTTGCATGAATATCTTTAGTAAAGGGGTGGTTTAGGGTGCCCTACTGAGTGTAATTTTACCACTCAATGTGCTACTTTTTGTGGCTCTGGCGTCCCCAACGCCAGGTACAGAAGGAGATGAGGAGCCGCCTGCTGATTATGAGGCGATGAAGCAGCTAGATGGGAATCAAGTGGCGGACCCATGGCTTTATCAGTAGAATTAGCTAGATGGCTCTGTTATTTTATTTTCATTGGGTTTTCTTTGAATAAATGTTTAATTTTTTCAGACAATGTTCTGATTCAATTTATTTCAGTGGTAATAAGCTAGTTTATTTTTACTTTTCGCAAAAAAAAATTTTATTAAGTATTCTTTGGATTTTTTTTTAATTTAGTTGGAATTTTATTTAGAGTTTTTTTTTAAACATCCCTTAAACTATCACTCATTTCTCTACTTCGTACTTGAACTTTCAAAATCTTTTAAATGGTCCCTGAACTACCATCCTTGAAGTGCATGTGATCCTTATGTTAATTTTCTGTTAGTTTCTTGGACGGAAACTCAAACGTGTGCACGTCACACCTGATCAAAGTCCCAAAACGAAGGGTAAAAGGGTCATTCCCTTCAGCACTCTTCCCATTCGATTAGAGAGAGAGACAAAACAGATTATAAGGAAAAAAAAAAGAGAAGAAACAGAAAGAGAGAGACGACGAAGCTTTAGACCATGCGTTTGGGACAATTGTTGGTTGCTGGACAGATTCAGTAATGGCTAACCCTTTGTTCCTCCTAAAGCTGTGCAATAACGACTCAAAAACTCTGTTCCTCTTCCGTCAACTACAACCGCCACCGGCATCCTCAATGTCGCCGCCGGCCGAACTGGGTTGTCCCTCCGTTGATAACCTCCGCTTCAAGAGCAGCGTAATAGACTGAATAGGCCTCGCGTTTTTGGAGGAGTGACCGTTGCATCACCGTGGAGAAAGTGCATAATCCAGATTCGTACCCTGACTCCCTGAGCAGAGAGAGAAAAAATAATGCACTCCTCTGTACCCTTTGCGTGCTTTTACTTCATTGTTCCCACTTCCCACTAGATTTTTTTTTTGGGTACTTCGCAAATCTCCCACTAGATATATTTACTTGCACAATATTCCTACCAATTGATCAGCGCCAAAAAAACAAGATTAAGAAAAGACTAAAGAGTGGCGAGGAGGAGAAATTGATCTTGGTATGGCTGGAAGTAAAAACTTACATTAATTTATGTCCACAATATTTCCCCACACAAACCAGGTTCGTTCAACTGCATAAACATATTGCATCTAATAATCTAATACTCCAGTTAACTTAAGAAACGCGCGACTATTCCTTAGTTGCAGGAACCTTCTAAAATGGGTGCGCTCCCAAGACGGGAGCTCGAATCGGCGCTCCCAAGATGGGAGCTTGACGGGAGCTCGCTCCCTTCGAGATGGGAGCTCGCTCCTAACTAGGATGGGAGCTTATCAGGCCATTAAAGCAATTATTCTCATACTTTAAGAGGGGTGGAAATAAGAATATGAAAATCACATGAGACAAGAAGTTTGCAAATTGAAAATACCTAACTTCCAAATATTTTACCCTTTAAGATAGGGAAAGTTCTCAATAAGTATCATTTTTCCTTCAATGGTTAAGTATTTAAAGATATTTTATATACATATTTAACTATGATCTATATACGCTCCTTAAGCGCTCCCAACCTTGGGAACTTCTAGGTGCCTCCGCTCCCCCGCACCCGCTCCCGCTCCCGTCCCCGCATCCGCTCCCGCTTCGTGCAACTAAGGACTATTCTAATCGCACCTCACCTGATAACAGCATGAAGCTCAGTTCGAGTGAAAGAAAATGAGAAATGATCATGGATTAGTGGAACTATTGATGGAGTATATATAATATGGGCTGACCCTTTTACCCTTTGTTAACAGAAAGAACTAACGGGGAGTTAGCAAAAGGACCACATGCACTTCAAGGGTGATAGTTGAGGGACTACTTAAAGGATTTTGAAAGTTCAGGTACGAAGTAGAGAAATGAGTAATAGTTTGAGGGATGTTTCGAAAAAAAACTCTTTTATTTAAATAATTTTGCAATTTATTTATTAACGTACCCAATTTTCGGGGCGTTACAACTTGGTATCAGAGCCTAGGTTTTGCGATAACCTCGAGATCGTGGGTTTTGGGTAGCCATTAGTTTTTTTTTAAAAAGTATTTAACGAGTAGCTAGCATTATTTATTTATTTATTTATTTTACGTCCGATAAAAAGTATTTATTTTCTAAGTTTTAGTACTTGTCAATATTATATACTTAATAATTTGTCAAATAATGCTTGTTTCTATTTAGTAGGCAACTGCATAGATTTTTATAATATATCTCTTATATATTAAATTGAGACCTTATGACTATATGAGTAATAAGTGTCGAGGAGACAGAAATTAGTATATTCCGTTAAATTTATTTCCGTTTGAGGGCAACTTTGAACGTCATTAATTTAGTCATTGGTGGGAAGGTTGTTGGAGTTTACGCGTGAGCCGGAGCTAGGAGTTTTCGTTTTACTATCGAATTGGAATCTTCACATGTCAACTACTTTCATAGAAAGACGAGTTATTCTGTCAAAGAACAAAACTGTCATTTTAGGGGGGGTAGACGGTTCGATAGTCACCGTTCTAGTTTAGTTAGCTTTCACACGATTAGCAACCCTGTAGCACCTATTGATCACATTTAACCTCTTTTGACCACTTCATGAATTTGTGTAAAATTCAAATAGCCTCCAATTTTAGACAGTTCAATCATATCACTGTAGTTTCTTCTATAATTATTTTTGGTGCATATTTTGCGCTTGCCTACTGTTTCGTTTTCAGTGCTAGACGATACTATCATCACCATTTATATAATTTGTGTGCTCGTTTACATACCTTTGACTTACAGTTGACTTTATTCAACATCTCTTTATTTTCCCTCCTAAATTGGTGTCATACTTTGTTGTCTTTAGATTAGTTTGATTTCAAATCAAATCATTTCTACTTCAACTATATATTTTTTTGTTTTTACCATGTTGACTTTACCACTCATATGCTTCTCATTCTTTATTTAATTCTATCATTGTTTTTTTGCTAAATGCATATTGAGATTAAATTCATAAATATTGGATCAAAGTGCCTCTTCTTCCTTCAAAAAAATTAATTTAGATTCTCAAATTAAACTTGAGCTCGGAATTTTGCAATTCTTCTTCATTGAACAATTTAAACCTTCAAGAGACTCCTCTTTCTTCGAGTTGTCTAACTTCGACAATCATTTCATATTAACTTTTGTTGTATTAATAAGATCATCTTTGAAATTTCGATAGAAGGTTCCGTTGCTGAAATGATCTTGTGAACCCTTTGTATACCTACCTAATTGAAACTTTCATGAACAAGTAGACTTGGGTGTTTGATTTGAAACATATTCGGCCGATATGGTTTCAAGACAAATAGCTAGTTTGGCTTTTCATCACTTGAACTCATAATGTTTTCTTGAACCCTATTGGAGTTTATCCACGTCTCTCGCGAAAACCTTTGCTACCACTACAATATTTTTTTTTGCAATCTGAATTCTCTACTAGTTTTCTTCACATGTTGAGCCTTAACTCATCATTGTTGGAATATTGTAGCCCTTCAGTTTCAAAACATTGATTTTGTCCTTGATTAGACTTGATTGTAGCTGCTCCAACTTCTTGCACTCCTACTTAAACATGGCCCTTCTGGTACCTTCATACATTTCAATTCTTCCTTTTGTGAACTATTTGACACTAGGATTTTCATTCGTTATATCCACCACTCGTGTAAAATCTTTGGGTTGGAGACCGAATGTTTAGCGAAATTTCTTAGTGTAGCTTCACCTCTAGGAGGGACACATACCAGGAGTCTTAATTTGTAGAGCTTGTGTATCAGAGATGTTTGGTTTTCGTTTGACGTGTGACCTTCAGGTAATGGTCGACTTCGATATCATCTTAGAACTAAATTGGTTATCTTTTCACCGAGCTGTGATCGATTATTTCAAGAAGAAGTGGTTGCTCATTTTCTTGATGGGACTCGTTTCAACTTTCAAGCTTAAGGGAGACTAGACAAGACTTTTCGTCGGCTTTTTCGAAATCGAGGTGACATTGCAACCTGACGGGATGGCTGGCGAGCCTTCCATTTGGGGAGGATGACCATATGAATTTAGATCTTCCATGTGTGGTGTGTAAGTATGTAGACGTTTTCCCAGAGGAGTTACCCGGGCTAGCTCCTCATCGGGAGTTAGATTTCACCATAGAATTACAGCCAGGGACTGCTCCTATCTCAATGGTGCCGCACCGGATAGCTCCGACCGAGCATCGAGAGTTGAATGTTTAACTACAGGAGTTGCTTCATAAAGGATTTATTTGACCCAACGCCTCACCGTGGAGAGCACCAACCCAGTTTGCTAAGAAGAAGGATGGATCTCTCTGTTGACGAATTTATTATCATCAACTCAACTAGGCGACTATCAAGAACCGCTATTCGTTGCCAAGGATCGGTGACTATTTTTTTTTTTAGCTACGTTGATCGCGATTCTTCTCGAAGATTGATCTGAGATCTGGCTATCATCAGCTTTGAGTCAATGATGAAGATACTCCGAAGACTGTCTTCAGGACTCTCTATGGTCAATATGAGTTTGTGTTGATGCCATTTGGACTGACGAATGCTCTGACCGTTTCCATGAGTCTAATGAATAATATTCTCAGCCGGAAGCCAAAGGAGATGGTAACTGCCTTAACTATTCATGAATGGAAAATGATGGAGGCTCTCAACGAGTTCAACCTTCAGCCAACGACTACAAGTCAATGAACATCTTTGTTTGCTTTGATAGCTACACCGACATTACATCAGGAGATTTTAAAGGTGCATAAATATGATTAGGAGGTGGATTTCCACAAGTATCGGTTGGCTTTGGGAACAGCTCTAGTTGGGTGGACTATTCATGCTGATGGAAGTTTGAGGTTTCTCAATAGGGTATTTCTACCAAATTTAGGACGTTGCGGGAATCAGTGATAAAGGAATTCCATAAGTCGAGTTTCGCTGTTCAACCAGGAGGATCATTTCGACCGTTACCTATTCCGGGTTGGAAGTGGGAGCATATCACCATGGATTTCGTGACTGGATTTACCAAGCTCAGTCAAGAAAAATGACGCAATTTGGGTTATTGTGGACCGCCTGACCAAGAGCGTTCATTTCTTACCGGTTCAAGTTTCAGACACCATGGAGTCGTATAGCCGCCTCTACATTGATGAGATTGTTCGCTTACATGGAGTTCCAATATCGATCATGTCGGACGAGATCCACGTTTTACTTCTCAGTTTTGGCAGAGTTTGTAAACTGCTTTAGGCACGAGTCTTTGTTTCAGCACCGCTTTTCACCCACAGACCGACGGACAATCGGAACGGACTATTCAGACTTTAGAGGACATGCTTAGAGCCTGCGTGATGGATTTCAAGGGAAGTTGGGGCGTCATTTACCTTTGGTGGAATTCGCCTACAACAATAGTTTTCAAGCCAGTATCGGAATGGCTTCTTACGAAGCTTTATATGGAAGACCGTGTCGATCTCCAGTCTGTTGGACAGATGTCGGGGAGAATAGTTTGTTAGGACCGGACCTAGTTCGTGAAACAACTGAGAAGGTACAACTAATTAGACAACGATTGGTGACGGCGCAGAGTCGACAAAAGAGTTATGCTGATAGAAGAATCCGACCGTTGACTTTCAGTGTGGGAGATCACGTCTTTTTGAAGATTCAGCCTCGACGAGGAGTTATTCGATTTGGGCAGAAGGGGAAACTTTCACCTAGGTTTATTGGGCCGTTTGAGATTCTTGAACGTGTTGGGGAAGTTGCTTATCTGTGAACACCCCGCGGGAAATGTCCACGAAATCGATGTTTGGTTTGAAAAACGATTTTGATTGGTTGAATAGAGTCGCCACCCGGATTTGAGGACCGTACCCGAGAAACCTTTTGAAAAATGACTCTTTTGCCCTTTTAATGGAAAATATTTTACCGGTCTTCGAAATGAGATTTCTCGGGTCCGGAAGCTAGGTTACGAGAAGGGAAGGAATTTAAAGCACCCCTCTCGCCCGGTGTGACCGCCGGTCTTACTAAATGCTTTGAAGATTTTGAAAATGTTATTTAAATGGACTTTTAATTCAAATTCATGTAAGAGCATAGCAAATACATCAAGAACATTAATGAGAAATGGGTGAATACTTGTGCAAATGTTGTGCATGGATGATTTATATACAAAGGATGCCAAGATTATACTAAAATACCCCCAAGATGCCTTAAAATACCTCAGAAACTGATCATAAGTACTCATCAAATCACACCTGGATAGGATCCAGGCGCCTGGAAGGGGTCAATCCAGGCGCCTGGATTGCCTTCCAGACAGAAATTTTAAAATCCCATTTTCTGGCAGAAATCAACAAATGCAATGCTCTGATAAACTCTTATGCATTCTGGAAAGTATTTGACAACACAGCAACAAGCTTGACACTTGAATGTAACTCAAATATCATGAAATGGTGCTAAAATGCAACAAAAATGCATTGATTATGCCCATTTTGGACACTTATGAGGGGGTATGCTCATGTAATATAGAAAATCTTTTCTTGACTCTCTCAAAACTAAATGATCAGAAGCTACAAATAACATATAAGCTCATTTAACCCACTCTCTCATATGTAATCCTCTTCTAAAGCATGATTATAAACTCAAAACACTTCAAATGAACTTTTAAATGAGGTTCAGAGCATGAAATGTAACAAAATATGGATCAAGGCATGCAAATGATGTACCAAAGTTGATCAGAATGTGAAAGAAAACAGAAAATAGAAAACATGATAGGAAAAGGGGATCCAGGCGCCTGCATGGGATGAATCCAGGCGCCTGGTCTGGGCTCTGAAACACAAACTGATTTTTTTGCTTTTGATGATTTTCAGACCTCTCTCAAACCCCCTACTGGTATAGAAGACCAAAGAAAGCTTGATTGAGTCCCCCTCAGGGCCTTTTTGAACACATTGGTAGAAAAACTACCTCTTTAGTTTGATCAAAGACTTGAAATGGGTTTTTGGAATGAATTTTGTAAGAATGTGGCTTCTGATACTTGAGTTTACAGAGCTAAAAGGGTGGTTTATGGATGCTTTGATGGAATTTTGGTTGAAGAGGATGAATGGATGATGATTTTGTAGAGTAAGGAAGTGATTTTTAGGCTTGAAGTGGGTTGAGCTTGAGGGGTAATGGATGGATTGAGATTTCTGGAGATATTTTGACAGAGTAACAGCCAAAATGAGAGAGTGATTTTCTGCCCCTGAAAATGGTGGAGAAGTGTTGGTTTTATAGGCACACAAGGGTCCATAAAGGGCCACTTGGAGCTTTCAAAAGGGTAAGGGGTCACCTAGGGGGCAATGGGTAGGTGCAATGATCTCCCCCACACTTCTCTCCAACTGATTCTGCAGCAAAATCCCCCCAAGATATCGTTCCCGCCCACTAACAACTTACATCACACTTAACCTGGACTGATATCCAGGCGCCTGGATTGTGCATTTCAATCCAGGCGCCTGGACCATGGAATCTAGGCGCCTGGATTTGGCCAATCCAGGTGCCTAAAAGTGCAATCCAGGTGCATGTATTTTAAGGTTCTGGGCCATTCTAGGGTTTCAAGGGATGTTTTGGTAATTTGATAGGAGGTTATTGGTGGGGGTTTTTCAAGTTTTTGATCAAACCTTGCGTGTTCCTGTTAGGAATTTTCATCATCGGGGAAGTTCCGGAATGCCAAGGGTCCAGATTGGGGTGTCTACAGTTGCCCCTCTTTGACGTGACTTGTCATCATTGATTTGATGTAAGTATCGTCAAAGATAAAGACGTCCCCAATCCACGCCCCAGTATTTCCAAAACACAAAAACATTAAAGATTCGGTCGTGCTCGAAGAGCTGCCTACGTACCTTGTATGAAAGGATCAGACCGGCGTAGTTCTTGGGGGATATTTGATATGAAATACAGCTTTTGAAATGGGCGAATTGCCCTCACAAATGATTTAAACGGATTAGAAATCCTCACAAATGATTTTGAAATGATTTAAACGGGGTAAAATCCCTCAAAAATGATTTAGAAATGATTTAAACGGATCAAAATCCTCAGAAATGATTTTGAAATGATTTAAACGGGATAACATCCTTCAAAAATGATTTATACGGATTTTAATTAGATCAAAATCCTCAAAAATTAATTTTAGAATTATTTAAACGGGATAACATCCCTCAAAAATGATTTATACGGATTTTAATTAAATCAAAATCCTCAAAAATTGATTTAGAATTATTTAAAAGAGATAACATCCCTCAAAAAAAAAAAAAATTTGAACGGATTTTATTTGAATCAAAATCCTCAGAAATGATTTAAATGGATTAAAAATCCTTAATAAAGATTTAAAAGGATTTTATTTGAATCAAAATCCTCAGAAATGCTTTAAATGGATTAAAAATCCTCAATAATGATTTAGAATTTTCTTGAAATAATTTAATGAAATACATTGCCTCATCATTGCGAATCGAATTTCTGTGTGAAATGATAATCTGCTCGATTGCACAACACACATGTGCCAATCATGATTTGAACTAAAATTCCTTTGGAAGTGTTCCAAAAAGTCTTGGGAAAACTCAGAAGTTTCAAACAATCACGACTGGATAACACTGCATTGCACCTGGATTAGCTTGAAACCACCCATATGAACCCAATCCAGGCGCCTGGACTCACTTCAGGCGCCAGGAACCACACAATCCAGGCGCCTGGATTCACTTCAGGCGCCTGGACTCCCTAAAACTGTGAACAGTCGCGACCGTTCGGGTGTCATAAAATCAGTCCAGGTGCATAGTTATTCGGTCATGTCTCTTCTTCCCCAGCATAACCCGATCGTCCCTCTCTCTTCCTTTCAACTCTCTCAATCTCAAAACTCACGGTTTTCAAATTAATCACCACCAAAACTTCGATTCCTCAAACCGAAGTCCTTGATCCACTCGGTTTTGCACTATTTCGGTTCAGAAATCACACATCTATGGCGGATCCGAGTTCTCACGATCCTTCTATGGGTCCCTCCGGTGCCGGTGGCGTGGAGGAGAGGACGGAGGTGGCTCCATCGGCGGTGGAGACCACCATGGGAGATGCGGCGGTTGCGGAGGAGGCCGTGGGTGGGGCCCACGGCACTGAGGAGGCCCCGGTCGGGGTGGAGGAGACCCAGCCGGCCACCACGGCTGCCGACAGCGCGAGGGAAGGGGCGGTGGACCCCGTGCCGGCCCAAAACCCCGCTGGAACTTCAGATCCGGATCGGGTAAGTCCAAGCAGAACCATTCCGAGTATTTCTGGTGATTTACCTGCTGTTCATGATGTTCCTGCTAGTAGTAGTTCATTGCCTGTTGTTGATATTGCTGATTTGGCGGCTGTGGGTGGTTCGGGAGGTATTGGTGATGTTGGTGGTAGTGTTGTTGGTGGCGGGGGTGTTGGTGAGAGTGGTTTGGCGAGCAGAGATGCTGCCAGTAGGGATGTAGGTGGTACAGAGCAGGGTAGTGAGGTCATAGGTGGTGTTGATAGAGGCGTTGGTGGTATTGGTGAGCGGGTTTTGAGTTTGGGTGGTGTTGATGTGCTTGTGGGGCGGGATGTTGTGATTGAGGATTTAGGCACTGGAGAGAGAGATAGTGGTGATTTGAGGGGTGGCGATGGCTTGACGGGTGGTGCTGGTGAGGACGTTGGTGGGGGTACGGGTGGTAGTTCGATTCCAGATGTACCTCCAGGTGACTCGGGTGAGGGTACGAGCAGGCCGGATAAGGGGAAGGGGATTGCCCTGGAGACAGCGGATGACCCTCCAGTGACTGAGGAGACTGCCTCTGAGGTGTTGAGCGAGGTTGAGGTTGAGGCCGAGGAGAGAGAGAGGGCGGCAGGCCCGAGAGTGTCGGTGGTGGAGGTGGCTCGACGGGCACTGCTGGCGAGACCGATCTTTCACGCTGATACCTATGATCCACCGGTGCACCACATAGTGCCCTCAGCGATAGATAGATATACTTCGCTGCAGGAGAGATACGACGGAGAGGAGGTCCTGTTGGACGCCGGGAGACATCTTTCCCGCGACTGTTTGGAGGTATAAACCCTGATTCATCATACTTTCCATTTGTTGAATTCTTTATAGCTTATGCACTGTGAATTTCATGAAACTCTGATACTGATGGAATGTCTCTCTGTTTGAACAGGTGAACAGGTGCTTTAGTGTGAATGGCTCATCCGGGAGGACGTTGTCTCTATTTGTGGATCTCCACCACGATGTGAGAGAGTTGGTGGCACTTGCAGGTTTTGAGCCATTCATAGAGACGCAGACGAAGACGATGCGTGATCATGCCGTAGTGACAGCTCTGGCAGAGAGGTGGAGGGATTCCACAAATACCCTTCACCTACTGTTTGGCGAGGCGACGATGACACCTCTGGACTTCTCAGCGATCACGGGCCTGCGAGTCGGTGGAGAGACTTTGCCTTTTGACTCAAGGATTGCCCAGGACGACGATGCACTGCGGCACTATTTGGGCTGGAAGCCCAATCACGGGGCAGATTCCGCTGGTTATGGTCAGTTCGCTGACCATTGTCTTGGGAGACCCACGTCTCAGCTTGCTGCAGAGCAGAAGGCCCGGTGCTACCTGCTTTACATGTTCGGCGCGACCCTGTTCGCGAACCGACTCCACCATGTGCACCTGGGTTACTTGGCGGCACTGAGAGACTTTGAGCGGGTTGCCAGGTATGACTGGGGAGGTTGGGCTCTTGCCTCATGCTATGCTTTCATGGGATCCGTTTCTCGAGGCGTGGCGACGAGCATAGGCGGACTGTGGTCGGTTTGGGAGGTAACCAGTTAACTTTCACATTTCACAGTTATACCTTGCTGATTTCCTGCTTGCTTGCATATTGTACATTTACTGACCATTCCAACATTGTTTTGCAGATGTGGGCTTACGAGGTGCTGAGACTGACGTCTCCAGAGTCCTCTTACCGGGACCCACGCGTGATCCCTCGAGCTCTTCGCTGGGGGAAGGGATATAGAGGAAAGAACGCCGCACGCGGCCAGCTGGACTTCTTCCGCGGAGCGCTTGACCGCCTTACTTACGCAGAGGTATATGCATGCTTTAGATCTCGTATCAATGTCGTCGTTCACTTATTGCATATGTCTCATAAACCTCTTATTCCCTGTACAGGTACACTAGCAGGTATGGGACGGGATTCATGATGAGTACCTTGCACCGAGCAGAGAGCTGACACGGGGGAGAGTGCTGCTGGAGTGTGCGTACGGCTGGCAGTGGTATCTTGGAGACAGGGTACTGCGCCAGTCGATACGTGCTCCGACACAGGTGGTGCCAGGACCTCTCCCGCCACTGGTTCTGAGGACTGAGAGCTATACTCTGGCGGAGATAGAGCGGTACACCATTTTGGACACGACCTTGGACCAGTACCTCCGACCGACAGAGGACTATGAGGCGTACAGGCGGCGGTACCTTGCTGGCCCACTAGACGTGGCGGGGTTCAGAGAGAGAGCTAGAGCTGCACGGGAGGCTGCTGCGTTGGAGGCCGCGGAGGCTCTGGCTGCTGAGCAGGCGGAGAGGGCCAGAGTTGAGGAGCCGGCTGGTGGTGGTGCTGGAGTGAGAGAGGGGGCTGGTCCCTCTATTGTGAAAGAGAGGGGAGGATCTTCTATCGGGGGTGAGAGAGAGAGAGGGTGAGCGGGGACGTGCAGATGGAGGACGTCCCCTCTGAGAGAGCTAGTGTCCAGGAGGAGGAGAGAGCAGAGGTACCCGGGGGGAGTGGGCTTGTGCCGATTCTGAGAGAGAGATGGGATGGTGCTGCAGCAGGGGAGCCTGAGCCTTCTGAGAGGTCGGCCTACGAGGTTATGAGGTTGTGGCAGGTTTCTGTGCAGACGCCTGAGGGAGCGAGAGGATATGTTGATATTCCCCGACCAGTCGCCGACCTTGCGCTTCCTACTGGCCCGGTATGCAAAGTTCCATTATTCCATTAGCATTTCTTGATTTTAAAATTCCTTTTGCTGAAACTGTTGTCTCTTGTTGCAGTTTTCGCAGGACACCGCGCGCTTCTATTATGAGCAGACTCACAGTCTGCGGACTCTGGTTCACCAGCTGGTGGCTGGAGCAGACGTGGTGCTCCGACGGCCGGGCGATCCTGCCCCTCCAATTTCTCCTAGTCCTCCTCTTTCCAGGAGTATCCCGATATTCCTTTTCGCTTCTTGGATTCAATTCTGACACATGTTTGACTGCAAAATACTGATACGCTCTACGCCTTGACTTTGCTTGCAGGTGCCTCGGAGGCGAGAGAGAGGTGGTGTTGCAGGTCCCGGGTCGACGACCATCCGCCTATTCTGCTCGACGGAAGTAGGCTATGTTGCGATGAGAGAAGTTGAGGAGGAGGATGGCGCGGATGGGCGATCAGTTCGTCGGAGGGGTCGGTGAGCTGTCGACTGCGGTTGAGGAGCCGAGTACGGAGACCGTTGCAGACGAGCCTCTTCCGCAGGAGACTATTCCCGATGACGCGTTGGAGAGCGAGGAGGATGACCAGGAGATAGGTGACCCGTAGTTTGTACTAGGCGATCTCGGGACATTTGAGTTTTGCTTTTGCTTTTAGATTAGCTTTTTCTTTTACCATTTCGGGCCTGCGTGCCCAAGTAGTCCTCTAGATCGGGCCTGCGTGCCTGTCTTGCTTGTTCGGGCGTGTGTTTACCCCAGTACCTTCATGGATTATGACTTGCGTTGACTTATTTATGGATGCCATGTTTCAGCATATGATTTGCACTTTCCCTGTTGTTCATGCGTTTCATTATTGAAATCATAACAAAACACCAGTTGTAAAACTCATGAATAACAAGAAAAAGATCTACATTAACTGTGATGAACATCAGTATATACAAGTAATACAGAAAGACATGATTATCGACACAAGTGTTCGTGAATTTATTCGAAACACTTTCAATGAACAAATATCGGCATGAGTGACTCAAATATACAATGGACACGACGACAAATGTTATTGACACTTTCACTTCACTCAAAAGCATATGTACAACTCATTTAGACAAGTTAAATGACACAAATGACCCTAGGATGGAATTTGGCGTCCATAGGGCTTGTTCGAAATGACGGTCCTCCAATGCTATGCACTCTTCTCCGGGAACAGAACATCCTACCGCTTTCGCGAAGTCAAATTCACCCGAAACATCCATTTAAGCTTGGTAGAATCAACTTGCAACCTTTAACTATGATTTGGAAACGTCAAACCGAGCTTGTTTTGCGGAAAAAATCGGTCTAAACGTCTCGTTTTCCGGATCTTCCACGAATGGAACTTCCCCGCAAGTCATAAATGTCCGTTAAATCATGTTGGAATCAATGAAACTTGCCAAAAATGCATGGAAATGGGTTCGGGGATCAAAGGTTGGTTGCTGTCATCTGGTTTCCAGGCGCCTGCATCAGGCTGGTCCAGGCGCCTGGATTGGATGCAGGCGCCTGGATTGAGTCTGGGCGCCTGGAAAGGGCAAGTCCAGGCGCCTGGACCTGCTTCCTGGCAGAAATTTTTGTCTTCCCAAGGCAATTTCTTGCCCATTGCATGGCGTTCTTCTGCCCCAAGCTGCATGTAAACACTTCAAACATGTTTCCCAAGCCACCAATACATATTTTCAAGGTCTTCTCTTTCATTTTCCAACAAATACCATCTTTTCCCAAGATTTTCTTATGATTTCCCATGCAAATTTCTTGAAAATCAACTTTGAATTCATTGAAACTTGAATTTTCTTCACCCACCCTTGCATGTAAAATTGTCATTACTCATCACACTCCCACTATAAATACTATGCTTTGCCAAGCATTTTCTTCACACCAATCTTCATCATTCCACTCTTTATACTTTCATTTTCCACTTCTTTCTCTTTCAACTCCTCGTCATGGCCATGCTTGTGTCCGCCGTGCTTCAACCATGGATTGCAAGCTTCCAAAACATTGATTGGTTCAATTTTCGAGGTCATCATCTCAACTCCTTACGACATATCCACTCCATTCCCATCCATCCCGAGCTTTTGCATGCCGCCGCACAATTTTGGGATCCCGAGTTTCATGTGTTCCGTTTTGGTCTCCAAGAGCTTTGCCCCACTATTGAGGAATTCCATGCATACCTCGAAACTCGTCCTGAGACTGAACCAGTGGTCCCTCCAATCCGCGTCAACTTGGTTAAGATCCTTAAAGACAAACTCAGTGTGAGTGACGGTCTTGCGAAACATTTGATTCGCGGAGGTTCACTCGACATTCTTCGCCTCTTTGCAGATTTCAGTCCTCGCGGCAACCCGTTGCACTACACAGTTTAGAATCGCCGTATGTTTGCCTTATGCATGTGCCTCCTTGCCACTTATCTGTTGGTTCCAAATGATGGCAACCCTAATCCCTCAATCATTTTAGTCGCTGCACAGATTGAGCAACGAAGGGATGTTGTTCCCATGGTTTTAGCAGAGACTCTCATGGGTTTGGATGCAGTGAAATCAGGAAGAACTGACGTTTTTGCCGGGAGTCCCCTTCTGCTTCAGGTTTGGATTTTGGTTTTTGGTGTTTGGATTTGGTTTTGGATTTTTGGCTTGTGTATTTTTGGACTTGGTTTGGGCTTATGGTTTTTGGTTTTGGTTTTGGTTTGGCAGATGTGGCTGTGTGACAAAATGAAGTTGGTTGCGTATCCGGCAAATGATTGGGTTTATCAAGCTAGAGACTGGAGAAGCAGGGGTTTTACAGAGATTCGTCACAATATGGAGGAATGGTTGGATTTCTTTATGGCGGTGGAAGAGGAACATGTCATTTGGAGGTGTCATTGGCTGCCTTTGCCAGACATGACGGCCAAACACATGGGACATTCATGGGTGGTCTTGGCTGGGCTGACAGGCTTCACTTTCTATTTTCCTCAGCGCATTCTCCGTCAATTTGGTATTCGTCAAGAAGTGGAGTTCTCATATCCCGCTGATTTCCATCTCCCCGAGTTCAAACATTCAGTAATCGAGGCTTACCGCCGTAATTGGCGAGGCAGAGTGACTTGGGTCCGAGACCAGTATCCGAGTATTCACCTGCGAGGAAGGTACCGCGAATGGCTCAGAGGGGAACTGGAAGCAAGATTCGGCAACAACGTGGACTGACTCTCTCGACTCAACTAAGCTATTTCCCAAAATAAATGGTGCATCCATGTCCTTTTTTTTTTTTTTTTTTTAAGGCTTTTATGCTCAGCTTATGTAATCGAAGAAGTGATTTGAATAAAATTGAACGATGAAGGGTTTCCCCCTCTTGGTTCATTTGATTCCATATGCTATCTCCTTCAGACGTTGCGAGAATGCAGGCCAACTCAACAGATTTAGACCGAACCCCAGGATAGGGTTGCCTACGTATCCTTTTTCAAGGAATCAGGTCATGGCGTAGTTCAGGCAAAGGTTCACTCGGGTATTGGTGCTCTCCTTTTGCGCTCTAAATTTTGCCTGGTACCGCCTTTTCAGGTTTTCGGTCCAGCGAGCTCTTTTTGAATTTTTGCCTTAAATTTTGCCTAGACCGCCCAGTGTGGGTTTTCGGCCTAGCAGGCTTGCTCTGAATTTTGCTTGGGTTGGCTCGCCCTCGCGATTTTCCACCCAACGAGCATCTCTCAGGGGTAATATCGCTTGAGTTGATCCAAATTGACAAGATTGTTGAACTCGTTACCGTCCAAATCAATAATCACTGCTGCCCCACCGTCGAGTATTGTCTTGATGATGTATGGTCCTGCCCATTTCGGCCTGAACTTTCCTCGTGGATCGAATATCGGTGCCCGAATCTCTTTCACGACCATGTCCCCTTCAATCAAATCTCTGGACTTCACCTTCTTGTTGAATGCGCGAGCGATTCTCCTCTGATACCCTTGAATATGATATAATGCTCGCAGTCGTCTTTCATCAAACAACATTAGCTCTGCGAACCCGTCGCTCAACCAATCAGCTTCGTTAATCTCACTTTCTATCATCACCCTCAGGGATGGTACTTCAAGTTCAATAGGAAGTACTGCTTCCATTCCATAAACTAGTGAATAGGGTGTTGCCCCTGTTGGAGTTTGGATAGAAGTGCGGTACCCCCACAATGCTAACGGTAGCTTCTCATGCCAATCCCTAGATGATTCGATGATTTTCTCCAAAATATTCTTGATTGACTTGTTTGCCGCTTCCACTGCTCTGTTAGTTTGTGGTCTGTACACTGTTGACTTGTGCACCTGAACATTGAACTCTTCAAGCACTTCTGCTGCCCTTCCTTTGAAATGCACACCATTGTCTGACACAAAGGCATTGGGGACCCCATATCGGTAAATGATGTTTTGCTTAATAAAATGGGCCACTTGCACTGCGGTCAATGTAGCATAAGAAGCTGACTCTACCCATTTTGTGAAATAATCAATCGCCACCAATATAAACTTGTGTCCATTTGATGCTGGCGGCGTGATTTTCCCAATCACATCTATTCCCCACACTGAGAAAGGCCAAGGCGTTGCCATTGTATGAAGTTCAGACGGCGGAACATGCATGAGATTAGCATGGACTTGACACTTATGACATCTCCGCACATACTGAACGCAATCCATTTCCATGGTCAACCAGAAATACCCTTGCCTCAGAATCTTCTTTTGCATCATCAATCCGCTCATGTGGGGACCACAGATTCCTTCATGGATCTCCTCCATTACCCTTTTCGTGTCATCACCATGGATGCACAACTTGTGCATGCCACAGTATGACCTTTTGTACAACCTTCCACCACAGATGATGTATTGCGACGCCAACCTTTGTAATGCTATCCGATCTTTCTTGTTTGCTCCTTCCGGATATTCTCCCTTCTCGACCAGATTCCAAATATCGTGATACCAAGGCAGACCATCATCAATTTCTCCAACATTCATCACATATTCATAGGCTGACCTATTCCTTTGCTCGATCATGATTGGCCTCAATCTTACTCCTACTGGTAATTCTACCATGGACGCCAGAGTAGCGAGTGCATCGGCGAACTGATTCTTCATTCTTGGGATGTGAGTAAAGGTGACTTGCTCAAATTGATGAATTAGATCGTCGAGGTCTTTATGGTATGGCTTCAACTTCTCTTCCCGCACTTTCCAATCACCGTTGGCTTGAGAAACCACCAAATTTGAATCTCCTACCACTTCTAACTTCTTTATCCCAATTTCAAGGGCAGCTTCCATTCCAATAATACACGCCTCATACTCTGCCTGGTTATTGGTAACTTCGAAGTTTAACTTGAAAAAGAGGGGAATGTGCGGCCCTTCTGGTGAGACCAACAGTATACCGATTCCAAACCCTCTTTGATTGGCGGCCCCATCAAAGTACAGCTTCCAAACATCATCTGATACCGACATAACATGTTCATCGGGAAACTGAAATTTCGTATCTTCTGGCCCCTCGATCGGGTGATCTGCCAAGAATTCTGCCACGGCCCTGCCTTTCACTGATTTTCGCGTTACATACTTGAGTTCAAATTCAGCCAACAGGAGCAACCATCGTGCCAGTTTTCTGGTGAGCGCCGGTTTCTCGAATAGATATTTGAGAGGGTCCATCCGAGAGATTAACGTCACCGAATAAGCCAGCATGTAGTGTCTCAACTTTTTGGAGGCCCAAACAAGAGCCCAACATGTCTTTTCCAGTGGGGTATATCTTTCTTCAGCCCCGATCATTTTCTTGCTTAAGTAATAAACAGCCTTTTCTACCCCGGCTTCTCCTTCTTGTGCCAACATGCACCCCATTGCCGATTGTGACATAGATAAGTAGAGAATCAGTGACTTGCCAGGTATTGGTGGCATGAGCACCGGCGGATTTTGGAGATATTTCCGAATTGCCTCGAACGCCTTTTGACACCTATCATCCCATTTGAATGGCACCCCTTTCTTGAGCAGATGAAACATCGGCTCGCAAGTTGAAGTCAACTTGGCGATGAATCTACTGATGAACTGAATTTTTCCAAGGAAACTCCGAACTTCTTTTTCCGTCTTTGGCGGCTCCATTTCTAATATTGGTTTGATTTTTGACGGATCAACCTCGATTCCTCTGGTGGTGATCATGAATCCCAACATCTTCCCGGCAGTGACTCCAAACGTGCACTTCTGCGGATTGAGACGCATCCGGTACTTCCGTATCCTTTCAAAGAATTTGCGCAATGCCGGGAGTAGGGCTGTTCACGGGTCGGATTTTGTCGGGTTCGGGTCGGGTTTCACCCGACCAACATTTGGTCGGGTTGGTCAAAAAGGGATCCGACTCCGACCGAAAGTATGATCGGATTCCGACCGAACGGCGACCGGTGTGCGGGTCGGATGAATCGGGTTGGTCGGGTTCCACAACGCATAAACAGATCTCGAGATTTTCACCATTATCTCCATCATGAGCAGCTTTCCACCTCCAGATTTCCACCATCAGACTTGTATTATTAGCCAATGTATGGGCAGAGAGAGAGAGAGACTATGATTCAAAAAAAAAAAATCCCATACTTGTTAGTTGTTTGTGGCAGTCCAACTCCAACAAACTCTGGAGGGAGAGGGAGAGTCGGAGAGGAGATATGGCCGATTCAAGCACCAAGGATGGGACTGGGTTTGTCAAACCCATATTTGTGCCGGAGAATGTGCGACGGGCGACAGCCGACGAGAGGGAGAGATGGTCATGGGATGGGTTTGTCAAACCGAGATGGGTTTGGTCGTTTGGGGGTGAGAGAGAGAGAGAGAGAGAGAGAGAGAGAGAGAGAGAGAGAGAGAGAGAGGTTTTTCAGATCTGTGGAAGAGAGACATGGGAAAGAGAGAGAGAGTTTCTTGAAAAATGGAATATGAGAGAGACTTTTCAAATCTTACGCGTCAGAATCTTGAAGGGTCTACATCAACTTTTTGCTCTGTTAAAAAAATACAACTACTTTTTGCAGTTTGAAATGAATGGTCTACTCTACATCTACACGTTAAATACTAATGTTAAGATTTGATCGGTCGGTTCGGGTTTACCCGAACTTTTTTACTTCAGCCCGAGACCCGACCGACACATACTAAAATTCTCAGAACTGGACCCGAGCCCGACCGAATGTCCCTATCGGACGGATCGGATTGGTGTTTTTTTCGGGTCGGTTCGGGTCGGGTGGTCGGGTCCGGGTTTAATGAACAGCCCTAGCCGGGAGATGTCCTTCTCTCTCTTTTGCTTTCACAATCATGTCATCCACATACACCTCGACCTCTTTATGCATCATGTCGTGTAGCAAGGTTGTAGCGGCTCGTTGGTAGGTTGACCCAGCATTCTTCAATCCGAACGGCATGACTCGGTAACAGAACGTGCCCCATTCAGTGGTGAAGGTTGTTTTCTCTCGATCTTCCGGTGCCATCAGAATCTGGTTGTATCCTAAGAAGCCATCCATGAATGATAGTAGTGCGTGCCCTGCAGTGTTATCCACCAGTACATCAATGTGTGGCAAGGGAAAGTCGTCTTTTGGGCTGGCTTTGTTCAAATCTCTGAAATCTACGCACACCCTGACTCTTCCGTCCTTCTTGGGCACCGGCACAATGTTTGCAACCCACTGTGGATATTCAGTTACCATTAGAAAACCGGCGTTGAATTGCTTGGTAACTTCTTCCTTGACCTTTTCTACCCAATCTGGCCTGATTTTTCTTAATTTCTGTTTCACAGGTTTTGCATCGGGATACAAGGGAATTCGGTGTTGCACAATTTCAGGATCAATTCCGGGCATATCTGCGTGGGACCAAGCGAAAACATCCTCAAATTCCTTGAGTAAACCAATGAGCGATTTTTGTTCCTCCGAAGATAGCTCGGAACCGATTTGGACCATGCGAGGATTTTCCTCATCTCTCAATTTTATTGAAATAACTTCTTCTTTTATTGGCTGAGCATGCCTGTCATTTTCCCTTTCGATTAGAGACTTAAGTTCTTTGGGTATTTCTCCCTCGAACTCGGTCTCATCATCGTCAGGGTCAACACAATTTATTTCGGGAACAACAAAGTAAGCGAAATCACAATCCATTTCATTCATGAAACCCACAGGGGTGCAGTACATGGCAGTGGACTCGAATTCAAAAGAGAAGTGATAACATGGAGTGGCGTGAGGCACGATCTCCAACTCAAAACTAGGTACAGACTCAGACTCAGAATTAGACTCAGACTCGGTGAAAGTGCAGTGAATTTTACAACAGGTGTGGAAGTGCAATTCTTATATCCTCCTATAGCATCCACAATCAGCACGCTGGGGTCTTCAAGGGCCTCCTGCCCGAGCATCATCACCGCTGGCTCCTCTTTATCCTTACCTGTTAGACTGACCTCGTCAAACATCGACATCAAGATCCCACCATCCAAAGCCTCCATCCAATCTGCCTTAAGGTCTTTCACCAATTTCTCCACCTTTTCATGCTCATCTTCACTATCCCAAGCATCATTAGCAAAGATTTCAAATCCAGGATGCACCTCTCCACTTATTTCATTTACAAACGGCTCAGGCTGGCCGTAATATGGTGCATTAGGAGGGAATTCTGGAAACTGAGCCACCCCTTGGTGAGTTCGACCCAAGCCAGTGCCTGGCAGATATGACATCCTTCTCATCATCTCGAGAACAGTGGTGCTGATTGAAAAATCATCATCAATGCGAAGCGTGAACACACCACCAGATGTATCAAAAGCAAAACCCCCAAGTTGAACGTCATTCTCATCATGCATAATTTCTAGCAAGGGAGCATTATCTTCAGCATGAGGGCGAATGTCTGTGTCTCCGTAGAGAGCAACCGTCCCACTTTCCAACCCAAGCAAAACCTTTTGATGCAGAGTGGATGGAACTGCCATAATATCGGGTCGATGCATCCAGGGACGTCCCAACAGTAAATTGAACGAAGCTGGAATCTCAAGTACATGAAACTCCACTGTTGACTTAAACCCCTCCACAGCAACCTCCATTTCAACAGTTCCCAGGTGTGAAATCCTTTGGTTTAAGTCCCAAGCACTGAGCTGTTCGGAGGGGACAAACATTGAGCGCAGACCCATTATCTATCAATACAACTGGGATCCATTTCCCCATGCACTTCATGGTGACATGCAAAGGTTTGTTGTGGTCAGTTCCCTCAAGCGGTAAATCAGCTTCGGTGAAAGTTACGGTGTGCTTGATGGGTTTGGTAGCAATGGTGGGTTTGGTAACAATGGCGGCCATCATGGCTTCAGGGGTAATATCAGGAGCAACCTCCATACATGATAATGCTTGAGCAAGTTTCTGGCGATGCTCGCCGGAACTCATGAGTAGCCTCCAGATGGTTAGGGCGGCTGGGGTTTTCTCAAGTTGTTTTTGGATAAGATTTTCTTCAGCCATGGGTGGAGGTTTTGGACGAGGCATATGACTGTTGGCTGCAGAGGTAGCATGGGATTGGTTGGTTGGCGGGTTAAAAAGGTTTTGGAAATCAATAGGATCGGCAATTGGGTCATTAGGGTTGTTTGGATTATTTGGTGAAGCTGAGTTGTTCTGTGGTATTGGCTTGTTTTGTGGAGCTGGGTTGTTTTGTGGAGCTGGGCTAAAAGGTGGTTGGTTTATGGAATTAGGAGGTGGGTTAGAGGTATTTCCAGTATACATTTGAGGTGGTTGATAAAACCGACCACTTCGAAGAAGGTGAAGAACTGAATCAAGGTCATCTCCCCACAAATCTGTATAATCTGTGTAAAAGTCAACAAGATCGCCCTCCGCCTTTCTCTTCCCCTTTGCAATGCTGGCTTCTCCCAAACCCTTGGTAATTCCTTCCCTAGTTGCTTCACTCCATACATCTCCATTTTCCATCGCTGTCTCATTAATGGCCCAGACTTCGTCATTCCCAACCCACAGTGGTGAGAGTGCTATACCTTCATTCGGATTGGCCCACACATTAGTCACAACATTCTCCTCCATTTGCTGTCCCCAAACATCGGGTAGATTATTGTTCAACACCATAATATTGCAATTCTCCGGAATTTGCACTTGAGGTGCCGGAAGATTTTCATCAACTATGTAATCATAAGGTGTGAATTCTATCCCCTCCGTCATTCGATTTATTGCATGCTCACTCATCATGGAGAAATCAGGGCAACCCTCCCACAGCGGTGGCATCGGAAAATATGCTTCATCAAAGAACATGGGAAGTGTGGACCCATCCAAAGGATCATTGGGGTCCATGAGCTGCCATTCAGTTGGTGTGGGATCCCATTCATCTTCCTGCGCACCATTGGGTGCCTCATTCTCTTCTTGCCAATTCTGTCCTTGTCCTTCTTCCACAGGCTGTTGATTTTGTACCACAGGCAATGGTTCAAATAGATTAGGAAGCGCAAATCCATCAAGTGGATCCGCAAACATCGGATCCCAAAGTTGATTAATCATGGCACCAAGTGGGGGTCCTTCATTAAGCTGTTCATTAAGTGGCCAAACTTCTTCATTTGCCACATTGTTAGCCACCATCTGCTCATACTCCCGAGCTTCCATAGCCATTATCAAATCACCCCATTCTTGCCAAATAGTGGGGTCCAAATGTGTATCAAGAAAGCATGCATTGCATTCTGCTGGTATAGGTACAATGGGCTTAGGATCTGTTTCTGGTACAATGAATTGGCTTGGGTCAAATGGAGTGGAAATTAGTGTACGGGGATAAATCCACGTAACCCTGGATCACGTGCTTCCTTGAATCAACCCTAGATCTGCAAGACAGAAAAAAGGTTAGAGCACCTTTGCCTCTCGTTGGCAAAGGCCCTCCGATGCCTAAGTTAGTATCACGTACTTGAAAGCTCAAATCACAATGCGTATGAAAATAGGTTTCACAGCGTACCTTTCTTCATGGATATCGTTCTGTACTTATAGTTGAAGAAGGCTTGATTTAGGCATCCCGTGCCTTGGTTTCCTATTAACTTCAGGAATCCATTTCCTAATAGGACTTTCCTATTAGGGACGAGCTTCCATATCCTACTAGATCTCGTCTAGTAGAGGTCTTTCTTTCCATATAGAATTCTTCCCTATATGGGGCATACTCCTAATCTCAGTAGGACTTCCCATACTGATCCCTTATGCTACGGGATCGCTCCTTATCTCATAAGGAACCGCCTTTAGATCATTCTGGAATGTCTCACTGCCTTACTCGTAGCGGTGCCGTGCTTCCACATAGCTCGGAATAACCCGTACGTAACTCAACTCATCTCGCCGAGCTGATTTATGTATTCCAGAATGCTACTTAAGCTATACACGTAGCCCACCTAGCTCGGCCATACCAGGGGTATCCCTTTATGTCTTATGCCGAGCTAGTGCATCCTGATATATTAACTTACTTAATTATCCTGACCTTATTCATGGTCCGGGATCAGCTCGGCACAGGGCCCACGGACTCCCTATGTGGTGCCGAGCTATTCACCCTTTCGTGGTGACCGCCATAGGCACGTGCTATGCCTAATAGTAGGGTAATCAGATTTTACCCACTCCAATTGCTCCCCAGTTCTGCTACTGCTGTCATTCATCAGCAGTGCGCAGAGCTTCCATGGTTCTAGATGCATCTTTTTGCACGCCTCCCCCTCACGTGGGGAGCAAGACTGTTTTCGCATTAAATGCGAAATGACCCGTTGGTCACCGGATAAGCCCAAAGGACGTTTTTTGCTGACGTGTCCAGATGCGTCATACCCAACTTTTTGGGGTTTTTGGGCGGGATAATCATTATTCCCTCCCCCCAAAAAACCCCTAGGTCTCAAAAAATCCCTCCCTCTCCCCCTTCATTTCCTTAGTTCCTTTATCAGAAGTAAGAAACAAAGAAAGGGAGAAAGAGAAAAGAGTTTCGTCTGCCATCAACACTGCCTCCAGAGTTCATTCTTTCGTCGCATCGTTTCCGTTCCTCGCCGGAAATCCCCTTCAAAACCCACACTTCCTCACGTAAGTGCATTCTTCCTATCCTTAGATTTCCATCACGTGTTCCCCTGTTAGGTTTTCCTTGATTGTCCTGTTCATCGTCTTCCTTCTGGGTTTCAACTGCGAAACCCTAATTTTAGTAAAAAATGGGCAGACACAGAGCCCTTCTAAGCTCCCCAGATAAAGCGTTAGAGTTTCGTAGGAAGTATGGGATTCCCGCCGATGTTCAATTCCGGCTAGACAACCGTAGTGATATGAAAGAACAAGGTCAGGATGAAAACAAGATCCACATCCCCTTGATTTTCATAGTTGAGGGGGGCCTTAGGTTCCCGTTACACCCTTTTTTTAGGGAAGTTTGCAGTAGGTGCCAGTTAAACCCCATGCAGCTCTGCCCCAACTCTGTTAGGGTAGTTATGGGCACAGTAGCCCTTAATAGGCTGCTCGGCCTCCATCTCGATTGGTGGGACTTACACTACCTCTATAGCGTAGTCCCTACAATTGACAACAACTTCTACTTCAAAGCCAGGGATCCCAACCAGAAGCTTATCACCGACCTGCCAAATTCCTCCAAGGGAGAGGCAGACGACTACCTCGGAGTCACTGGCAACTGGGAGCCCAGAGATGCCGAGGGGAGGACCATCGGCTTTGCCTGCCCCACAACTCCTGGCGGACTGCGTTAGTACCTTCATACCTGTATCATTCCTTCATTTATTTGCTTTCCTTTAGACACTGTAATTGATTGCTTCTTCTTCTTGTTATTTTGCAGCTAGCAACCTCAACCACAGTGGCCGTCTGATCCACGACAATCTTCATCGCGAGGATATTGCTCGGGCTCTGTACTTCGACGGTTTCGCACCAACCCCTGTTGGTCTCGGCCGTGCAGCTCACCTGCTATTGGACTACACCCCAACGTACTGGGGTGGTATCAGAAGGGTCGGCGAGCCAAGATCGAGACACCCCTGGCCTCCAGCTGCCCCGTTGATCGCCACACGCCCTCTTGCCGAGCAAAGAAGTACTCGACCCCGAAGAGGCCGAGCCCCAAGAAGAGTTAGGAGAGCTCGGGCCCCGAGCGATCTTCAACAGCAAATCATGTTTGCTCACATCCCTGAAATACCAACTGCTATCCCAATCCTCATCCGCACTGACGAGGAGCCCAGCACTTCTGGAAGGGTTATAGTAGAAGAGGAGGAATCTGAAGAAGAAGGGAGAGAAAGAAGAGGTGAACCCGATCATCGTGCTATCATTCGCTCTCTCGCCGAGCAATCCGCCTTGTTAGCTGATTCGGACGACTCACCAGGCTATTCTCCTTCACCAGATCGAGGAGAGATGCCTCGTCAGCCGATCAACCTGCTAGATGAGCTAAACCTTGGCGGAGCTTCCCGTGCTCCACCAGCTGCTCGCATCATAACTTCGTCCCAAACGTTGTCCCCCTCTCGCCCTGAGAATCAGAGAGACAAAAGGCCGATAGAGAGTCCTCAGCACGGCCAACCCCTCTTGCAAAGGAGAAGGACTGGGGACATGAGCTCGAGCCAACCCCTCTCCAACTCTCCTCCTCTGGTACAACCCTGGGCCCCATTGCTTGGTCGCCCCGATGGTACCTCTGTGAACATGATCGACAAAATTTCCTCTGTGGATGTCGCCTATGGCGTCTCCCGAGCTGCTCTTCTCCCCCTGGACATGGACAGGGAAAAGGGCAACTCCTACGACAGCCTTATGAAGTCCATTTTTCAATCCAGTGCTAAGGTAAAGAGTCTTCCTTCTACTCTTTTCTTGCATTTTTATCCCTCCACTTATCGGTTGTTTCTTACTTTGCAGATCATGCAAAAGGCGTCGGTTGGTCTGGAGAGGGCTAAAGACGCTGAGAAGGAACTGAAGAAGGAGCAAAAAAGGGCGGAGAGAGCTGAAAGAAAGAATGCCCAATATGCTCAGTTGCTGAAAGATGCTCGGGAAGAGACCGAGGGACTGCGGAGGGCTAATGCCGAGCTAAGGGGGAAGGCTGAGGAGGTGGAGCGTGGACTTCGGCAACAACTTGCTGACGCAGAGGCCAAAGCTGAAGCTGAAAATGATCGTGCTGTTGGCGTGATTACGGACAATTACAAGGCGCAGATGCCAGTTGTTCAAGATGCCGTCTGGGGTGCGGCCTGGTAGAGATGTCTCACCAAGCTAGGTGTGGATCCGTCTTCCCCTTTCTGGGCCGACATGGAACTTCCTAGTGAAGTAGCTGCTGCCCAAGTCAGTTCTGATGCTGGGGCTCAACCCAACTTAGAAGCTCAACCTGAGTCTACTACTGAGCTGACTCCGACAGAGGAAACCATCACTGATCTTACTGTCCTAGGAGATGGTGCTGCCGAAGGCTTCAGAAGTGACAACCCTGACCCTAACCTTGCCACCGATGCTGGTCAGCACGGTGAAGAGGCTTGATGCCTACTTTATCCTTATTCTGTTATCATCTGAACTCCTATTCGTGACCCTGCGTGGTCTGTTCGGCCGTCTGTGGCCTGTTTTTACTTTGATATTTGATGCTGGTACTTTTAAGTATTTTCGTACTTGTTATGCACTCGTAATTCTGCAAGCGTTTTCAAGTATATCTTTATCAAGTTTTCTTTATGCAGTACTTGTAAGCTTCTTCGTGCTACGCTTTTTCGGCATGCTAGGTGTTCAAGTGTCTTTGAACCTTCCCCGACCTAAGTGTTTTCATACTTAGATATTTACCAATATTCGTTGGATTTTGTATATCTGAGTTTATTCGTACTTAGAAATCATTGCAGTATTCGTTGCAGATCTAAGCTTTTCGTGCTCAGGAAGTCATTGCAATGTTCGTTGCAAATCTAAGTGTTTTCATACTTAGAGTTTCTTGCAATATTCGTTGCACATATATACACTAAGTTTCTTCATACTTAGAATTAATTTGCTGCAATATTCGTTGCACATATATACACTAAGTTTCTTCATACTTAGAATTAATTTCTTGCAATACTCGTTGCAAATCTAAGTTTATTCATACTTAGGATTTATTTTGCAGTACTCGTTGCAAATCTAGGCATTCCCTGCTCCCCAATAGGAATCCAAATTGTTAAGGACAAATTACGGTTCGTATTAATCAAAATCGCGATAAGAAAAGATAAAATTCTTTTAATGCTAGAAATATCAATAAAGACAAACCTGAATAACTGATGTTGGTGATTTTACTCGTAATCCCAACTAGGTACTAAAAACAAAAATGTGAACTTATTCGTATTCACTAAAAGAAATGTGATTGTATTCGTAATCACGTAAACATGTTACTGGAAGAATTTTCTAAGGTTTTGGACATTCCATGGTCGTGGAACCGGGTCTCCATCCAGGTCAGCCAAACGGTAGGCCCCAATGCCAGCAATTCCCACAATCTTGTATGGGCCTTCCCAGTTCGGCCCAAGCTTCCCATCTGAAGACACACTTTGGTGTTAGCCAACACCTTCCTCAGGACTAGATTGCCAACTTTGAATTCCCTTGGCTGCACCTTCTTATTGTAGCTCCTTCGTAGCTGCTCCTGATATGCCGCTAGAGTGATGAGTGCACGTTCCCTTTTTTCCTCAGCAAGGTCGAGCTGCTCGGCCAGGGCTTTATCGTTGCCCCCCGACTCCATAAGTGCAGTGCGAATGGTCGGCAAGCCTACCTCCAATGGAATCACTGCCTCTGTTCCATAAGCAAGGGAGTACGGCGTCTCTCCCGTAGATCGCCGTGGGGTAGTCCTGTATGCCCAAAGCACGGCTGGAAGCTCATCGGGCCATTTTCCCTTCTTATTCTCCAACCTTTTTTTGAGACTCTTTAGGATAGTCTTGTTTGAAGCCTCTGCTTGCCCATTACTCTGCGGGTAAGCTGGGGTGGAATAATAGTTTCGGATGCCATACTGGGCGCAGAAAGCCTTAAACTTCTTGCCAAACTGGGATCCATTATCTGAGATGATGGAGTAAGGTACTCCAAACCTTGTGATTATCTTGTTCCACACAAATCTTTCCACCATTGCTTCTGTGATTTTGGCAAGAGCTTCCCCCTCTATCCACTTGGTGAAGTAGTCAGTGCCAATGAATAGGAACTTTCGTTTCCCTGTTGCCATAGGAAGAGGACCCACGATGTCCAATCCCCACTGGGCAAATGGCCACGGGCTGGTCAAGGGCAGCAAATCCTCAGCTGGCGCTCAGATTAGAGGGGAAAACTTCTGGCACTTTTCACAAGTTTTGACAAAGGCTTTTGCGTCCTCCTGCATGTATGGCCACCAGTATCCCTGGGATATTGCTCGGTGGGCTATGGACCTCCCTCCAGTGTGTCCCCCACAAGTTCCAGCATGGATTTCATTGAGGAATTTCTGGACCAGAGCTAGGTGTACATATAATAGATATGGACCAAGGAAAGATTTTCTGTAAAGCTTACCTTCTGGAGAGAGCCAAAAGCGTACTGACTTAGTCTTGATTTTGTGAGCTTCCCTCTTGTCTTCTGGCAAGGCCCCATCTCGTAGGTATGCCACTATTGGGTCCATCCAGCTCGGCCCAAGCTCTATTTCCATTACGACTTCCACTGCTCGGCCAATGCTTGGTTCGCCCAGATAATCCACCGTCACTGTGCGGCGATACTTCGTCTTGACTGTTGACCCCAGGCAAGCCAGCGAGTCTGCGTGCGCATTCTGACCCGAGCTGATCTGCTGGATGCGGATCTTGTCAAATTTATCAAGCAAATCTTTGGCTGCCTCTGAGTACGCGGCCATCTTCTCGCTTTTCGTAGCGTATTCTCCTGAAAGTTGATTAACAACTAATTGCGAGTCACAAAATATTCTTAATTTGTTTGCCTTGAGTTCCAGGGCACTCTTCAATCCAGCGATCAGGGCTTCATATTCTGCTACATTGTTAGTGGCACTGAACCCCAGCCGTAGTGCTTGCTCCAGATCCAATCCTTCTGGAGAGAGAAGCACAACCCCTGCTCCAGATCCTTTGTTGCAGGCTGACCCATCAACGTAAAGCCTCCATTCGTCTGGTTCCAAATCGGCCATTTTCGTTGGCTGCTCGAGATTACTAACTTGCTCCTTCTCGTGGAGAGTTGGCGGCGGTGGTGCCACTGTTGGAGTAAACTCAGCTACGAAATCCGCTAAAATCTGCCCTTTGATTGCTGTTCTAGGCTGGTAATCAAGGTCAAACTGACTCAGTTCTATTGACCACTTGGAGGTTCTTGCAGAGAAGTCTGCCTTCCTGAGCAAGGCCCTTAGTGGATACTCAGTGAATATGGTGATGGGATGTTGCAAGAAGTAATGGGGCAGTTTTCTTGATGCCACAACAAGAGCGTATACCAATTTCTCCAGCGGTAGGTAACGCGTCTCAGCATCCAATAGTGTTTTGCTCACGAAATAGACTGGAGCCTGCTCCGTCCCCTTCATTCATAGGAGGACCGAGCTGACCGCATGATCAGATACCGCTAAGTATAATATCAACCGCTCCCCAGCTTCTGGAGTAGAGAGTAAGGGTGGTGATGATAAGTAACTTTTTAACTCTTGGAAGGCCTGTTCCTGCTCGGCTCCCCACTCATAGCCTTCTCTCTTCTTCAGAAGTTGAAAGAAAGGTCTGCAGCGGTCTGAGGACTTGCTGATGAAGCGATTAAGAGCTGCTGCCATCCCTGTTAGCCTTTGGACCTCCTTTGTGGTCTTTGGGCTTTGAAGGCCTTGCAGAGCCGTGATTTGATCCGGGTTTGCTTCAATCCCCCTCTTAGTTACTAAGTGCCCAAGAAACTTCCCCGAGCTGACTCCGAAGGCACACTTGGAAGCGTTTAACTTCAGCTTGTATTTTCTCAGAATGCAGAAAGTCACCTTTAGGTCGGCAAGGTGATCAGGCTTCAACTTGCTCTTGACCACCATGTCGTCGATGTAGACTTCCATGGTTTTGCCGAGCTGTTCTTTGAACATCTTAGTAACTAGCCTCTGGTAGGTCGCTCCAGCGTTCCTTAGCCCAAACGGCATAACTTTGTAGCAATAGAGCCCCCTGGGAGAGATGAAAGATGTCTTCTCCTGATCGGGTTCGTGCATAGTTATTTGATGGTATCCTCGATATGCGTCAAGGAAACTCATCCTCTCGTAGCCCGATGTAGCATCCACAAGTTGATATTCTGGGCAGTGGGAAGCTATCTTTGGGGCATGCTTTGTTGAGACTGGTGAAATCCACACAGACCCTCCACTTCCCATTTTTCTTTTTGACTACAACTGTGTTGGCCAACCAATCTGGATAGCTCACCTCTCGTATGGCATCCGCTTCTAGTAGCCGTTCTACTTCCTCAATTACAGCGTCTGCGTGCTGTGGGGCCGACCTCCTTGCCTTCTGCACAACTGGCTTGTGCTGAGGGTCCACGTTCAAGTGGTGGCAGATGACTTCAGGATCTATCCCAGGCATCTCCTGGGGGGTCCAAGCAAACACATCAATGTGGTCCTTAAGAAAAGTGACCAGATTTCTTTCCTCTAGCTCGGAGAGGGTCTCACCGATCAGGAAATACCTCTCTGCATCGTCCTCTTGAATCTGTATTTTCTTCAGTCCTTCCACCATCTTCTTGGTGGGATCGCCTCCGACGTCCTCCAAAGTTGGTTGGTTTGGAACTTCAACTATCTGCACCAGCTCGGCTTTTGGGGATTTTCTCAGGACCATGGTGAAGCATTGATCGGCCACCTTTTGGTTACCTTTGATGCATTCTATTCCATCTGCTCCGGGGTACTTGATCTTCTGGTGGTAAGTTGAAGAGACCGCCCTCATTTTGTGCATCCATGTCCTCCCTATAATCACGTTATAGGAGGAAGGGATGTCTACCACAAGGAAGTCAGTCTTCAGTACTACTGATCCTGCTCGGACAGGTAGTGTGACCTTTCCCATAGGCCATACCGTTTGCGCACTGAAGCCGACCAGTGGAACTAAGCATTTCTGCAACGAGCTCGGTGGGAGTTCCATCTTTTTGAAAGTGTGGTAATACATGATCTCCGTGCTAGCCCCCTGATCCACAAGGATTTTCTCCACGTCGTAATCCCCTATTCGTAGGGTAATTACCAACGCGTCGTTATAGGGTACTGATACCCCATCCAGGTCATCATCAGTGAAGGTGACCGGTGTTTCTACGACTCCCTCCGCCCTCGGCCTCTTCGTGCCGAGCTTCATGATTTGTTTTGCCTGCCCGTTGACCCTTTGGATGTATCATATGGATTGTCCCTTTTGGACCTTTCTCGTAGTCCATCTCTTCTATTAGCTCGGCATCGTTCTTGCTGTCAGCCAAGAATTCCTTAAGATGGCCTTCCGCCACCTTCTCGTCCAAGAATTTCTTGTACTCCACGCAATCCTCGGTCATGTGCCCCCAATCCCTGTGATAGCTGCAGTGTTGATTGGTAGCCCTCCTTTTTTCTGGGTTCCCAGTCATCTTGGGGGGTCTTCTGAACCATTGCTCATTCTTGATCCTGTACAACATTTTGTAGATTGGGATATTGAAAGTTGCCATGACGCTGAAGTATGACTTGGGGTCTGGTTCAGCTTTGTCTTTCCTTTGCTGGGCGTAATCCTTCCGTCCCGTCGTGAAGTCCTTCTTGTATACCTTTGACTCCATCGTCCTCTTCTCTGGGAGCTGAGGTTGTCCAGCTACGATCTTTCCCCCAGCCTGCAGGATGTCATCTTCTACCCGTGCATGCTCTTGAATTCTCTCCATTAGTTTGGCCACAGTCTTGACTGGGTGCATGGTAAGCGAATCTCGTAGCTTACTATGCACGGGCAAACTTGTTTTGAACGTTGCCAGAGCATACTCCTCACTACAATTTTCAATCTCGTTGAAAGTTTCCCAGTAACGCTTTGAGTACTGTCGCAGAGTCTCATCATCCCTCTGTCTCATAGAGGTTAATGCATCGAATGTTTTTGGAGCTGCTCGGCTCGTAAGGAACCGTGCAGTGAATTCCTCAGCCAGTTGAGTCCAGCATAAGATGGATCCTTCTGGGAGCTTATGGTACCAACCCAAGGCCACTTTTCCTAGGCTGGAAGGGAACATCTTGCACAGTAATGCATCATCTTGCTCATGCATAAACATGGCCTGCTGGTAGTGTTGGATATGGGCCACAGGGTCCGTGTTAGTTTCGTAAGGGATGAACGCTGAGTGTTTTACCCTGCTCGGCGTCTTCTCTGCGCGAATCCAATGGGCCAGTGGTGATTTGGAAATCTGGCCTAGGGCCTCCTTAGCTGCCTCTCGTGCAGTCTTAGGGCCTCCCTCAGCTCGGCCAGCGTCCACCCTTCTTGCTTGCTGCTCAGGAATGTGCTCATTGGAACCAGATCTCTCATATTTGTCCCTAGCGTGCTTCCTTCTTGTCTTCTTTTCCACTGAAGCACTTCTTTCTCTCCGTTTTCGTGGAGAGGCTGCTCGGTCAGCAAAGACGTCATCATGATGATGGATCCTTCTTTCTTTTACGTACTGCACGGATCTCGTCCGCGAACGTAAATCCTTCTCCTTCTCTTGGAGTTGTTTCTTTAGGTCCTGAATCTCTCGTTCTCGTCGAGTGACTTCACGGGCCAGTTCTTCTGCCTCCTGTTCTCTTCTGTCGAGGCTATCCTCTTTTTCTTTGTTCCTAGTTCGCCTGTGATCATCCCTTCTCGGTGGGCTCCTCCTCCGTTCACGTCGGGTCGAGGCCTCTCCACCTCTTGGTGGTGTTTTTGAGCGTTTTCGTCACTCGTTTGATCTTGGAGAATCATAGTTTATCAGGCGCGTATCCCTAAACTTTGGAATTTCAGGGATATGCCCTATGTTAAACCTTCTGGTGGCAGGCTTCTTTCGTGGTGCTTTTAGAACTGCAGGAGTTTCGTCCATCTTCGCACTTTTTCTTGTAGTGTAAACAAGGGTGGTTCCGCCATCGTCTTCCACATCCTTCCTCTGTGGGGTGCACAGAAGAGGTTCTGAAAGCACCATTGTTGATCTCTGTTGGAAGGGTTCAAGCTTTTCTGTCAGGTTTCCCACAGACGGCGCCAATTGTACGGGGATAAATCCACGTAACCCTGGATCACGTGCTTCCTTGAATCAACCCTAGATCTGCAAGACAGAAAAAAGGTTAGAGCACCTTTGCCTCTCGTTGGCAAAGACCCTCCGATGCCTAAGTTAGTATCACGTACTTGAAAGCTCAAATCACAATGCGTATGAAAATAGGTTTCACAGCGTACCTTTCTTCATGGATATCGTTCTGTACTTATAGTTGAAGAAGGCTTGATTTAGGCATCCCGTGCCTTGGTTTCCTATTAACTTCAGGAATCCATTTCCTAATAGGACTTTCCTATTAGGGACGAGCTTCCATATCCTACTAGATCTCGTCTAGTAGAGGTCTTTCTTTCCATATAGAATTCTTCCCTATATGGGGCATACTCCTAATCTCAGTAGGACTTCCCATACTGATCCCTTATGCTACGGGATCGCTCCTTATCTCATAAGGAACCGCCTTTAGATCATTCTGGAATGTCTCACTGCCTTACTCGTGGCGGTGCCGTGCTTCCACATAGCTCGGAATAACCCGTACGTAACTCAACTCATCTCGCCGAGCTGATTTATGTATTCCAGAATGCTACTTAAGCTATACACGTAGCCCACCTAGCTCGGCCATACCAGGGGTATCCCTTTATGTCTTATGCCGAGCTAGTGCATCCTGATATATTAACTTACTTAATTATCCTGACCTTATTCATGGTCCGGGATCAGCTCGGCACAGGGCCCACGGACTCCCTATGTGGTGCCGAGCTATTCACCCTTTCGTGGTGACCGCCATAGGCACGTGCTATGCCTAATAGTAGGGTAATCAGATTTTACCCACTCCAATTAGGTCTTTTTGAGTGGAGCTGAGGGTAATTTGACCTATATCGGCATTCCTTTTGTGTGCTGGCAAAGGGTTGGTGACAACATTGGGCTTTTCAGTAGGGTCTCGGATTTGTTTATTGTCAATGAGATCTTGAATCTCATGACGCAGCCGTTGGCACCTTTCAGTGGGATGGCCAGGTGTTTGGTGGAAAATGCAGAAGGTGTTTGGGTTGTAGGATGGTGGGGGATTTTGTGGAGGTGGAGCTGACTGGAGAGGCTTAATCTTCCCCTGCTGTACGAGTCGCTCGAAAACAACAGGAAGAGGTAGGGGGAGAGGGGTGAAGATACGCCGCCCTCTTTGGTTTTGTGGTGGTTGAGCTGATTGAGGTGTTTGGGACAAGATAACATTTATGGGCTCAGCTTTATGGTGTTGGTGATTCATGGAGTTGGATGAGGTACCGGCTGTGTAACTGGGGTTTGCATACAGGGACGAGGTGTTCCCAATGTAATTGCGTTTAGGCTTGGGGACTGGATCTCCTTTCTTCAACACCCCACTTTGCATGGCTTCTTCAATCGACAGACCCATCTCAAAGTAAGTCTCGAAGTTATGTGCTTGAGCCATCACCATGTACTGAGCCAAATCAGGTTGAAGGTTTTTGGTTATAATGCGCATCTGATCTTTGTCACTGGGACGATCGGTCATTTGCGCAGCCTTTGCTCTCCATCTTTTCACAAAATCTGCGAACGACTCCTTTTCCTTCATCTTGATACTCTCGAGTTCCCGAGTAGTGACCTTAAGCTGGACATTATACTCATACTGCTTAATGAAAGCAGCCACCATCTCTTCCCAAGTTTGTCTCTTTGAGATGTCAAGAGACAAGAGCCATTGGAGTGCGGGCCCTGTAAGGGTTTCATGAAACATTTGTGCCATGGCAGGCTCATCAACATCTTGTAACGAGAGAGAGCTTACATATGCCTGAATATGTCCTCTCGGATCCCCAGTCCCATCAAACTTCTCAAAATCCACATGTTTGAACTTTTTGGGGAGCTTAGCGCCTGGGAAGATGCAAAGTTTGTTCATATCAAAACCCGTAATGGCTCGCTTCTCACTTTTGGCAACAGATTCTTCCAGTTTGAGTATCTTAGCTAGCATTTCAGCCAATTGAGGATTCTCGGGGGGAGGAGGCTGTTCCGGATGTTCATCATTAGGAACCTCTTAATCCCGAGCTTCACCATCGAGTACTTGTTGCTGAGGTGGGGGGAGTCGACTCTGGATGTTCACCATAATCGCCATAAGTTGGGCGATTCGGGTGTCATTCTGGACCCTCTCATCTTGCATCTCCTTCCTCAGCCGTTCAAACTCATTAGGGGGATCCTGCTCCTGTTCAGCCGCCATACTTGTTTCAGACTTCGGTGATAAAGATCGTGACAATCTCTGCCCTGGAGGTCGAGTCCAAACAGGTAAGGTCTTCTTCTTCTTTGCAGGCCCAATGGTTCAAAAACTGAATCATAAAGCAAAAGCTGGACTCAGTTCGTCGCCTTCGAATACCAAGTACAAACAAAAGGGTGCCTATGATGCGTGTGTCACTCCTCGCCCAAAAATTAGTCTTATTTCTAGCCTAGGAATTAAGCTACCGGTTTCGGATTTCACTTGGAATTGTCCGCACAGAAGATTGTATCAACACCACGGGTAGGTCGTTACTCGGCAGGTACGGCGTTTCAACCTAAAAACCTAAATGTTGACGCCGTAGCGCTTTTCTTGACCATCCGAGACAAAGCAATGAGGTGTCGCCATCCAGATACAAGTGGTTCCAAGGCTAGTCCGAAACACGGGTGGCCATTCGGGCACGACCAACACCGGAGGTATCTCAAACTCCATGTATTTAAAGTCTCCTAGACTGCATGGACAACCTAGGGTTAGTCTACTGGATCCAAATCTCACTTAAGACCACTGCACAGAAGATTTTCCAACACCCCGGGTAGGCGGTTACTCGGCAGGTTAAATTCCAAGCTTGTTGAAATCAGAGCCAATCGCTTTTCTGGGCCATCCGAGACAGAGCAATTTGGGTGTTGTAATCCAGATACAAGTGATCTTAAGGCTAGTTCGAATCACGGCAGCCGTTCGGGCACGGCAAACACCAGAGGTATCTCAAACTCCATAGATTTAAAGTCTCCTAGACTGAATTCGACAGTTTTCGAAGATTGCCCCAATCCTTAAGTTTTCTTTTAAATAACATGTCCTTGATATTGGATGGTCGGATTTGGGAAATCATGATTCACACGAATTCCGGCAATGATCTAGAATCAGATGCCTAAGAGCGATTGACCCTCCTCGGGCTAATGTCCCTTAAACCCGTTTAGATCATTGTCAAGAATTTGGCGATTCAAATTTTCCCACGTTCGGTCGTCCTAAAGGCTAACTTGTAAGAACAACGCGCATAATGGGATGCACGACTCATCATTGGGCCGAGGCAATCTTCTACTAACTGTCGGCAACCTAACTTATGCTATACTGACATCATAACAAGACAAGAATATGTACGGATGCAAGTGTATGCATGTATGCAGTATGGCATGCTTGGAAAGACGGTAACACATAGCACGAAACAGGATGGAGAACATAATCCTAACACATGGGTTGGTTATCTAACGTGGGGTTCTATGGTTAATTATATGCAAAGGCGGGTTTTGGTTTGAGAGGGTACCCCAGACTCAAAGCCAAGCTGTCTCCCACCGCCAACGATCCCGCAAGGCGATGGTAATAATGACAACTGTGACTTATCACGGTCGGAAGGTTTTATGAAGGAAGAAGATTAAGCTTTTCAAAGTTTTGTGGCGCCATCAAGGGATTGAAGAAACGACGTGGGAACGCGAAGACTGGCTGCAGGCCAACCATCCTAATTTGTTCGAAAACGAGGTACCGCTTTAATTTCGGGGACGAAATTTTGTTTAAGGGGGGTAGATTGTAACGGATCGTTTTTTTTTAAATATATTTATATTTATAAATATAAATATAAATAGTAATAGGGTTAATTATCCTAACAATGAGATAATTATCCTGTTGAGGGATATGTATTTACATGCATATATATATTAGTGTGTAAAAAAACATATATTTATATTAAAAAAAAAAAAGAAAACCCATCATAATTATCCCAACCTACCCTATCCCTTATCTTTTTTTTTTTCTCTTATAATTATAGTCTCCTATTTTCTCTTGAACTCTTCCATATCACTAATCTTCTTATTTTTAAACTAATTAGAACTCCTAAATCCCTCCCTCACTCTCTCGGAAATTCCCTCTTCCACAGGTAATCCATACTTCTTCTTTTTCTTCTTTCTTCATTCTTTTTTCCTTTGGCTCTCTTTCATTTTCTCTCACAAAGGGAAAAAAATAATAATCCGTTGGATTATATCTCCTCCACCATTGGTAAATTCCTCTCTTTTTCTCGCGGAGTATATTTTCTTTTACTCACGCGGATATTTAATTGCCTTTGTACAGATTTCTCCACGAAGTTGTGATTTTTCGATTCCTACCGTTTCGCTAGCGTGCTAAGTTTGTCGGAGGAGAGGTAGGACATCTTTAACCTAACTTTTACTTTAGTATATTATTTTCGTATAGTTGTGTGTACGTGGAAATAAGTAATTTAAATTGTTGGAAGTCGGATCATTATCGTATGGGTAGTAGAAGTAAACAAGTGATGATGCCGGAAAATAGAGATTTTGCGCACAGTTTCGTTTCTGCTATTTTTCGATTATTTCTGTTTAGTTTCAGAGAAAACTCAAAACATTAAGATTGTAGATCTCGAAAGATTAATTGGGGTCCATGTAGAACTCATCTTAATCCGAGTTACGTAGAATTTAGTATGATTTTTCGAAGTTTCTGCTGTAGTGGAAAAACGAGACAGAACACGATTTACTTTTAAAACCTCGTTTTCAACATCTTAGTGAAGGAATTCGAACTCGAGTAAAACACATTATCTGTTCGTATTGGGAAGTATAATATCCCTGTAAAAATTCGTGATTTTTAGAGTTAATTTACTATTTTTAACAAATCGAGGAAGTTGCCCGTTTTACATGCCGTATTAAGTTTTTCTTTAACCTTGTGATTATTTTATTGTTATGTGAGACTTATGTGAACAATGACCCACGTGATGCATGAACCCAATTGTTAAGTACTTATTGATCGAAATGTTAAAGTTTAAAATGATTGGATTTAATCGCAATATTGGGGTTGGGACGTGTCCGGTATGGGTCTTGAGCCATGCGCAGTCTATACTTTTAGGTAGCTTTGCTGTGTGATCGGGCGCCGGAAGTATACTGTGGGTGGGAATCGATACCGGACAGAGATTGATCAATGGGTGATCAATCGTGAGCCTTGGATAGTATACCCCGAGGTGGCTTTGCTGTGTGATCGAGCACCTGAGGTATATTGTGAATGGAGGCCGGTGATGGAAAGTATTTGTTGGAAATGAGAATGAGAATAGTGGAATTTTGAGAATCGATGTGCTGAGTAATGATGATAAAAATCTGAGTATTTCATTCAAATAAAATTTCAGTTATGTGTGTATTTGTTGCATGAATATCTTTAGTAAAGGGGTGGTTTAGGGTGCCCTACGTACTGAGTATAATTTTACCACTCACTGTGCTACTTTTTGTGGCTCTGGCGTCCCCAACGCCAGGTACAGAAGGAGATGAGGAGCCGCCTGCTGATTATGAGGCGATGGAGCAGCTAGATGGGAATCAAGTGGCGGACCCATGGCTTTATGAGTAGAATTAGCTAGATGGCTCTGTTATTTTATTTTCATTGGGTTTTCTTTGAATAAATGTTTAAGTTTTTCAGACAATGTTCTGATTCAATTTATTTCAGTGGCAATAAGCTAGTTTATTTTCAATTTTCGCAAAAAAATTTTTTATTAAGTATTCTTTGGATTTTTTTTTAATTTAGTTGGAATTTTATTTAAATAATTTTGCAATTTATTTATTAACGTACCCAATTTTCGGGGCGTTACAACTTGGTATCAGAGCCTAGGTTTTGCGATAACCTCGAGATCGTGGGTTTTGGGTAGCCATTAGTTTTTTTTAAAAAAGTATTTAACGAGTAGCTAGCATTATTTATTTATTTATTTATTTTACGTCCGATAAAAAGTATTTATTTTCTAAGTTTTAGTACTTGTCAATATTATATACTTAATAATTTGTCAAATAATGTTTGTTTCTATTTAGTAGGCAACTGCATAGATTTTTATAATGTATCTCTTATATATTAAATTGAGACCTTATGACTATATTAGTAATAAGTGTCGAGGAGACAGAAATTAGTGTATTCCGTTAAATTTATTTCCGTTTGAGGGCAACTTTGAACGTCATTAATTTAGTCATTGGTGGGAAGGTTGTTGGAGTTTACGCGTGAGCCGGAGCTAGGAGTTTTCGTTTTACTATCGAATTGGAATCTTCACATGTCAACTACTTTCATAGAAAGACGAGTTATTCTGTCAAAGAACAACACTGTCATTTTAGGGGGGGTAGACAGTTCGATAGTCACCGTTCTAGTTTAGTTAGCTTTCACACGATTAGCAACCCTGTAGCACCTATTGATCACATTTAACCTCTTTTGACCACTTCATGAATTTGTGTAAAATTCAAATAGCCTCCAATTTTAGACAGTTCAATCATATCACTGTAGTTTCTTCTATAATTATTTTTGGTGCATATTTTGCGCTTGCCTACTGTTTCGTTTTCAGTGCTAGACGATACTATATATCATCACCATTTATATAATTTGTGTGCTCATTTACATACCTTTGACTTACAGTTGACTTTATTCAACATCTCTTTAGTTTCCCTCCTAAATTGGTGTCATACTTTGTTGTCTTTAGATTAGTTTGATTTCAAATCAAATCATTTCTACTTCAACTATATATTTTTTTGTTTTTACCAATGTTGACTTTACCACTCATATGCTTCTCATTCTTTATTTAATTCTATCATTGTTTTTTTTCCTAAATGCATATTGAGATTAAATTCATAAATATTGGATCAAAGTGCCTCTTCTTCCTTCAAAAAAAATAATTTAGATTCTCAAATTAAACTTGAGCTTGGAATTTTGCAATTCTTCTTCATTGAACAATTTAAACCTTCAAGAGACTCCTCTTTCTTCGAGTTGTCTAACTTCGACAATCATTTCATATTAACTTTTGTTGTATTAATAAGATCATCTTTGAAATTTCGATAGAAGGTTCCGTTGCTGAAATGATCTTGTGAACCCTTTGTATACCTACCTAATTGAAACTTTCATGAACAAGTAGACTTGGGTGTTTGATTTGAAACATATTCGGCCGATATGGTTTCAAGACAAATAGATAGTTTGGCTTTTCATCACTTGAACTCATAATATTTTCTTGAACCCTATTGGAGTTTATCCACGTCTCTCGCGAAAACCTTTGCTACCACTACAATATTTTTTTTTGCAATCTGAATTCTCTACTAGTTTTCTTCACATGTTAAGCCTTAACTCATCATTGTTGGAATATTGTAGCCCTTCAGTTTTAAAACATTGATTTTGTCCTTGATTAGACTTGATTGTAGCTGCTCCAACTTCTTGCACTCCTACTTAAACATGGTCCTTCTGGTACCTTCATACATTTCAATTCTTCCTTTTGTGAACTATTTGACACTAGGATTTTCATTCGTTATATCCACCACTCGTGTAAAATCTTTGGGTTGGAGACCGAATGTTTAGCGAAATTTCTTAGTGTAGCTTCACCTCTAGGAGGGACACGTACCAGTAGTCTTAATTTGTAGAGCTTGTGTATCAGAGATGTTTGGTTTTCGTTTGACGTGTGACCTTCAGGTAATGGTCGACTTCGATATCATCTTAGAACTAAATTGGTTATCTTTTCACCGAGCTGTGATCGATTATTTCAAGAAGAAGTGGTTGCTCATTTTCTTGATGGGACTCGTTTCAACTTTCAAGCTTAAGGGAGACTAGACAAGACTTTTCGTCGGCTTTTTCGAAATCGAGGTGACATTGCAACCTGACGGGATGGCTGGCGAGCCTTCCATTTGGGGAGGATGACCATATGAATTTAGATCTTCCACGTGTGGTGTGTAAGTATGTAGACGTTTTCCCAGAGGAGTTACCCGGGCTAGCTCCTCATCGGGAGTTAGATTTCACCATAGAATTACAGCCAGGGACTGCTCCTATCTCAATGGTGCCGCACCGGATAGCTCCGACCGAGCATCGAGAGTTGAATGTTTAACTACAGGAGTTGCTTCATAAAGGATTTATTTGACCCAACGCCTCACCGTGGAGAGCACCAACCCAGTTTGCTAAGAAGAAGGATGGATCTTTCTGTTGACGAATTTATTATCATCAATTCAACTAGGCGACTATCAAGAACCGCTATTCGTTGCCAAGGATCGGTGACTATTTTTTTTTTTTTAGCTACGTGGATCGCGATTCTTCTCGAAGATTGATCTGAGATCTGGCTATCATCAGCTTTGAGTCAATGATGAAGATACTCCGAAGGCTATCTTCAGGACTCTCTATGGTCAATATGAGTTTGTGTTGATGCCGTTTGGACTGACGAATGCTCTGACCGTTTTCATGAGTCTAATGAATAATATTCTCAGCCGGAAGCCAAAGGAGATGGTAACTGCCTTAACTATTCATGAATGGAAAATGATGGAGGCTCTCAACGAGTTCAACCTTCAGCCAACGACTACAAGTCAATGAACATCTTTGTTTGCTTTGATAGCTACACCGACATTACATCAGGAGATTTTAAAGGTGCATAAATATGATTAGGAGGTGGATTTCCACAAGTATCGGTTGGCTTCGGGAACAGCTCTAGTTGAGTGGACTATTCATGCTGATGGAAGTTTGAGGTTTCTCAATAGGGTATTTCTACCAAATTTAGGACGTTGCGGGAATCAGTGATAAAGGAATTCCATAAGTCGAGTTTCGCTGTTCAACCAGGAGGATCATTTCGACCGTTACCTATTCCGGGTTGGAAGTGGGAGCATATCACCATGGATTTCGTGACTGGATTTACCAAGCTCAGTCAAGAAAAATGACGCAATTTGGGTTATTGTGGACCGCCTGACCAAGAGCGTTCATTTCTTACCGGTTCAAGTTTCAGACACCATGGAGTCGTATAGCCGCCTCTACATTGATGAGATTGTTCGCTTACATGGAGTTCCAATATCGATCATGTCGGACGAGATCCACGTTTTACTTCTCAGTTTTGGCAGAGTTTGTAAACTGCTTTAGGCACGAGTCTTTGTTTCAGCACCGCTTTTCACCCACAGACCGACGGACAATCGGAACGGACTATTCAGACTTTAGAGGACATGCTTAGAGCCTGCGTGATGGATTTCAAGGGAAGTTGGGGCGTCATTTACCTTTGGTGGAATTCGCCTACAACAATAGTTTTCAAGCCAGTATCGGAATGGCTTCTTACGAAGCTTTATATGGAAGACCGTGTCGATCTCCAGTCTGTTGGACAGATGTCGGGGAGAATAGTTTGTTAGGACCGGACCTAGTTCGTGAAACAACTGAGAAGGTACAACTAATTAGACAACGATTGGTGACGGCGCAGAGTCGACAAAAGAGTTATGCTGATAGAAGAATCCGACCGTTGACTTTCAGTGTGGGAGATCACGTCTTTTTGAAGATTCAGCCTCGACGAGGAGTTATTCGATTTGGGCAGAAGGGGAAACTTTCACCTAGGTTTATTGGGCCGTTTGAGATTCTTGAACGTGTTGGGGAAGTTGCTTATCGTATAGCCTTACCACTGCCGATAGCGAGGGTTCACAACGTATTCCACGTGTCCATGCTCCGAAAGTACTTAGCGCATCCCGAGCACATCCTCAACTGGAAGGAACTGACGTTGGATGAAGGCGCAACATTCGAGGAACAAGCCGTCGAGATTGTGGACGAGCAAGAGAAGGTTTTACGAAGGAAGAAGATTAAGCTTTTCAAAGTTTTGTGGCGCCATCAAGGGATTGAAGAAACGACATGGGAACGCGAAGACTGGCTGCAGGCCAACCATCCTAATTTGTTCGAAAACGAGGTACCGCTTTAATTTCGGGGACGAAATTTTGTTTAAGGGGGGTAGATTGTAACGGATCGTTTTTTTTAAATATATTTATATTTATAAATATAAATATAAATAGTAATAGGGTTAATTACCCTAACAATGAGATAATTATCCTGTTGAGGGATATGTATTTACATGCATATATATATTAGTGTGTAAAAAAACATATATTTATATTTAAAAAAAAAAAGAAAACCCATCATAATTATCCCAACCTACCCTATCCCTTATCTTATATTTTTTTCTCTTATCATTATAGTCTCCTATTTCCTCTTGAACTCTTCCATATCACTAATCTTCTTATTTTTAAACTAATTAGAACTCCTAAATCCCTCCCTCACTCTCTCGGAAATTCCCTCTTCCACAGGTAATCCATACTTCTTCTTTTTCTTCTTTCTTCATTCTTTTTTCCTTTGGCTTTCTTTCATTTTCTCTCACAAAGGGAAAAAAATAATAATCCGTTGGATTATATCTCCTCCACCATTGGTAAATTCCTCTCTTTTTCTCGCGGAGTATATTTTCTTTTACTCACGCGGATATTTAATTGCCTTTGTACAGATTTCTCCACGAAGTTGTGATTTTTCGATTCCTACCGTTTCGCTAGCGTGCTAAGTTTGTCGGAGGAGAGGTAGGACATCTTTAACCTAACTTTTACTTTAGTATATTATTTTCGTATAGTTGTGTGTACGTGGAAATAAGTAATTTAAATTGTTGGAAGTCGGATCATTATCGTATGGGTAGTAGAAGTAAACAAGTGATGATGCCGGAAAATAGAGATTTTGCGCACAGTTTCGTTTCTGCTATTTTTCGATTATTTCTGTTCAGTTTCAGAGAAAACTCAAAACATTAAGATTGTAGATATCGAAAAATTAATTGGAGTCCATGTAGAACTTGTCTTAATCCGAGTTACGTAGAATTTAGTATGATTTTTCGAAGTTTCTGCTGTAGTGGAAAAACGAGACAGAACACGATTTACTTTTAAAACCTCGTTTTCAACATCTTAGTGAAGGAATTCGAACTCGAGTAAAACACATTATCTGTTCGTATTGGGAAGTATAATATCCCTGTAAAAATTCGTGATTTTTAGAGTTAATTTACTATTTTTAACAAATCGAGGAAGCTGCCCGTTTTACATGCCGTATTAAGTTTTTCTTTAACCTTGTGATTATTTTATTGTTATGTGAGACTTATGTGAACAATGACCCACGTGATGCATGAACCCAATTGTTAAGTACTTATTGATCGAAATGTTAAAGTTTAAAATGATTGGATTTAATCGCAATATTGGGGTTGGGACGTGTCCGGTATGGGTCTTGAGCCATGCGCAGTCTATACTTTTAGGTAGCTTTGCTGTGTGATCGGGCGCCGGAAGTATACTGTGGGTGGGAATCGATACCGGACAGAGATTGATCAATGGGTGATCAATCGTGAGCCTTGCACAGTATACCCCGAGGTGGCTTTGCTGTGTGATCGAGCACCTGAGGTATATTGTGAATGGAGGCCGGTGATGGAAAGTATTTGTCGGAAATGAGAATGAGAATAGTGGAATTTTGAGAATCGATGTGCTGAGTAATGATGATAAAAATCTGAGTATTTCATTCAAATAAAATTTCAGTTATGTGTGTATTTGTTGCATGAATATCTTTAGTAAAGGGGTGGTTTAGGGTGCCCTACTGAGTGTAATTTTACCACTCACTGTGCTACTTTTTGTGGCTCTGGCGTCCCCAACGCCAGGTACAGAAGGAGATGAGGAGCCGCCTGCTGATTATGAGGCGATGGAGCAGCTAGATGGGAATCAAGTGGCGGACCCATGGCTTTATGAGTAGAATTAGCTAGATGGCTCTGTTATTTTATTTTCATTGGGTTTTCTTTGAATAAATGTTTAAGTTTTTCAAACAATGTTCTGATTCAATTTATTTCAGTGGTAATAAACTAGTTTATTTTTAATTTTCGCAAAATTTTTTTTTATTAAGTATTCTTTGGATTTTTTTTAATTTAGTTGGAATTTTATTTAAATAATTTTGCAATTTATTTATTAACGTACCCAATTTTCGGGGCGTTACAAGTTGTGCGTCCATGGTGGTTCGATTCGATCGATAAGGTTTCTTATTCTTCTCCGTCGTTTCTCTTCGCGAATCGCCCCCCTCTCTCTCTCTTGTTGAATAGAACACGTGGACTGAGAAGTGAGGATCCGGATGGTGTTTTGACCCGCGACTAATTTGACCCGGATCCCATTTTGACCCGCGAACTCCTTTGTTTTATTAGAGCCGTTGGATGAGGATGGAAGACCGGATTTCAACCCATTTCCGTGATCCCATTTAAGAAGCGGCTCGTGTGTATATATATATATATATACACGAAAAACTTCTTATCCGGACCTCCCGGAAATAAGAAAAAAGCGTATTTTTTTTTGTTTTGCAAATTGTTTTTGGAAAATCCGAGCCGTCCAATGTGTTCAGAAGGTGTTTTCAAGGGTCCACGCGAGAAATCTCCAAAAAAAAAATACCGGGAAGGGCTTGATCCAAGCAGTTTTTCACAAAAACTGTATATTCGGATCGTCAAAAAAATGCTTGGATCACGGAGGTCCGGAATCCAGAGGAGAAGTGGAGTATATATATATATAAATCACATAGTACTTCTCTACTTTTTGAAATCACACCTATGCTTCACCTTTATTAACAAGACAGGTCCTAAGGCAAGGCTCAAGTAGCTCAGACTTTGTAGCCTCATATGTTTTAGTAAAACAGGGGCCCTGTTTACATATAAAATTAACAAATCCAATAATTAATTGACACGTAATCAAGGATGCCAAACGTTGGCAAATATCTGTCAATGAAAATACACTGGATTATGGAAAGAAAATTGAGTAAATACGATGTCGTATTATTTCTAAATTTAAAAAGCAGTTATTGAGTAAATACGATGTCGTATTATTTTTCCATTCAGAAGGGGCACCTTATTACAATAAAAAAAATTCACAGTAACATATAGGGAATAAAGAAGCTCCAAGAACGAAACTTCAAACATTCTTCATTAGGCACAAAAGTTTGTGGCATTTGAAACACTTCTAAATATAAGCAAAAAAAAAAAAACTAAATATTTGTTGGTGATTTTATTTACAATTGACCCTGACAAGTTTTCATTTAAAATTTCATTTTGTTTACCCCAACTAATTTTATTTCGTTATTAATCCCATACAAACATCTTAATTGCTTCAAGTATATTGTTAATGCCAGCTCAAAGACTCTAAATAAGCTCATTTTTTAAGAAATCATAAAATTATTATAGCTCGCTTAACTATTTGATTCTTAATCTTTGTGACAAAAAAATTAAATCAATTGTAATAAGGATAACTAAGATTGTTTTCAATTATTTTTTGTTTCAAAATTAGTGAGACCGGGATCAATATATGTACTCTTTTTCTTATCCCATGTGGATAAAGAAAAAAGAAAATGGTAAAATACATCAAAAAAAGATACCGGCACACACCGCAAAGGCTCAAAGCCGGGCTATTCCGGAGGACAGGCATGCGGTTGTGCCACTAATACAACAGACCACTTGTTATGACATGAGATAATTATACTATATGTATTAAACTTTAAACGAGTTGTAAAAAAAGAAAAAGAAAAATAGCAGCAGCGATCAATATCTAGTGGGGGCACGTGCCCCCTGGTCCTAAGCTGGCTCCGCCCCGGACAATATGTAAGACTATTAATTTTCCTTTAGATATGGAAATTTTAGTGGAATAACAACCAAAAAGTAATTTTGGTAACTTCTGATTTAGAGATGCAATTAATATCTTCATCTACATGTAAGTACAATTCAATAAATGTATGTCTTTACATTTGTAGACGAGAGAAAAAAGAGAAAAAAAATTAGATAACAAGGGTGTATGGCCTTTTCACATTTATCATTACCAGAAGTAACCGTGTACACAAATCACGTGGGGGTCATGTGCTAGTTTCTAAAAGGCAAGGGTCAATTCTCGTCAAGCCCATACCGCCGCGGGAGGTGGGGGTTATCATACTTGATTGCAACAAAATCGTAACTGCAAGGTTAAATTCGCGCCAATTAAAATTCAATGGACCAAAGCGACACAAAGAACAAACGACATAAACCATTTAAGTAATTCACTCTAAAAAGTTTAATTTTGATGGATTGATGGACAGATAGATGAATGTTTATGTTTTTATTTTGGATGATATTTAATGTTTTATTCTACTTATTCAAAACTTCTGGAGGGGTCGGAGATTATTAACTGGGTGTAAAGCGGTGTCCTACCGCCCGACTAGCATCTAGTCAGTTTTAGAACCTGTGTTTATGGGGAGCAAAGGAGATCCCTTTGCTTGATCAAAAAAAAAAAAAAAAGGAGACCCCATCGTGCAACGACTTTTGTCCATATGGGGGGTTGATGGAATAAAATAGCTGTAAACCACAAATGGTGCAAGTATGACCGAAACAACAGATGATGCAATCAGAAGCTAAAAAAGAGTTTCGCATCAAGAAACTGATCAGTTTAAATAGAGGAAGGAATTGCTCAGCAGATTAAGTGCCTTAGTCAATTAACAGAGAATTGGGAATTTATTGGCTCAAGCCACAAATTCAGTAGAATCAGTATATGCACATGAACAAGGGGGGGCAAACTCGGTATTGACATATCGAAACACCAGTGAGCAAATGAAACCTCAGTCTGGCTATCTTCCCAGCTTGAAAACGGAGAGAATAATTCAACTTATGTTCGTGAATATAATACGATCATAGCATTGTGCGAACCAAATTGACCATTGGACAGCAACATTACTACAGCTTCTTTCTCATTGACCATTGGAAACATAACTGCAACAACAGTATGCAAGTTCTCAAGCATAAAACATACAACAGTCCCATTGAGGGACAAAATAAATAAAAAATAATAATAATTAAACAAGAGGACATTGTATAACTTAGAGCTTGTTTTGATGACATAAAGAATTGTGTCTGCATGTTATAGATATACAGATGAAAATAAAGAGTGCGACTCAAGATAGACAGCTTTAGACAGTTCATGAGTAGAGACTAAGGAATTCACAATTGTATACGTAAAGTCAGTTTATATGACAACTAAATCTGTATTCCCCTAAGTTTGTTGGCTCATTTTCCTCATGGTATATGAGGCCTAATTCACCACAACTGCTTTTGAATGATATTTCAACAATTATACTATTGGGCTCTTTCAAAATTCTCTTGCATTAATCAAACAGTTAGTGTGCGTAATATTGCATCGGTGGATGGTTTTTTTCCGTGAATATGATGCAACGGAATTGTCTGGCCGTGCAAGTTGCGATTATGTAACGTGCATCTCGAATAATCTCTGGGAGACCAATTCCGCCGGCTACTAGCCCTCGGGGGAAGGTGTTTAAAGCTTAATTGCTCTGCTTCAGTGTATGATCTCTGGGGAGAGAAATCTCTGAATTTTCCCGCACAAGGGGGGGGGGGGGGGGGGGGGGTTATGATGAAAATAGAGAAGGATGTGAGAGCTTGTTTGGAATCATGGAGACAGATTGATGATCCTTCCGCAGGAAACAAGAACCTAGGTGATTTACGGGCATGTCTAATAGATGTTTTAGGCAGCCTTCGTTTTTGTCTCTGTTTATTCCATGTTTGACCAGTTGCCTTGTTCTGTTATCATGCTCTAGTTGCTAGCTGGATTGGGTGCAGCTAGTTTTCTAAAAGTTGGTGGTCCAATGCCTAGATAAGGCAGCCGACTAGTTGGCTCCTAGTTTCCGCCTAGGCACTAGGTGGCCGACTAATCAGCACGTAGCGCTAGGAGCCCTTTTTTGCCCGAATAGAGCGTAGCGATTTTTTAGAACATTGGCTGCAACTCATGTTCTTTCTTTCTTTTTTTCCTGGTTTCTATTTTTGCTTATCTTTTTAGCTTGCTGGGACACAGCAAGGATATTCACTTGGTCTTTGCTCTCCACTAGTTTCTGGTTCTAATAAGAACTAACTTCCCCAAAAAAAAGTTTGCTCTTTTTGTTGAAAAAATGGAAAATCGTTCAATTATTTTGGTGTGCCTAAATATGAACAAAAGATCCATTTATAGGATGAATGAGAATTGTCTCATTATGGGAATAACAAAAGCCAAATTTATTTTAAGGCAGGACGCGTGCGCCCCGCAGTCGCCCGCCCGGACTGGGCTCGGGCCCGTAACCCGTGGTATTGGGCTCAACCCGTGGCCCAAACCAGCAGCTGTTTTTCCAGCAGAAAACGGTGATGATCTTCGCTTTTACAGCAATTGCTGGCCTCTCCCCATCATCTTCTTTAATGTAGATGACTTCCTTGCCCAAATACAGTTGAGCTATTGAAGAGATGTCTGACCACCAGTTTGAAAAAATAGGTCATGCATGACCTGAATAATTTTGGTTCAAACCAAGTTTTCTGCCTATATAAGGCAGCCCCTCCATGAGTAAATGGATATATTCTGCATCCCATTCCACACCTCAAAAACGTTTTCTTCAGCTTGCATTTTCAGCATTTGGTTTTTCATCCGTGAGAGAGTACTACGCACAGAAATTCGTTTCGAAGCAAGTTTATAGAGTGGTGCACACTAAGCTTTCAACCGATTGTATCATGGGAGACAGATGTCGAATATGTTTTAAGGACACCGTGTCTACACGGGCCTTGGTTTGTGTATCCATATTTATTTCCAGTAAATTTCAGATTCTTTAAAATATTTCAATTTATGTTTTTATGTTTTAAACTGCTAGAATAAGATTTTCAATACACTATTTTTATACCACCGCACGATTGCAACACTTTTCACCCCAATAAAGACATGCATCTTGCCTTTGCTTGTGTCATACCCGCAAAGACTCATTAAGCTTACTCAAGATATACAGAAAGCTTTATTCAAGTTAGGTTCTCAGTCGACATACGAGTAATGCAGTCTAAGATACGAAAGCATATTTGATAATTCACAAAAAAAACCACACTACAGTCTACAGGGTCATGGTGGGCATTCAAGGTGATTGAATTCATGCTTGCTCCCACAGTTGTCTAGCTATCTATGCCTCCCTAGCGAGGTAAAACCAAGGAGAAATCAGATGTAAAAAACGACACGGTTTGAGTGCCATGGAAGTCCGTACACGATAAATCGAGTCGTACCCTTTCATGGATGATTTCGATATGTAAATTAAGGATAATGATCTAATAAGGGATCCCTTAAACAAAATTTGGTGCGGACCACCCCTTTTTTCACCTTTCCGAGCCAAATTTTGACGATCCGAACCGCTCAATGTTTTTAAAATGCATTTTCCAAGGTCCACGCGGGAAATCTTCAAAAAAAAATACCCGGAAGGGCTTGATCCATACAGTTTTCGGTAACGGTAAAACTGTCCATACAGTTTTCGGTAACTGTATGGATCAAGCCCTTCCGGGTATTTTTTTTTGAAGATTTCCCGCGTGGACCTTGGAAAATGCATTTTAAAAACATTGAGCGGTTCGGATCGTCAAAATTTGATCCGGAAAGTTGAAAAAGGGCTAGGTCCGCACCAAATTTTGTATAAGGGATCCCTTAGGAGATCGGCTTCCTGTAAATTAATATCTTATACAAATTGTCACATATCGTTTACCCAGCCTAAAGGCCCTCAACATAAAGGATTCCTTGGTTGCTTTTCATGTCAGTGTTCATAGCTGATAGGCACACAGTATCGTAGATATAAGTGCCTAAATAGGGTAGTTTGAACACGTTGTTATCTAATTTATTCCCTATTTTTCACTTGATGCGTTGCTTTGGTATGTTTTTGTGTTTTTGTTAATTTTCAAGAAAATAAGGTTGTTTTAGTGCCAAGATTGGATTGCAGAGACTTGAAGGCCGTGATAGAGCTTGAGGGCATGGAAGACTGTTGGGACTAAGTATTGAAGTGGAATTCGCGAGGAAGTGATCAGAATCACCGTGAGTGCCACCAGGAAAGCAACGGAGCGCTCAAGAGTGGCACAACAGGGCTCGAAAACTGAACAGAATGTTGGGGAGGGCTACACCAAAATTGGTGTAGCGCTACCTAGAGGCTTTAAGGGTCAACAGTCAAAGCCGAGGTCAACCGGTCAAGCGGTCCTAATTAGTTCGGGAGGGCTACACCAAAATTGGTGTAGCGCTATCGAGGGTCTTAATTGGCTTTGAAACGGTGTCGTTTTGGGTCGTTGCGGGTCCAATTCCGATTTGTTTTAGGATTTTAATTGTAATTAGTGGGGGTTATGTATAAATACCCCTTTAGAACTCAAAATTAGGGAAACACATTCATAACTTACATTTTTGTTTAACTTTTGGCTGCTGTGTTTGAGTTTTTTAATTGCAGATTCAATCCAAGTTCTTCAGGTTTTCCAGCTTTAAATTCTTGTTCCTCCTTGGTGTTCGAATCCGTTCTCTTTCCACAAACACTACAGGAAATTACACTTTTAGTGATCAAGAATTTAGTCACCAGAAGTCCATATTTAGTCACCGAAAATCTACAGTGACTAACCAAAACTTAGTCACAGAACCCTGGTCACTGAAAGGTTTTGGTGATCAATTCTAACCTGGTCACTGAAATGTTTCTTCCGTGACTAAAATTTAGTCACTGTTGGTATCCTACATTGACCAACTAAGTTTGGTAGCAAGAACTTTTGGTCACTGAAGATCGTTTTCTGTGACTAACTAGCAGTCACTGTTGGATATTTGTTGACTTTTTAGTCAACAAACTTTGATCACTAAAAGCCTATTTTTTGCAATCAAAGTATTTGGTCACTGAAAACAATTTTCAGCAATCAAAGTATTTGGTCACCGATGGGGTCATAAGAGAAATTACTACCCTTTCCCTACCAGTAGGTTGGTCACTAAACAGTTGTTTTCAGTGACCAAAGTTATACTCCGGATTGGTCACAAAATGAGTACTTTCTCATGTGAAATTGAATTTATACAGGGTGAAATAAATCTCCATAACCTGTGCATTCCATATAGCTATGCATTCACACATATATACCATCTCCAAATTAATGCCCCAAACCATTCAAGAATGAAATTTAAATAGCCAATGATCACAATTTAAACTTTAACGATTGAAGTCCAAAATCATCATATGATGTCCTTTACAGTCACCATAATACACAATATTCGTATATGCCTAGTCATAATGCAATAAACATCACCTTTTATACACATACCCTCAAAATAGCTTAACTCCTTAAGACATAATATGTAAGGTTTAAATCCGACTAGTTAGGCATCCCAACAAAAAGCATCCATATGCCAAAAACCTACTTCTTTGCAACGTACGTAACAGGTAGGGTACTTTATATCCAAACAGTCGTCGTCCCAACAAAAAGGATCCATATGCCAAAAAGTATACTCGAGTTGTGTAGAAGTTCACCGTGGTCAATCTGTACATAGACACAAAAAATACAATCAATTTCTAATTTCAATCATGAGCTCTTGGCTATCAATTCACCTAGTACGTACATAAATCCACACATAGAAGTATTTATGCTGTATGCTCATAAAAATGAGCGATTAGGTCAATTCCTATCGGCAATAGCATCTGATTTTCTACTTCTAACAAGTATGAGCAGGTATTCCTGCACTTAGATCTTTATCTTAGCATTTAGAACCATTCTCTTGCACCTAAAACTCAATTTTTGACGATGAAGAATGTATTCCAAGCAAGAAGGTGAACAACTATTTACCGCAGCTAAGGAAGTCATTTGCAAGACAAAAACAACACTTTCAGCAATTAAGCTCTAATTCTAGCAAGTTTCAGCTCTTAACAAGTTAGATTCAGCACTTAAAAGTACAGTTTCAGCACTCAGTGATGCAGTTTTGGCATCCAAATTAAATCAGTTTTCCGGCAACCAACCATCAATTTTAACAACCCAAAACTCATTCTGGCATTCCGAAAACTAGTTTTCCGTATCTTAACAGTGGATATAGTAACATTTTCAGGCTTAAATGGCATTTTCAGCAACTAGAAAATAGAATCTGCACATAATCACTCAGTTTCAGCAACTATTTCACACTTTCAGCACCTAAAAACACCATTTTCAGCAACTCTAAACTCAGTTTCAGCACCAAGCATTCATGTTTTCAGCACAGGGTTCATATTCCCAGCAAATAACAAGTATTTTCTACACTTTACACATAGTATCAGCTCTTGAAATCTATTTCCAGAATACAACACAACAAATTCAGCAGTGAGCGTGTAACATGTAGCAAATCAAAGCAGACCATACATATTTTTCCTATAGTGCAGCAGTGACCATACATACTTGAGCTATGGAGAAGTTTACAGTGACCAATCTGTAAATAGAACCAGAAAATGCAATCAATATTCATAAAGAAAAACAACTCTATCAAGCACGGATCCAACATTTCAATATTTTTTTGTGTTTTCTTTTGAAACCCTACCCAAATGTTACAAATAGATGTTGTAGGTTTGTATAAGTTCGTCTAGACACTACCAAGTTCCCCATGTCATTCACAAGTAGTTGGGGGGATGAGTCAACTATTTCGTCTTTCAAACTCTGTATGCCCTTTGATATGCGGATATGGGTCCAACTGTTTTGTGTGCTGGGTAGTTTAAATCCGTTTTTATTCTTGTGGCCATGCCTCTCTGCCCACAGCAAGTAGAATATGACTAATCTCCTGTGTGTGGGGTTGCCATGGAATCCTGTGAAAGAAACCTATCCTTGCTAAATGAGAGTAGGAAAGCACCTGACAACCTATTTCTCTAATAAAATTAGAAAGAAATAAGCTATTGATGGATTTTCTTGTTATGTCTTTTTAGTCACGTTAGGTCAAGCCTCCATTGCATGGCATGGCTAAGAGTTCCATTTGGCCAAGGACACAACTACATTTTGTGCTTCTTTTTAGGTGTTTTTTTTTTTTTTTTTTTGCAAAGCTCAGATACTATTCTTAAGGGCAAATAAGAAAAGAAGAACTCCACAATCAATCCAATATTATATTGTTGTCTGCAGTGAATTGAGTATAGCATATCGTTATGCATCAAATGCAAGTCTCGTGTGTAGCTTCTGTAACCTTGACTATTACGTATACTAGTTGGGTGTTTGTCTAACGAGACATACCAGTCGCATATACGTACCCTTCTAATGGGTCATAGCAGTCACGCCACATTAAAAACATTGTTTAAGACCCATGACAAACTTCTGAAATTTATGAATTTCAACAGATTCCTATTTTCTCATAGTGAATTACTAATACAGTGTATATTCTTTGAGTAGAACTGCAGTACCCTGAGGCCTTTTCTGGTACATGTTTTCATCGCTATTGATTTTTTACTAGTTCTAGGAGTTCCTATAGCTGGCTTTTATGGTTTGATGACATGCCCTAGACTCCAAGTGACTTTTGGCTGCTACATGTCAAAGATACAACTTTTTGTTCAGTTGTACTATAATTAGCTCCACTAAGGTGTTTGGGATTTCTTTTGTCCGGATTTAAATCTAATGACTGCATGTGTTTTTTAGAGGAGCTTCCTGATAACTGGAGTGAAGCATCAGACGTTCTTTCATTTCGCTCACTGGACCGCTGCTTTGTTTTTCCTGGTGGGCTTTCCTTCTTGAATTTTGAATTCATTGCTTTTACCATTGACATGTAACAAGATTTCATATTTGAGGAGTTTTCTGTATGTGTGCCATGTGGCTTGGAAAAGGGTTCAGATTTCGGTTGAAATAAAAGAACCTTCCAAGCCACATGGCACACATACAGAAAACTCCTCAAATATGAAATCTTGTTACATATGAAATCAAGGTGATAGTCTTGGAATCCCCAAATTAAATACAGATACAAGGCCAGCGACACAAAACAAAAGGGGACACAACAAGCCTCAACACATAAACCAGAAACTAACAGTAGTCTAGGGAGTTATCTAGTACATAATCGTCATTCTAGTTGCCTTTACAAAAATGTTGTGTAAATTATTAGCTAACAAAACTAAGAAATACTGTAGACCCATGAAATCAAGTAGTGTGAAATCCATCTATTTAGCTTACTAATTAGCTTAGGTGTCAGTCAATGGGAACAATACAACCCTAATACTTTTAAATCGCATTAAGCTTTATTAAGCTTTTAAAAGGAAAAAGTTAATCCAATCAGTGAAGGTTTGCTCCAGTAGAAATCAAGAAAAGGGAAAACAAATCCTAGGTCTACCATTACAAAGTAAAGCAGTAGAAAACAAAACCTGAGTGGAATGTATTCTTGGAAGAGTAGTGATTTTAAACGATTAGCAAAATGGGTATAGATGCAAACCGAGATAGATACCTGGAGAAAGAGAGAGAAAGAGAGAGAGCCGACCTCAGAGACGAAGATCTGGTGAACTGGGGCTTTTCTCTGCCCAAACCGAGATACACACACATTAGTGTTACAGATCCAAGCCAAAATATGAGAGAGAGAGAGAGAGAGAGAGAGAGAGAGAGAGAGAGAGAGAGAGAGAGAGGCATACCAGCAGATGAAGAAGAGGAAGGAGTGTACGTAGCTAGGGCTTTTTAAAGGGGAGCCTTCTTGGATCTCCTGTTGTACATTGACTATTGCAAGGTTTTTGTTGTAGTGTGATTTTGTTGGGAAGATGGAAGCTTGGAGCTTACCAGGAACCCTAGAAGATGGAACGTGAGAGAGATAGAGGGAGGGGGGGTCGCCTCGTGAAGATGATGGAGTCGGTGGGATTTGGGGATCTGATTTTGGGGGGCAGAGAGCTAGGAATGTGGATCTGATTTTGGGAGGGATTTTTTTATTTTCACAATGAAAAAAATTGGGGGGAAGTTTTACCGGGAATTTTTTTGTATTTTTAGTGCATATGTTACACCATATGCCTATGTACCCAACGGTAAAAACTGTCGTAAAATTGTATTACGCGAGGGTCGTCAGAGTATTTTTCTTCGAATCGGAACCGTCTACGTTTTACGCGGAAGTGATTATATCATCCGTGCAAAAAATCAAGTGAATTAATTATCATTAGGTACCTGATCGAATGAGTCAAAATTTTGGTTTACAATAAATCAACGTCCCGATGAAAGGGCTTTGAATACCCGATAGACTTGAAATTTGGCGAGAGTGATTAAAACATAAATACAAACAATCTGAACGGTTTGGATCGTCGTAATTGTGTTGCGATTGCGTGGCTATCATACATTATCCTATAGCATAATAGCTTGGTTCATAACCAAGTAAGTTCGATGTATAGGATTAAAAGGCAGGTGCAAACTCGATTTCTCGAATGTTCGATTTAAACCATTACGATTTCATATCTTATCAATTCTATCACTTTTCCCGAAAACGGTGGCGATCAAATGTCGGCAACCACCTAATCGGATAACATTCGGTGCATCTAAGAGCAATAATGTCGTATAATGCATGACTCGACGCCCATCGGAATAGTTTTTTTTTCCGAATCGGAACCGTCTAGATTGTAAGTGGGAGTGATTATATCCTCCATGCATAAAATGAAGTGATTTAACTATCGTTATGTACTTGATTGAATGAGACAAATTGTCGGTTGATAATGAATCAACGTCCCCGATGAAAGGGCTTTCAATACCCGATGGACTTTAAATTTGGCGAGAGTGATTAAAATAGCAAGACAAACAAAGTGAACGGTGTAGATCGTCATAATTGTGTTGCGATCGTGTGGCTAGCGCATAATATAATCAACATTTTATACATATTATGTAATTACAAAAATTCAATATTGACCTATCAATTCAAAAATCAAAATTTTCATTTTTATTATTCAAAAATTCATTTTTATTTTCCCTCGTTTTTTAAATAAAATTAAATTTATTTTAAAAAAATGTATTTTTGACTTATTAAGTCAAAATTTCAAAATTTATATTTTTTGTTATCAAAATTTAATTTTCCCCCCCTAACTTTTTTCATTTTTGTTATTCATAAATTCATTTTAAATTTTCCTAATTTTTTTTCCTTATTATGGAATTTGGCAACTCAATTTATTTAATGGATATGTTTTTTTGATTTATTATTTATTAATGGGAAGTCCATTTATTTAATTAAAATTTATTAATAATTTTATTTTTATTTTCCCTCATTTTTTTTCCTTATTATGTAAAATCCATTTATTTAATTCTAATTCTTATTCAAAAATTTATTTTTATTTTCCCTCACTATGGCAAGTCAAAATTCAATATTTTTAATTTTCTCTCTCTTTGTGTCTCTCTTTGTCTCTCTCTCCGTGATATACTGATTTAGGGGGGAAGAAATAGAGGGAAAAACAATATAATTGGGCGGGAAACAAATGGCATTACATGTATGTTGTATGCAAAATGGAGGGAAACAAAAAGCTAAGGTTTTATTATGTAATTACAAAAATTCAATTTTCACCTATCAATTCAAAAATCAAAATTTTTATTTTTATTATTCAAAAGTAATATTTTGCACTAGTTCAATGTACTGTAGCCACACGACCATAACACAATCATAACGATCAAAATCGGTCATGTTTTTGTGCTTTTTGATTGAATCCTTCATGTGAATATTTGGCTTGATCGCGTTTAGAAAACCCTTTCATCGTGACGCAAATTCCTAGTAGATACTTTTCTGTGACTAAACAAGTGCTCACTAGAAATATTGAAACCATGTCTTTGGTGACCAAAAGTATTTGATCACTGAAAGTATACTTTTAATGACCAAATACTACTCACCAAAACTATTTTGACTTTTTGGTGCAAAATTTTGACGATGGCGCCAATATTTTTTGTGACTACAAAAAATTTAGTCACTATAGAATTAGGCATTGGTGATTAAACAAAAGTTTAATCACTAATTGTCTCACATTTAGTGAGTAAATAATATTTGGTCACTAATTGTATCATTTTCGGTGACCAAAATGCGGTTGGTCACTAATTGTGTATTTTTCAGTGACTAAAACGCGGTTAGTCACAGAAACTGGTCACTGAATGTGTAATTTCCAGTAGTGAAACCTGTGGTATCGTATTTTATTTTTATTTCAATTGCTAAAATCATGTTTAGTTCTAAATATATGTTTGCTGCGTCCGATTTGTTTGCATGAGTGAGTAATTTCGTAGAGTGCGGCCGCGGGACGAAAGCGTCCCGTGGCTAGTTTAATTAATGTTTTTACCTCGGGTTCGAATTAATTTAATTTTTAAGCAATTTTAGAAGATGAAAACTCTTCTAACAAACAAAACCCAGGCATCGCCGGAATTCGAATGCGCACGGAAACTGGTGACAGGTGGTGCGCATTTGTTAGGGATCCTTTTTCCTATTCTAAAATCAATAAATTGAATAATTGTGGCCCGAGTAAACATTGGTTAGGCTAGTTGCGGACGCTGGGTTCCCACGGCTGTACTCTCCTTTTCAAATCCATATTTAGTTAATTTAGTAAATCAACCTCATTAAACAAGGGGTGGCTACCTAAGAGCCAAGATAAACTGTGAACCCGTCATCTTTGAGTCCTGCACACGTTCGTCCGTCTCTGTGGTTCGACTCCGGTACTTCCGGATATTATGCTACATCGGTCGAGAATCCTACGCTTGGGACGCGTCTTTATTTTAAATCACTCGGTCGGTCAATCAATAGCATTACACATCTCTGTAAAGAAGCTTCAAGCTTCTTGGCAGTGCAACCTAATTGGTCAGCTTGGCTTATTTTCTTCTGCTTCTTTCCCTTTTTTTAATAGATATTTTCTTCCTTCGTTTGACATTTTTTCTGAATATCCTAATACTTTTTCCAGTTCATCTAGAGGAGAGTATTACGAAGAGCAAAAAAGAAAGATAAGTAAAAAAAAAAAAAAGAAGAAGAAGAAGAAGAAGCTGTATACTATTCTTGCTTTTTTGGTGTGAATTGTGAAGATACCCGAAATGTGCAGATAGAATTCCAAAAATGAGCAAATATAAAGGAAATATATGTTATTTCGAGCTAACATCTAATTAATCCAGTTTAACATGAAAGCATCAGCGTTTATAACATTTATAAAATTGATTCTTATTTCACATACCCACACTTCAGGGTCATGGTGGGCACTGCCAAGGTAATTAGATTCTTGCTTGCTTCCTCTTGGTGGGAGTACTTGTAAAATGGAATACTCAGAGAGAAAGATACACAAACACACACTGATTTTTATTGATAATACTCAAACAAACTTACAATACTTCACTCTCACACAATCACACTCTCGGCTTACACACATATGCTGCAATCTGTCTCTCACTCTCTTACTGTATAACACTCTCTCTCTTACGCGAATTGTATGTAACTCCCATAAATTACAATAGAGACAGACATACATATTTATAGTTACAAGAAATAAACCATAGCCACACAAAAAACAACCAAATCTGGCAACTGCCATCTTCCAAACTACAAGTATAGATGCACCGCCCTTCTTCAATTTCCTCTACTTGTTTGTCTCTTCAATTTCCCTATCAAGTTGTGCATATGCTGGCTCGAACACCCTGAGCTATCACCATTAATGTCTAGCTATCCATACTGCCCTGGCAAGGTAAAACCATGGAGGATTAAAGCAAATGTCAAACAAAGGAGAAGGTCGAAAACATAAAAGGACGGATTTACAAATTATAGAGTACGACCTTCATTTGCTTACCTTCGAAATATTGTTCTCGACTCGATGAAGCTCATGGAGTCCGATATTCATGCTCATTCGATCTTTTGGGGACTCTGCGGAGCATGCCAATCCTATCTTTATGACAGAGATCAGACATTCCATCATTTTGCTGCATTTTTTCACCTCGGTTAACAGCATGGGGTCTACAATCTCCATCACCCGTTGAGGCAAGGCAATCCTTGCAAAATTATGAAGATTAAGGTCTGCTTCAAATATTTTGTCCGTAGGTCTCTTCCTTGTTATCATTTCCAACAACAAGATCCCATAACTATAAACATCTCCACTAATTGACATCTTGCTTCCGAGACCATACTCTGCCATTCGTAAAATTCAAACTGTAACATCGAAGGAAACTTTACGGAAAAAGAAAAGTTGCTTTCAATACACCAAGTGAGTTCACTAATACAAAACTTACAACATTCGCAACAAAAAATGTAAAGGGTGTTCTCCACATTTTCTTTTTATTTTTTATTTTTTATTTTTTATTTTTTTATTTTTTTTTTATCATAGACACTATTTTCTATGCCAAAGCTTTGCTTCAATTACTTATTTTACCACCATCATTCAAATATCGAGTGTGATACCCTGCATGTTTAAGTAATCGAAGAATTTAGTATGATATTTGTTTCCATAGGACAATAATAAACTCCAAAGTAATCAAAACCCATTTAGCATGCAATCCTTCATGGTGTCTTATCAACCGAATGTGCTGAAATGTGGTTAGATCTAAAGTAGAAAATGGATAAAGACTTTCTTACCCGGAGCTGCATATCCAATGGTTCCCCTTATTGCAGTTGAACTAGTTGTAGTTGGAGTGGTGAGCTCTACATGAGATCTAGCTAGACCGAAATCTCCAACATGGGCAACCATGTCACTGTCAAGAAGGATATTACTTGGCTTTAAATCGCAATGAATAATTGGCCTCCCGCATTGGTGGTGAAGATAATCGAGTGCAAAAGCCACATCAATGGCAATATTTATTCTTTGCCGAAGATCGAGTCCTATGAAGTCACTTTGCCCATTATGCACGCTTGGAACTGGATGCAACCAATTATCTAGACTTCCATTTGGCATGAACTCATAAACTAGAGCTTTGAAGTCATTCCCTTGGAAATCCACACTAGAACAACAAGTTATGATAGAAACTAGGTTACGGTGTCGAATATTCCTTAAGGCTTCACACTCTGCCATGAAACTCTTCATAGCGCCACGCGTTTGAAGGTCAAGTACTTTGACCGCAACAACTAACTCCTCGTTGTGATGAATAATACCCTTATACACACGACCAAAACTACCAAACCCATCAGATTCGTCAAAGAGAAGCCTTCAGTTGCTTTGAAAAGTTCTCCATAAGTGACTTTCAAGAAGGTATCCTTCAACGATGAAACTGTAGGTTTGCTCTTTATTTTCTTCTTGAACAAACATATGATGAAAGAGGATACGGCTGTTACTCCAAAGAGTATGAGAGCTACCGTGACTCCTAACCTATGTGAAAGAGACAACTTCTTTTTTGATTTTTTCATAGTGCACCGAGGTAGTCGTAATTCAGAAATGCCACCACAAAGCCTATGATTTCGGGCAACTGATATTGCACTTGCATTTGTGAAAATGGCATTCATTGGTAACTCTCCTTCAAAATTGTTGAAAGACAAATTGAGATTCTAGAGGGAAAATGTCCCAAAGAATGAAGGAATTTGACCGAACAAGCTGTTGTGTGAAAGGTCCAAATTTAGAATACCTCTCAAGGATTCCATTGACTGAGGAATAGATCCTCGAAAGAGATTTCGCTGCATATATAGGTTTTCAAGGATACTGCAGCTGCCAAGAGTGCTAGGAATTTCACCAGACAAAACATTCTCGGAGATATCGATATACGCCAAGTTTTTTAGTTTTCCAACCTCAAGTGGCAAGGATCCAGACAAATGGTTGCGAGCTAGATCTAACACAATTGACAAAGAAGTGACCATCAATAGTTGTCTTGGTATGCTCCCATTGAGGTTATTGTCAGACAGAATTACCAATAGCAAATTTCGACAATTGCCAAGACTCGAGGGTATGGCTCCCTCCAGTGTGTTATTCTCCAAGTAAAGTTCATTCAGTAATGACATATTTCCAATAGACTCTGGAATTTCACCCGAAATAGTATTGTTTGCAAATGTCAACCTTTGTATCTTATTAAGGTTACCTATGCTATGAGGAATTGAGCCTGTGAATAAGTTATCATACAAAATATATTTTTCAAATTCACAAGATTTCCAATTGTTGAAGGAATAGAACCATACAATTGATTTCCACCTAGATCCAACCAAGAGAGAGAGATTGATAGATTGCCCACAGAGTCTGGTAATACTCCTTCGAATCGGTTATACGCCAACTCTACCCCTTTCAAATTGCTACAATTGGTCAAAGTACTAAGAATGGCTAGTCCATCAGATCCCCAAGATTCAAAATTATTCCCATTTAGGTCTAAGTATTGGAGATTTCGTAGGTTTCCGAAATCAATCGTTACTTTTCCATTGAAATTGTTAACACCCAACAGGACTTCTATCAATTGTGAAGTTGGAAATTGATAGAGGGAGGGGACCACTGAATTGGTTTTGGAATAGGATAAGGAATTGAAGGTGAGGGAATCTGAAACCGAATGTCGGTGGAAGACTACCCTGAAGACGATTAAAATACACGGATAACTCAACTAGCAACGATAGGTTGTATAAGGAAGGAGGGATGGTACCTGAAAGTTGGGTGTCAGCCAAGTAAACCTTGGTTAAATTTTTCAATTTACCCAAAGCATTTGGAATACTTCCTCCTAATGGATTTTGATTGGCATTTAAAATTTCCAAAGAAGTAAGATTCCCTATTGATGAAGGAACCCCCCCGGTCAAATTGTTCATTGTAACGGAGAGAAATTTAAGTCCCGGCACTGAATAAGGGAGTTCTTTCGGGAACTCTCCAACTAGCTTGTTTTTACCTAAAGAAAGGTGATTGAGATTGGAGCAACGAGACAGGCTTCTTGGGATTGTACCTTCAAAACTGTTAAAGCTTAGATTCAGTTTCTGTAACCTGAAAAGATTACCGACTTCAGTTGGAATTTCACCTGTAAAAGTGTTGTTAGAGAGGACAAGCTCCCGGAGAAAACTGAGGTTGCCGATATAAGGAGACAATGAACACATTAGACCTCTGGACGTGAGGTCGAGAACGGTGACTTGTTCGTGTCGGCGACCGCATTTGACACCTTCCCAGTGACAGAAATGGAGAGATTCATTCCATGAGCTCAAGGCATTTCGATATTCTGGGATAATATTTGACTTTATGGCCAATAATGCATGAAAATCAGTCTTGTTGCCAGCAACATTAATAGTGTTGACGAGACTAAGGGATGTTGTTGTGTGAGGGGCAAGGGCTTTGATTTGAAGCAATGGAATGAGGAAGAGAAATATGGCTAGGAGAAAAATTGAGAGAGATTTGGCTGAGAGACTCATCTTCATGTGTGGTTTGAGCTCTAAATTATGTTTGAACAACTACTATATATATAAGATGAAGGTCCAACTTCCACCACACGATATTAATCTATTCTAGTCGTCTCGTTGATAAAATAATTTCATCAAGAATATTCTGCTTCATCATGTGGACTAGCCACCTTTATATAGGAAAACAAACCTCCAATGCAATTAACTATTGCATATAATAGGCACTTTAACACACAATATAATATTTAGGAGTTACTAATATTAACAACCAATAACCACCAATTTAATTAGCTAATATAATTTGACCCAATTAATTGGTTTTAAGATATTTTAAAAGCTTTTTTCTAACAGGAATGACATTGTGTAACCAAATCCATGAGGGCACTCCGGCCTAACATGTAACTTGCAAGTCTTTATTTGGACGTATGTAGAATTTTGAGTGAAATATCTAGTGGCAGACTTTGTATTATATTAGTGCATGGGTCCTGAATTTATGGAATTATCCACGTAAAGTTAAATTATGTGGGGTTGAAGAAGAAGACAATATTGATATGCATCATAAAGAAGGGAAGAAGCTGATCAACTCTGTATCCCATAAGACTCTTCTAAACTTCATTTTGTACGTCTCAATAGAATTTCAATTACTAATATGAAACGTTCATTTTGTAGATGACACGAAAAAATGTCAAAGCGAAAGATTAGTTTCAGTGGGCCTGAATAGACATGCCAGGGAATCGTGTTTTATTTCGTAAAATCATATTTGCTATCTAAACAAATATGAGAAGTTCGGTTTCCGATCCATGTCCCACGAAACAAAGCATGGGAGGTGGAGAAGACTTCCAGATCTTATTAGTAAGATGAAGAGTATTTTAAGCGTGGGGTGGTGTTGGATATTTGGAATTATTCACGTTAACTTAAATAAGGCAACGGCCTTGATGAGTAGCAATGGGATGAGGGACCGAAATTAGGCAAAAAGAACAATTGAGAGAGATTTTTTAATAGACTCATCTTCATCTTCCTGTGTGGTTTGAGCTCTCAAATTCTAATCGTCTTATGTTTTGCTAATTTTCAATGTTGACTCTAGTCGTCTCTTTGGTGAAGTCTTTATTAGTACGTGTTGGATTTTCAAAGCGCCTGGGATACGGTGGATATGAGGAGCTATATCAGGTGGGGTTGAAGAGGAGAGTGATTTTGGCAGATTAACGACTTGTCCTTGTGAGTGAGGGCAAGTATTTGTGTGTTTCCAATTGTCTTGTGAGTGAGGGCAAGTATTTGTGTGTTTCCAATTGTCTTGTGAGTGAGGGCAAGTATTTGTGTGTTTGTGGTCGTAGAATTGTTGTTGCCATAAGTGTGTCAGAAGTGCGTGATTATACTTATAATACTATATTACGTGGTGTTCCAGAGACCTTACCATCCATGACACATTATGTTGGAGTCACGCATCTTTAAATATACTATAGTAGTGTATTGAACCCCCAAAACCCTCCAAACTCCCAAAAGCCTCCAAACCCCCAATCCTAATTTCCTAGAATTTTGATTTTTTTTAATTTTCTAAATTTGGAGAGAGAGAGAGAGAGACGTGGGGTGTGGGTTCGATATAGGGGTCGGAGGTCGGTAAGGGAAAGGATAAAAGCTACTCATTTACTTCGGTGAATCTTTTTCAATGTTGGAATCCTAGACCGCATAGGATATAATTCAATTATTATTATTTTTTATATCAAAAACACTAATGTATTTTTCCTATTTTTTTTTAAGATCTGAAGTGGTTTAGAAAAAAAAAAAAGATAATTGAATTATATCCTATGCGGTCTAGGATTCCAACATTGAAAAAGATTCACCGAAGTATATGAGTAGCTTTTTTTTTTTATGGAGATATGTTTTTTGCAACGTCATAAACTAATCGGTTCGGATCAATATTATGGGACGACCCACAAAATCGAGATACTGTATAATACTTTTGAAAGGGCTGGATGGAGGTGATCCAGAAATTTGCCAAAGAGACTCACCTACATGTCTTTTTTTTTTTACAGCTCATCTACGTACATGTCTGCTTTGTGTATGTAATATGAAGGTTCAAATCCAACCACACGATATATATCCATTCTAATTGTCTTATGTTTTGCTAATTTTAAAGCTTGAGTTATCAAAAACTGGTCTGAACACTTAAGTTATCAACAAAACTTGATTAATTCCACTTGTGCCATTGGTGGAACTTGCAAGTCTTACCACCCGTGGACTTGTCCCAGCAAAAGGAGTTGGCCCTTGCTTACAAGTGGTCATGGTTCGATTCCTCTCCGAGGCAGGTACTGTGATTTACCTGGTGGGTTGGGGCGGCGGTTGCTTCGACTCATCCGGAGGTTTACACTCTTAGACGGGTCCAATTAGTGGCCTGCCTACGGAGTGGTTTCTTCGTCAACAAAAAAAAAAAAAAAAATGTGCAAGTCTTTAGGACGTGTTGCATGGGGTGCAAGCCTTTAGGACGTGTTTCATGGGGTGGTCTTGGATATTTGGAATTATCCACGTCAAGTTAAATTATATGGGGTTGAAGAAGAGGACATTGATTTTGGCATTTACTTCCGTACCTCATCTCTCAAAATCCTTCCAAACTCAAATTTGCAGGTCCTAACAGAGTTCTAAACGATTGGTCCGAGTAGTTTATCTTGGAAAAACATGCGAATGAATCGTGTTCTATTCTTCTATAATAGAAGTTCTATTTTGTCAAATGTACCGTTTAAGAGTAAAATCATATTTGGTGTGCTAAAAAAAATACGAGAAGTTCACTTTTCTGTCGATGCTAAATGTCTTTTTTTTAGGCATCTACGAATAAAATGGTTCAATATAAAACATGGATTGTTTAATGCATTTCAAGCTTAACTGTTAGAGTTAGTGACTTGAATTGACGTTTTGGAAAATGCACAGAAATTCGTTGTAAGCAGTTTGCACTTTTGGACGAAGGTTTTGTTTCTGGAAAAACGGCCTGGGTGGGATTCAGGATCGCCCAAGCGGTTTTGGCAGATTCGGGATTTTTTGGTTGATTTCTGGAAATCCCGTCCGGGCGATTTTTTTTTTTGGCCGACTTCTATGTTTTCTTATAAATAGCCCCCAAGGGTTGGACTTCTGGAAGTGAATCCCTTTGAGGGAGCCCCCATGGGATTCCCGTATTGTGTTAAGATTCCTTGGATGTTCCATTGATTGGTCTTTTCTAGGGATTTGAGATGTCTGGGGTTTGGAGTCATCTTTTTTGTTTATGTAAAAAATTAATTGATGCTCTGTAGGTTACGCCTCAGAGATTTGTTCCTAGATATCTATTGGATGCTTCAAGTAAAGTTACGTGTATAGTCGGCTCTTTGTATTTCTTCCCATTGATAGCGAATCCTCTTGCTTTTTCCCCATGGATGTAGCTCTAGAGTTTCGTGTTTGGGGGGAACCACTTAAATTATGTGTCTTGTTTTCTTGTTGGTTTAGTTATAGTAGAAGAAAGGAGAGAAGGCCAAGGGCAGTGGTGGCAACCGGTGGTAGCCATGGCCATTGTTCTCTCTTTCTTTTTTGTTGATAGAAAATAGGAACGGTTAAGAGAGAGAGAATGGAGGAGAGGGAGGAGCAGGAGGAGGAAGGGAGGGGAATGGCATGAATGCCCCTCGTGCGAGGCACATTTTGTAATTATTTTCGTCCAAATAATTAAAGGAAATCCATTTGAGGGTTGACATTGCAACAAATTACAAAATGTTAGGTTAAGTTTGATGAAATTGAAACCTGAAGGACCAAAATGATATTTCGTATAAACTTGAAAGGATATAACAGAAACTCGAAAGGCTTAGGCCTAGTTTTTCAAAAAAAATTAGCAACTCAGTTGCTAAAATCAATCAAATTTTAGCAAATGAGTTCACCAGATGCTAAAATCATGGTTTTTCAAATAAAAAAATTAAGTATTTCCGTGTATTATTTTTTGAATTTTCATACCGAATTAAAGTACACGATGAGTACTTTAATTGGGTACGAAAAAAATTGAAAAACGATACGTAGAACCACTTCATTTTTTATTTCAAAATCATGATTTTATCACCTGGTAAACTCATTTACTAAAAGCATGGTTGATTTTAGCAACTGAATTGCTAATTTTTTTTTGAAAAACTAGGCCTTCTATTTTCTTCTCTTTTGTCTATTGTCTATCAATAAGTCTACATACCCGGAAAAAAAGACCCCGAATATACCCAAAAACTGTAGGACCCACCTCCGTGGGACTCATCCAGCAGCTCGTCTTTTTTTCTTTTCTCGGACCAACACCCACGTGGCCCCTCTTCTTTACGGTAAAGAGAAGGAGAAAAAGAGAGGGTTCAGGGAAGAAGATGAAGAAGCAGATCGAACCAGACCTGGGCGGCGGAAGACGATGAAGAAGCAGATCGAACCAGACTCGTCGACCGGCGACCACCATAGCCCACAGAGACCCGACTCAACTTTTGTTTGCCCGGCTCAGACGCGGCCCGACGCCATATCCACCACCAAGGTCTCTCTCTGTCTCTCTCTCTCTCTCTCTCTCGCCCTCTCTTGAACACTGTTGTCTCTCCAAAACCCTAAAATGTTCCTGGCAACCCTAAATAGCTGTGGCATTTTGAATTTCAAGTTTCAGATCATGGGATGCGAATTAAACCCTAAATTGCTAGCACAATTCGGTTTTGGTTGGAATTAGGGAATTTCAATTCAGGGACATGCGAATTGAAATTCAATTAAATACTAAATTTCTGCAGCATTTTAAGTTCATATGATTTTGAGTTTCAAGTTTAAGTTCATATGATTTTGAGTTTCAGTTCCAATTAGATGTTGTTTTTCATATTTCAGGTCATGGATATGCACTTAAATGTTCCGTTTCAACTTCATTTTTGTTCAACTTCGTGTAGAGTTGTTTGCTTATCGCATGAGTCGAGATGGATACGGAGACATGTCCACTTGGGTGGATGTGGGAACTTGACAACAATGATTTGGATACAGAAATATGTAATCTTTATTTAAGCTATATTTTGTGATTCTACTTTGTATTTGACAGTTGGCATGGTGAACATGAAAACAATGATTTGCCTTGTTATATCCATGTACTTGTGCTTGGATATGGTTTCTCTTTCCTCGTATACCCTTTGTCGAGTTCTAATAAATAAGCAAATTAAATGAATATGGATATGCACTTAAATGGATATGGTTTCTCCACTTGGATCACTAGACATTTCCATCTCTACATTGCAACATAAATAAATGATCTAGTGTCATAATTAATAATCCGTTTCCAAAGGTAAAATTATGATCAGAATTAAATGGAAAAACAAATTAACATAAACAATTGTTCCTCTGTTATTTCAATTCATATAAGTGTGTTAAGGTATAACAAATATAATATCCAATATGTTGTTTCCTATATCTAAGCATAGTTGAAATGTTTAATTTAGTCCAAAGTACATTTTAAAGCTTCGAGTCTGAGGCAAAGTAACCGAAAATTTACTACTACAGATTCTGTGCTTGTAGTTCCCATTTATGTGTGGCAGTGCATTTTTTTTAACCCTCTTTAAAAGAGAGTGAATATTATTCCCCCTTCCATTAGTTGGAACGGTATAGGTCCTATAAAAGTGATACAGTATTGAAAGTGATAACATCAGTTTTTTATGGGACCTATACTATTTCAACCAATAGGAGAGGGTTAATATTAACCCTCTTTTAAGGAGGGTAACAAATTTGCACTCTATGTGGATGATTGTGTCTTGGGAAATATGGACAATGGAATCCTACGGCATTCAAGCCATTCATCTCGGCAATGAGTTTGGTTTGAACATGAACAAGTCTCGTTATTTTCTAGTTGAACCCCGGTTTACCCAGGAGAATACCCAATTTACCAAATTCTAAGATTTGTTTGGAAACATACCGGAATTCAAACGAGATTCTTAATAGGCAGCAAACATGAAATGCTGGGGTTGCTGTGGAAACAAGCCTGCTGTCAATGAAGCTTGTGGACGAACGAAAGAGAAAATTGGTGGGGTAGAGAGGAAAGTGGGGTGCAAGCTGTGTATTTTAGCGCCCAAAAAGCCGAAGTCTTTTTCTTGTTGGCGCCAACTGAGTGTGTACCAGAACCAAAAAAAATGGGGGAAAAAGAAAGTGGGACCCATGCAAGAGTGAGTTGGAAGTCAGGCTGCCTTTTTGGGTATTTTCGGGGACTTTTTTGTGTGTACGTAGCAGGACTGTTTATCTATTCCCGAAAAAAGAGTTCTTTCTATACCTCCTTGTCACTATCCTGCAAGTCTCTCCAGCCCTTCTTCCACCGCCGTCGTTCTACTACACCAGTAAGTAATCCTCAACGTCCAGTTCTGTGATTTAGAAATAGTTGAACTTAGACGCCATAGTCTATAGGGATCTTTACCTATTATCTATTTGTTTGCCAAAAGAAAATGGGGTTCCTCTAATTTTTCTTTTCCTTGTTTTTATCTTAGAATTGAAGTAGTTTTCCCCTAGAGAATGATATTAACCGCAATGGGTCATTTGTTCACTGTACCTTCACTTTTCTTTCTTTCTTTTTTACTGTACTTTTCAGTTTTTGCTTCTGTTGAAGTTGGTAACAAACGTGGGGTATTTGAGGAATGCCCATAAGGTGTTTGGTAATATGTCTATTTTGGAGGTCCGAGGTGGTAGGGAGTAAAATTTGATCGTTTCATTTTGCATCTCAAAAGACACAGGTAGTTAAAAAAGTTTGTAACGTCATCAGCATTTATTCAAGCACATTATAGGCACATTGAGAAAGAGAGGGAAGAAACCGCACGCACATTACTCGCACAAATCCAAGATTCCAGCTTTGGTAGTGCGGTCTCTTATGGTTTGGAGGTGCCAAGCTTATAATTTCGTAATTATTTTGCCAATTCTTATTGAGATATGAAGGTGTTATCGTTGGGTGCAATCGTCTCCTACACAAAACACACAAACAGTCACACACACACACACACACAAAAAAAAGGAAAGATCTTCTAAAGATTTAGTTTTAGTTCAATCTCCAGATGCCATTTATTATTCCCTGAGCGACCATTTTAACGGCCCCACAGAACTCTGATTACAAGTAATTTCCATATAAGAAACCTAACAAACCAAACAATATTAACAATATGATAAGAAAAGGACTCCTTAATTAAAAATCTGAACTGGAACTCCTTGTATACAAAAGAAGCAAATTCACAAGTCTTAAGCAAGTCATCTTAAGCATTAGGCAATACCTTATTTCGTTATTATACATATCGGTGAGGATGCTACACATACATGCGTTTATCTGTATAAAGTGACACTTAGCCTGAGAGAAAAGCGTTTAGATTAGCCTGAGTTTTGTGTTTCCAGTGACAAAATGCGTTTTTTCGGATTTTTTTGCTTCTGCTTATGATAAGTATAAAATTCTGGTTGACTTAAATTTGTGAAGACGATCTTGACTCTAGTGGTCCTCATGCTCAGGAATCTTAGGAATGTTGTTGAGAACAATCTGGACGCTAAAGAGCAGAGTCAATGTGGGTTTCCTGTTGGTAATGAGACGATCTGTCTCAGTTTCGAGCATAGCTGCAATAGACATGGCTGCTAAAGATGGTGAACTCAGGGTCTTTGTAGTTGCAGGAGAGGTTTCTGGGGACACTATTGGTTCCCGTCTCATGGCTTCTCTGAAAACACTCTCTCCATTTCCTGTCCATTTTGCTGGTGTGGGCGGGTTAGCTCTCTCTTTTCTGTTATTGCGTGCAACAATTATATGATGAATATGCATGTTTCAATTGCCAATATTTATTTTTCTGGTGCGTCAGTTTCCAAACTGTAGCTGAAGTATTACTGCTTTAACTGGATGATAGTCTGTTCGTCATTATTTTCACATTCTAATTGCAGTTTTGTCCATATGCTGTCTCTATCACACCATTTCAATTAGATGACCATTGACCAGTAAATAAGCAGTTGAATGGTGGCTTGAGCTTTTTTAGGGCCCAAACTTTCTGACATAAGAGCTCTTAGATTTAAATTTGTTTCCACTTTCCATCACCTTTTCCTCAGCTCCAAATATATTGCTCTAATATGTGCAAGACTGTGTCTGTTCATTACTCACTTAGCATTGAAGTTACTTTAGATAATGGTTAGATGCTATTTCCTATTCATTTTACTTTTTACTTTTTTCTATCTTTAAGGGACTGCAAGATCTGAAGGTTTGTTCCATTGTTTTGCCGCCTTTGTTCAGGTCCATGATGTCCAAGCAAGGGTTAAAATCTCTGTTCCCTATAGAGGATATTGCAGTAATGGGGATCTGGGAGTTGTTGCCACATTTGAATACGTTCAGAGTGAGTACTGAGCGAGAGTACATTTTTGTGCACTGCCATATTTGGATGTTAATTTGTTTTTTCCTCAAAGTAGAGTCTTAATGTACATCCACTTGGACATGATGCTTACGGCAGTTTTTCTAATGGCAGGTTAAACTGAAGGAAACAGCACAGGCTGCACTTTTGTTCCAGCCTCATGTTGTGGTGACTGTGGACTCCAAGGGGTTCTCATTTCGTCTCCTAAAGCAGTTGCGCGGTAATTTTATCTTTAAAGTTTGGATTCCAAAATAAGTGATAAGGATTTCACTTATGAAAACCAAAACATGGGGTAGGAAATTGGGGAAACACTTTTTGCAGCTAAATACAGTCAGCAGGGATTGTTCAGCCCTCCACACTTCCACTATGTAGCACCATCTTTTTGGGCATGGAAAGGGGGTGAAGCAAGGCTTAAAGGGCTATCTGAGTTTGTGGACCATGTCTTGTGCATACTACCATTTGAGGGAGAAATTTGCAGATTGAACGGACTTGCTGCAACCTTTGTGGGCCACCCCATACTTGAAGATGTTTTGGAGTTGAATTTGGTACAACTGCGTGTTCTACTATTAGAATTGGTGATGTTTGTCATTCAGTTGCTATGTTAGGATGTCAGAATCATGCAGTCATTTAACTTCCATTTTACTTTAATTTCCATTGTGTTGACTTTTGCCTAATATCTTATGTATTGGTTTAAGTACTTAATTGTGGAGGGATTTTATCTTCAGGAGAAGAATGATGTTGAAAATGGATGGAAGGTGCAAGGAAATCCTGAAGCATTTCGAAGTAAACATGTGATATCTTCAGGTAATGCAATTCTAAGCCCTATTTTGCATAGGAGCCAACTCTCAGTTTCTCTCTTTAAGGCTGGGTTAGTTGACCATGTAGTCTTCACTGTTTACAGTGTTTATATTTCCATGTACAATGGTTTTGGAGAAGAGCTAACTGGATACGAACCCAGATTTTTCGTTATTTGTTATGGGTATTTCCTAATGATGCCCCTGTTGATTTTATGCAAATTACTTGGCCATTATCACAAGATTTATGTACTCTTCTCTTTTTGTTGCGTCTGCGTGTCTGTACTTTGTCCATTTTCATCCCTGTAAGTGACGCAATAAGTGGAAAATTGTTAGTATTAGTTTGTTTACATACTTGAGACCCTCGTTATAATATTTTTAATCATTGATTTTACCTTTGAAAGGAGCCACAATCATTTCCTTGCTTCCTGGAAGCAGATTGCAAGAGGTAACCCGCATGCTTTCAATTTTCTTCGACGCTGTGAAGCTATTAAAAGTCCGTTTTCCAGAGTTGATTATGGTAATCCATGTCGCACCTAATAAGCACGTGGAAGACTATATCAACAAAGCTGTTCATCTGTGCCCTTTACCTGTGATTCTGATTCCAGGAGGATCACCGCAAATGAAGTATAATGCATTAAGTGTAAGACCTCTGCCTTCTTTCTCCAATGTACTGTTGATAAGTGATAATACCAATCGTACACAACATAGAGTAGAATGAAGGGAATATATTATCGAGTTAATCAAGTTTGTTTCGGTAATTGTGATCTCAAAACAATTGAACTTGTTTGGATCACATGTCAACTAAATGAAAATAGGGTAACAAGTAATGACATGAAATGCACATCATGGTGGAAAAACATGGGTAAATAATCTCGTGAGTCGTATTAAAGGAAATATGACCAACAGACATACTCCTCATAATAAAGTATTGCTATCGAGTTCGTTCAACCTCTATTGCTTAAGAAAGATGATTTCCTCATATGCTGGATTTTCCATATGCATCGAGTCACATGGGCCATTACACTTGGATAACTTGCCGATAGACAGTATTTACTGGGGTCCCTTGGTACTGTCTTATTTTCCCTCTCATCCTTCTCAGTAGCATGGCACGTTTGTTTAGATTTTTAATTGTTGGTGCCTTTGTGGTTTACTATGTTTCTCATATGTCAAGGCCATTAGGCTGCCGCTGTGTCTATGATCCGCCATTAGGGGCCTACAGCTTTACATGTGTTACAGTAAAAATATCAGAACTTAATGGTTGATACGTTAGGCCCTGTCTAAGATTACGGTGCTTTATTAAACGTGTACTGATACTTTGTACTGTTAAATGGTATGCAGGCGAGCACCATTGCTTTATGTACTTCTGGGACAGTGGCTATGGAAATGCAACTCGCACGGTTGCCATGTGTTGTTGCCTATCGAGCCCATTTTCTAACTGAATGGTTGATACGTTACAAGGCAAAAGTACCATACATCTCCCTTCCCAATATACTTCTGGATTCGTCTATAATTCCTGAAGCTTTGTTTCAAGCATGCACCCCTTCGAAACTGGCATCATTGCTCATGTAAGAAATTTTTTTTTGGCCGCATACTCATTGATTATCATCTGTTTTCTGGGTTTAGTTGTTAAGTACCACATAAATACTAAATTGCAAAGCTCTAAAACACTGAATTACATGAGTTGGTGGACTACGATTACTTAGTCTATTCGTATTTGTCAAATTGTGAATCGAATCTAGAATTGAAAGGTCCAGTTGCGAATCGTAATTGAATCGAAGCGTGATCGCTCCGATTCGGTCATTTTCTAAAAAATGAATAAAAAAGTTAGATTTCAAGTTGGAATCAATAAAATTAATGTTTAAGAAGATAAATAGATGATCAAGTGGTCTAAATAGGCAAGACACTTGCTTTTATAGCAAGGGATGTGGTTGTCGTCTTCCCAACAGGTGCAAAGCCCAAACTTTTTCGAGTTCAATCTTTTGAAAAGTGCTATGGAAGCTTCTGAAAAGAGAGTCGACCTTTTATATGCCAGAAAAAATTAAAGAAAACCCTGCAATTTATCAATTATTTCATTTTGGCCCACATGCAAAACATGGGTTTAAAAGTGAATTGAATCGTATGATTCTTACGATTTGATCCACGATTCACCGATTCAGTGTACGATTCTTTTACACCTGCGATTCATAGTATCGGTTCGTATTGAAAACACCCTGAATCGAATCGAATCGTATGATTCGAATCACGAATCGCACGATTTCGATAACTATGAGTCTATTTGCCTAACTGGCTGCTCTTCATTTTTAGCTTCAAGGGGGTTCATGAATCGCTTGATAAATATTATCGCGATGACTGTTGAAAGATAATGCTCCCTCCTCATTTCATTTGTCCATCTTTACAAGTTGGGATGCTAATACTACGTTTTAACTGTGGTGCTATATGTCACTAATACTTTTGTATGACTGTGGTGCTACACCTGGTTCGCCGACCTATGGGGGTTCCTATAGTGACTCAAGTCACTACATCCCTATAGTGACCTCAATTATGGGCCCTCTGAAATCGTCATTTAGGATCGGAACCGTTTATTTTTTCAGGAATGTTGAGCACATAAAGAGTAAGTAATAAAAATTATGGGCATCAGAGATTAGTAGACACAATTGAGACATTTGTCTTAACACTATATTCTCTAAAGGATATTGGCCATCCATATTTTTAGTATTTGACCATATGGCTTCCAATATCCAATTAGTTTGTTTGTTTACATGATCTATTCTACATCCCTGACAAATTGTACGGTTCCGATCCCACATACAGATTATAGATGGCCAACAATTGAGGTCACTGCGATAGTGACTTTAAGTCACTACGGGTCCCCCAATTTCCTATTCGGTGCACAAAGATAGGGTGCAGCTAATTATATTTTTCTGTATCCCAAATACTATCGTTGTCTATGTGTAGTACTCATAAGCTGACATTGATATTGCAGGGAAGTAATACAAAATGAAGCCCTTCGAGAAGAACAAATTGTGGCTGCTGAAAAGGTTATCGAATTGTTACTCCCTTCGGAAAGAACCATTTGCAATCAATCACGGAAGGAATTGAAACCGTTGTTGCCAGAATACACCCCAAGTATGATTGCTGCATTTACTGTTCTATACTCTATTAGGACATGATGACTAGATTTTCATACATCATGATGTAAATTGAACCATCTCCCGGCTTTTTTCTAGTCGTTTTATAGAAACGTAAATGTTTTATCGAGGTTGAGGGTAGTTGAAATATTGGCCGATAATGTCACATGTTGTGATCCTCGATGTTTTCTTTACTAAACTTTTTAGTATCAAGCAACCAAGGGAATGAAAACTTTTGGTGTGCTAAACAATGAAAGCTATTACTGATGCAAACCAAATCAAATGATAGATTTCATTAAGAGATAGAGGATCCCAAATGGGATACAAGGAGCAAAAGCTCTCTATATTCTTTTATCAATACTAGTATAAGGCGACGTGCGTTGCACGTTACCGCGTGCTCAGCGATAGAATTTTGATCAGATGAAGTAGGAAACTTTTTTACCGTATAGACATTGCTATCAATGCATGTTATAGACATTGATTCATTTCATTACACGGGTGAACTCATAAAAAAATGACATAAACAAACAATATATCGCCATGCTTAAATCAAGGAACTATAGCAATATGTCGCCATGTGTTTTCCCGATGGTCAAATGCGATTTTAATTCCTCCCATAAACATATATCATATACTAACAACATAAAGCATTCCAAGGTTTTCCTCCATGGGTATGGGGTCTGCCTCTTCAAATTGGAAGCAAACCAGTTCCTCCAGTCTCTTCATTCTACTCAACGCACAATCATTGAATAAATGTTGCATCTATTGGACGTGCATATGCATCAAGGACTCAGATCACATCTTGGCCGAATAGATCTGAGCCGTTCGTTGTCGAACAGATCTGAGCCGTCCGTGGCCAACCACGGAGGGCTGTGATCGGCCCAACATGCATGATGTGCCCGAAGGCATCCCCCATTTCGGAAGTCAGTATTTTCTGATTTGTACAAGGCAAATTGACCACCAAAATAATGGTAAATATACATTTGGCCTACTTTCGTATCTAATTTTGTTTTGATCAGCTAATAATATCATGAATGCATAGTTTATAGTTTTATAACTCGAATTTTGATCCAAATTTTTTATTGTAAGAACTTCCACAAACAAAAAAATAATAATAATAAAAAGACTATCACCCCCTTCAATCATTATCCCCTAAATTTATCACAATTTGAGAACAAATAGCAAATGAGAATATACTCACTTATTCAAGAGAATCATACCAGCTTTCTAGACCCTGGTAGCAAGAAATCAATGGGGGTTTTTATGTTCCGTTGGTTTGGTCATATGCTTTCTCGTTGTATTTTTGTGACCTATTGTCGTTGGAGTGTCCGATCTGTGGACTCCCAATCTTTCCCCATGGGAATCTTTGATGAATACTATCTCTCAACTTTTGACAAAAAAAAAAAAAAGAATGAAGAAAAATGCAATATTTATTACCAAACCACAATCGAGAAGTGCTCACCTTATCAAGGTGTTTAACTGAATCCAAACCTATTATTCTAGTCTAGCTAAGCTTCTTCAACTAATCACAAGGTTTTAGAACCTTGTGGAAGACACAATTTTCAAATGAAAGACAATTTCAAATGCAGGAAAAATCACCAAAAATAACTGAACATGGAAGCTTAACCATACTTGAGAGTACAAAAGCTTCAGAGTACAACGAGAACGTTGAAAGACGAAGAACTCCAAGTCCCTTTAAAAACAAAAACAAAAACAAAAAGAGCACAACAAACCCATTAAAATGGTTCAACTTGGCATCTACGGAAAACATAAAAAATAAAAGCTAAATAACAAGAACACCATAATCCATGAGATGAAGAGCTGGATCGCAGCAGAAGAATAAAACTGCTGACCAACATAATTTCTCAGGATTCCATTGCTTTCTGCCTCCTTAAAAGCTCATCCACAACCTACAAATCACCATTTGTAAAAAGAATATACGTAGCAAAGGAGAAATCATGTTGATAATGAATGTTAATACCTACTTGAGCTCTTAGATCATCAACGAATTCTTTCTGACGATTCCTGTTGTCAGCGTCGCGTTCTCCATTTCTCAAGCAAGCCACATGAACTATTGCTCTAAATAGGCAACGTGCATCGAATGTCACTGCTGCATTTTATAAAAAAATTGTAAAATCTATCCTTTTCTTATCTTGTTCACAGCAACCAAACAAAAAAAAGTAGAAATAATGCTCATAATAAAATGGAAATACTAACTTTCTCACATACAAATTGATCAGAGAACCTTTGGAAAAAATAAATGGGGAAAGTGCCTCTCTTTGGAGAACTTATCAAATTTATCATCGAACACCGCAATATCTTCCTCAGAATCGCGCGAACACCTGTACTTTTCATTTGCCATTATCGGTTGTAATCTCAATTCTCAGCCAGTGAGAGGTCATTTTGCACTCAAATTTATTCCGATTCACTGCAAAATCTTCCTCGCTGATTGACACACACACACAGAGAGAGAGAGAGAGAGAGAGAGAGAGAGAGAGAGAGAGAGGGGATAGTTTCTAATTTATATAGTTCCTTTCTTCCTGATTACACTGCGTAAATGATGGGAAAAGGAGCTAAATCTCTCATGAAAAAGGACTATTGTTATAGAGTAAGGACATGTAGGTGAGAGGAAGGTGGGTGGAAGTTTTTCAAGCGGCGGTGGTATGAGATAAAGCCTAAAATCACTCGCCCGTCTTAACTTCATGAAGAAGAAAGAATACTGAAAAACAAATACTGGGCAGGAAGGACATTGTAGAGTACGACCATAAAAGAAAAAAACAAAGATTTCTAGAGTACTTGTTCCCTTATTATTCGGCTATTGGACAGAAAAAGTGAGAAGAGAATATAAAATGCGCAGAGTGTAGATTGAAAAAGCCCTAAAACATGGGCAACCACAAAATCTGCTGACATATCAAGTGAGAAGCAAAGTGCCTTAATTTGAATAAATGTGAAAGAATGGAAAAATGGTACGATCGTCATTTCACACACAAGGCGGCAAGCGACCACCACCATCTCCCTTTATATACAAGTGTGTTGATATCAACAACTACCAAAATGAAAGACACACACACACACACACCTATTTACAGAGCCACTAACACTAAGGACACAAAATAACACTATTATCCCAAAAGTTACTACATCAAGACTCTCCCTCTAAAGAAAACAACTTGTCCTCAAGTTGGACTACATGACACAAGACACCAAATAAAGACACCATAAAGTTTTTATTGTGCACCTTCGAAGTAGACATGCTGCTGCATTCCTTGTTCAACGCGGCACCCCACAACCAATCTTCAATATCAGCTTCTTTTTGTATACACCCACCACGTCCGTGCTTATGTGCAATGAAATCATCCTTGTACTATGTGTTTTGTAAATCAAAATATCGTCGTAGTAGCACATCACACATTTCCAAGTCGCACCAAGAACTATCTATCTTAGCACGTGGAAAAATCACCACACTATGCTCGAAACTTGCTTGCTTGAAAACAAAACGCAAAGGGTCTACAAGCTGTCCCAAATCATCTTTTCCTTCTTTTGGTAATCCCAAATAGCATGTGCAAGCAAAATGAGCCAATTCAAACACCCCTTGCACCATGTGCAACTCGGAAGGCAAATAATGGAAGCAATCATCAAGTTTTGGCTCTCCAAACTCTTCACTCATTGGTGGATAGTAAAAAACAACTTCATCCAACTTTGGAGACAACCAATGCATAAGGGTCTTCACTAATCACTTCCTTGCTTTCTTGCCTATCCACAAAGAAGTTCTCATTGATCATATCAACAACTTTACTCTCTTCATTGTCAACACAAAACTCTTCTTCAAACTTGTCCCTTATGTGAACTTCTTCAAAATCACCACCAGTCTCCAAGAGGGGATCATCTTCAAAGTCTTCATGTGGGAACTCTTCAAAGATCGAAAGAACATCATCATCAATATCTTCATTAGGAAACTTTTCTAACATGGGAACATCTTCAAAGTCATTTCCAAACTCTTCATTTGCAAACTCATCAAAGACGGAAACTCTTTCCAAATCACCTCCAAAGTCTTCATTTGGAGACTCGTCAAAGATGGGCAAATCCTCAAACTTATCTTCAATCTCAAATGCACAATCATTCCCAAGAACACCTTCAAGTTCTCCACTTGGATATTCATCAAAGATAGAAAAACTAGGGGTGTACACGGTCTGGATTGGATCGGATTGGCATGAATCCAATCCTAATTCACGAGTCACGGTTTTTAGAAAATCCAATCCGTGTCCGGACCAAAATTCTCACAGTCCGGTTCCAATCCGATCCGTGAGTCACGGATCGGTTTCGGTTTTATCCACGGATTACATGTCATATGTAAATAAGTAACAAATAGTTTGATTAAAATAAAATCCTAAAAAATCCAAAGTAGAAAACAAAGAGACCTTACATGGAGCACGTGATGGAGCCACAACTAGGGCCTAAACAAGCACTAGTAGAAGGATATAGCTTAGTTCAGTTACAGAGTGGAATAGAAAACAAAGGCAGTTTAATACAAAAAAAAAATAGTGAACAACTACTAAATTCATCAAAATCCAATACAAATGCAAGACAGTGGAATACATGAAAGTCCAATACAAATTGACAATATTTATAAAAGTGATAAAATTATATATAATAAAAATCTCACGATCCGGATCGGTTAATCCACGGTTTCAAAATCAAAATCTGTGTCCGGACCGCGAGTCACGGTTTATTATTTTTTGAATCCGTGTCCGGACCATTAATCCACAGTTAAAATCCAAAACATACGGATCGGTTCGGTCCGGACCGGATTCACGGTTCACCGGTTTTTTTGTGCAGCCCTAAGAAAAACCATTGAAATAACCATGTTCCTTTGCCTCTTCAAACACATCCGGAGTGAGGTTCATCTCCCCCTCAAACTTGTCCGAATTGACGGGTCCATAGGATTCTTCAAGGTCGTCACCAATGTTCTCCTTCTTCTTGTAGTCAAAAGTAGACTTTACTTGACTATGAATACCTCCATGAGGTAGTAAGCGATGCACCTTCTTAGTTAAGGTAGCAACTCGTCTTTTCATCATCAACAATTGCACCTTATTATTCAAGGTAGCAATTTGTATACTCAACTCTTCAATCTCATTCCTAAAATGATTTTGGTTGCCAAAGTTATCAATTTCATCACCATTATTCACCATGAATGCTCTACCTCTACCTCCTCTTATACATTTACCTCTATAAGCCATTAGAACACCCAAAAATCAACTATTCAACCTCAATCAAGTAATACCCAATCAATTGGGACCCCAAACTTCAAACAAATCACAAGCAACCACCGATAACAACTCCAAATATCAACCAAATCGCAACAAATAGCAGTAAATCAACACAAATCACCACAAACTTCGACAAACAAGAAAAACCCAGTTGAAATTTGACCTCAAACAGTGCTTCAAGTGTTCAAGCAGTAATTTCGACTGCTGGATTGTGATTTTCGAGTGTGCAAACACTGATTCGAGGCTGAAATAAGTGATTGGAGTACTGTAGAACAATATTCGATCCTTGGGTTAATCATTCGAAGGCTGATGAAGCTTAATCGAACCTTAATCAAGTGGTTCGACTACTGTAGATGCACTCGCAGGCCCTTGGTTTGCTGTTTCGAACTCTGTAACCTCTGAATCGAGTTGTTCGACTACTGTAGATGCACTCGCAGGCCTGGGTTTGTTGTTTCGAGCCCTGTAATCTCTGAAGCGAGTTCGAAAATGGCTAGGTTAAGCTCAAAATCACCTATTAAGCTCCGATTTGGGTTGAACAGACTTCGAATCCACTAAACGAAGGTTGAACAACCTTCAGATCGACAGATCAAAGGTCGACGGTGTGCGATTGAGTGTTTTTGAGGTCGTTTGATGCCATATCTGTGTATCGGGTGCTTGGTTGGTCAAGATTGAGTTCAACATGGTCGATTTAGGGCTAAAATGGGTTGATTATGGATAGATCCTTCATTTTCGAAGTTGAAGGAGGTGTTTGAGTACTCCGGCGAGGCTCCGACGAAGTTTCCGGCTCCGTTTTCCGGCGAGAAGTAGGGTTCCGGCGAGGTTCAGGTGAGATCAATGGTCAGGATCTGAGCTCAGTGCTCTGATACCAAATGATGCAAACCAAATCAAAGGATAGATTTCATTAAGAGATAGAAGATCTCAAATGGGATACAAGGAGCAAAAGCTCTCTATATTCTTTTATCAATATATCAAAAACTACCAAAATGAAAGACACACACCTATTTATAGACCTCACTAACACTAAGGACACAAAATAACACTATTACCCTAAAAGTTACTACATCAATTACCAGGTAATAAGGTAATAATATTTTTTGAGTTTTTGACTTTGTTCAGCTGGAATTGTTATGCGATACGATATGACGAAGGTAAAAGTAAATTTAGCTTAATGTTATCATTGCAACGGCACATGTAAACCATTAGCGTTAGTCCAATATTGTATTTGAGTCTAACAATGCAGCCCAAAATGTTTAATCATTCAACCACGTGGTTCTTTGTATACCCAGATAATTTAGCCAATTTTCGATGTGGGACAGTGTGTGACAAACTCCCCACCTTTACATCTTTGCATCTCGGCATGTCGAGCACTGGATCACCACGTTTTACCAGGGTCTTTTTACTAGTGGCCAAAGTCGTTAAAAACCTTTTTCATAATTCCCCTTGGCTTCTCCTTGGGTCTTCGGGAGATTGAACACTTGAGTCACCACAGCCTCAGATGCCATCGGCATAGTCTCATGTAAACCATGACTCAAAATATTCTATGCTCTTGGGTGCACCGTTACGTCGTGTCTCAATGTCTTTTTCCACATTACATTTTCGTGGTGTCCTCCGTGGCAGTGTTTCGAGACCATGAAATAATTTTTCATACTTATCGGGTGCAAGTAATCTTGGAGATCCATAGCCTTCAGTTATAACCATTTCTAGGGTGAATACTTGACCAGCCAATGTTTTCTAACCATATTGTTTTGCAAACTGAACCTCACGTTACAAACTCCCAACTTAGTAAAATGCCTGAGCCATTCATTCATGAAACTCATCACAATTACCACAAATTAGTAAACTACCTCTCCCTATAAATTCCGACATCTACACCCCCAATAATCAGCGCACTCTGACAATTATTGTTGCTAATTAAGAAATTATCCTGCGATTAATCTCAGCAACAATGGCTTCGTCCAAAGGAATTGTGGTGTTCTTCCTCGGAGCGCTCCTTCTGTGCTCACTCATGGTGACTTCAGAAAGTACTAAGTACATTGACTATGGAGCTATGCACCATGATCCGATTTGGAAGTATAAGACCCCGACTCCAGTCAATCCATATCATAGGGGATGCAATAAGATTGACCGTTGCCGCGGTGGAGGAAAGTAAAACAAAGACAAAGTGCATGCTTTGAATCATTGCTATATTTCTTCTAACAATAACAATTTTACTATAGCAAATGTTGCGAATTTCTCTTATTTCTCGTTATCACGAGTGAAATGTTGTACGAATGTATCAATGGCCATTTTGTTGTACAGACATTTTTAAAGTCAATATAAAATATAAATATAAAGTGAGTCAGTTTTGTATTAAACTTTTGATCTGTTGCATCGTTTTTAATTTATATTGCCTGATTTTTAAAGAGTGAGATAATGACACAAACATTCGAGACCTTGGATGTTATGAATCACAGAAAACAAACCAGAGAAATAGAAGCAGCAAAAACATTATGGGTCCGAGGTAAACAATAGAAAAGAGGAAACAAAGTGATCAAATGAATTACGTCACCCAATTAATTAGGTCCGTCATTCAGACAAGATTTGTGACAAAATGGCAAAACCATTAAGGGCCGGCATACCAAAAGAGGACCCTTACTCTTCCCTGCATCTCCATTTAACTGCTTCAATTGAAATTTTGTGGACCAAGTTTGACATTCAATACGGAAAATGCTACGGTACACATTCTTCACAAAAAATTCTTTTGGCTCCTTTTTACTATTTTCTTGCCTCTTTTTATGAATTTTTGTGGCTTATTTTATGTTTGGTGTACGGTACACCCTCACGAACAGTAGTGGACCTGGGGCTAGACCCAGTAGGCAGTTGTCTGATGCCTCCCAAAGAGGCGTAATCTTTAGGGCCTCCAAGTACTAAGAGTTGTTATACTAGGTTAGTAAAAAAAAATGCCCAAAAACTACAACACAGCTTACTTAGGCCCCAAAATTACAACCCAATTTACTTAGAGCTCTATTAAGTTTTAAAAAGTCGAGTCCAATTGCATTCAATGATCAAAGGGAATAACAATGAGATTTTTAAAATCCATTTAGGAAAAAAACGATTCTCTCTCTCTCTTTCTGCCCTAAAACAATTTTTTTGGCAACTTATCTCTCCTGAAATTATAGCACGTTTAAATGTGAAGAGCCTCAAATTAATAATTTGGTTGGGGCCTCGAGAAACTCAAGGCCAGTATGCTTACGAATTTTGTGGCTTACTTTACGAACTTTTGTGGTTCAAGATATAAATTTTTGTGGTTGTTTACATATGAATTTTGTGGTTACTTTGATGAATTTTGTCTTACTTTTACGAATTTTGTTTGAGCTTGTTTCGATGCACGGCTCCATTCCTTTCAATTCCAAACGTACAAAACACTATATATATATATAAGAAAAATCAGTTTTTTCTTATTTTCGGGAGGTGTGGACTAGAAGTTTTTCGTATATATATATATATATATATATATGGAAGATATGTGTACTTAGGAAGAGTGAGGAAGAGTTTCCATGAGTTTAGGTCTGAAGAACAAGCTTAAATGGAAGATTAGGCGAAAAACGAGACATCGGAGAGATTGATGGTGGATGTGGCTTCTCAGTTGGAGTTGGCTTGCTTGGTAAGTGTATTTGTGAACCTTGGATGTGAGTTATGAGAGGTGTGTGGACCGGATTTTGGATGAGGGGCTGTGTTGGTAAAAACCATTTAACTTGTAATGCTCACTTTCTCTCGATCTCTCTAAGATTCTGTGAATGGTAAGCTCTCTCCCCCTTCTTTCTTGTGTTCTTCTGTGTGGCTGAGGTGAGTTTGTAGTAGGAGAAAGTGAGGGACGGATTAGAGGAACTTATAGGGTGTGCGGAGGAGTGGAGCTTGGGGGTGATGGGAGGTGAATGGTGGATATTGTGGTGGTTGGATAAGATGAAGGAGAGGAAAGGCCAGATTTAGGGTGGTATAGGTGGTGTATGGATTGTTGAAGGGGAGAAGTTGGAAGAGATAATTAAGGTTGGAGTTAATGGAAGGATCCATGGGTGTAAGGATAAGGTGGTGTAAGAGGGTGTGATGATGGTGGGGATAAGGTGAGTTGATGTGAAGTAGGTGATGGAGTGGTAAGGTGGTGGTGTGATGGATGGGAGAGGGTGGAAGAGATAAGGGTAAAAGGTGTACCCAGCGGGTCAATTGATCCACCCAAACAGACCAAACCAAACTGTTCGCGAAACCACTCGAGGTATGTTAGGATGGATGTGGATCCTTATATTCTAGTTTTGGCTGATTCGCTTTGGGTGCAATCTGCCCAATGACCCTTCTCTACTCTCCTTATTCGCCCAATCAGCAATCGAACCGACCTAGCTGAACCTCACTCACGAATGGGTGTGAAAGGAGAATACGACAATCCGAGACGAGCGGATTGGTTTCGAAACCGAACCGATCCCGCCCAAAATAGATCCGTGGAAACGCCTAAGGGTAATAATGGTGGTGGTTGTAGGGATAAGGTGATAGGATAGGTTGACTATGGAGGAGAGGGAGTAGGATTAGGGTTTATAGGTTCAGGAACATGATATGGGAGGAAGAGAGAGTTAAAGGTTTAATAAATTATGATTTTGATGATTGGGATTTCTAGTGTAGTTTTAGGTCATTAATTTAGGATTTTTAATAATTAATTTTTATTTGAAATAATTAACCATAACAATAATCCTTAAAATAATAGTAGAACTTTCCTGAAGAAAAAATAGGGTCGAAAATCCAGGTCGTTACAATCCCACTGCACTTATGCGGGGTCTAAACTAAGGTCTCACCCCGTACATGTTAGTAGTGTTAAGAGTATGTTTGCCATTAATAAGGGGTTATGGGGACTTGAATGTGGGCCTTGTTCAACCAAATCCAAAATTCCTACCAAGGAACCAACTCCTTATGGACGGAACCATTTATTTTCTGCTCCGATAAAGTTAGCCTTCTTGCAGTTTATGTACATGAAGTACTTGTTCGGTATCCATGCATAATCGAGTATTCATCTTATTGACCGCGCACGAGTTTATTCATGGAGTAATTATTCCATGTTCTTGGGGCACCGCCAGTTGGTGTCTCAACATCCTTTTTCACGATACATTTTCGTGGAGTCTTACATTTTCGTCGGGTACATGTAATCTTTGAGGTCCATAGCCTTCATTTACAGACTATTTATAGGGTAAACACTTCTCCAGCCAATGTTTTCTAACCATACTGTTCTACAAACTGAACCTCACATTACAAACTCCCAACTTAGTAAAATGCCTGAGCCATTCATTCGTGAAAATTATCACAATTACCACAAATTAATAAGCTACCTCTCCCTATAAATTTCGACATCTACAACCCCCAATAATTAGCACACTCTGACAATTAGCAATACATGTTGCTAATTAAGAAATTATCCGGCAATTAATCTCACCAACAATGGCTTCGTCCAAAGGAATGGTGGTGTTCTTCCTCGGAGCGCTCCTTCTGTGCTCACTCATGGTGCCTTCAGAAAGTATTAGGTACATCAGCTATGACGCTATGCACCGTGATCCAATTTGGAAGTTTAAGACCCCGGCTCCAGTCAATCCATATCATAGGGGATGCTCGAAGATCGACCGTTGCCGCAGTTGAGACAGGGTCGAAGACACGGGAAAGTAAAAAAGAGACAAACAGTCACAAACTGCTTTGAATCATTGCTATTTTTCTTCTAACACTAACAATTTTACTATAGCAAATGTTGTGAATCTCTTATTTCTCGTTGATCACGCGTGAAATGTTGTATGAATGTTTCTAAGGCAAATTTGTTTGTAAAGACATTTGGGAATATTAATACAAAGTATTTTTTGTTGAAACTTTCGATCAGTTGCATCGTTTTTGTCTTTATAGGGCCACTAGGTGATTTTTAAAGAGTGAGATAGGCTTCCTTCCCAATTCCAATCTCAAAACTAGATATGTGAACTACGCGATCAACTCATCAACACACAGACAGTCAGAATTTTGGATGTTACGAATTGCAGAAAACGAACCAGAAATATAGAAGCAACAAAACCATTATGGGTCCGAGGTAAACAGTACAAAAGAGGAAACAAGTGATCAAATGAATTACTTCACCCACTTAATTAGGTCCCTCACAGACAAAATTTGTGACAAGAACAAAAGATGGGCCAGTACGAGCTGAGTGCATCGGATGCGAGCCAAATATCAGTTAGTAATGTGTTGTACTTAGGTTTTCAAGAACAAAAGAGAACCCTTTTTCTAGTTGTGTATTTCCATATTTGTAACTTCTTCATTTTTTTTCTCTCTTCCCTCCTCCATTTAACTTCTTCATTTTTTTTCTCTCTTCCCTCCTCCATTTAACTTCTTCAGTTGAAATTGTGTGGACCAAGTTTGACATTCAATATGGAAAATGCTACGGTACACGTTCTTTCACACACACATGAAAAAAAAAAAAAAAAAAACTTTTGGTTCCTTCTACAAATTTTTGTGGCTTGTTTTATGTTTTTGGTGTACATTACACCCTTACAAACATTAGTGGCCTTGGGCAAGGTTCAGCAGGCAGCAGTCTGGGGACTCCCAAAAAGGCCTAACTTTGGGGGCCTCCAAGTACTAGTAGTTTTTATACTAGGTTAGGAAAAAAAATATGCCCAAAAACTACAACCCAACTTACTTAGGCCCAGCTCCCACATCGAGAGTTCGGGTTGGGGGGTGTGTATAAAGGGTCCATTTCACCTCTTCCCTAGACAGCAATTGCCTAGGTGAGTGCGTGAGTGGAATTACCCTCTTGCCCCCATTTAAAAAAAAACTATGTCTTTGCTCGCTCCATGTGTGCAAAGACAATTGTATGCAAAACTACAACACAATTTACTTTGGACTCGTTAAGTTTTAAAAAGTTGAGCCCAATTGTATGCAATGATCAAAGGAAAAAACAATCAGATTTTGAAAATCCATTTAGATAAAAAAAAAATGATTCTCTCTCTCTCTCTCTCTCTCTCTCTCTCTCTTCGCCCTAAATCAATTTTTTTGGCATTATATTCTTGAAATTATAGCACGTTTAAGTGAGAAAGGTCTCAAATTGATGATTTGGTTGGGGCTTCAAGAAACTCAAGGTTGGTCCTGCTTACAAAATTCGTGGCTTACTTTACCAACTTTTGTGGCCCAAGATATGAATCTTTGTGGTTGTTTAACACATGAATTTTGTGGTTACTTTTACGAATTTTGTGGCTCACTTTTACAAATTTTTGTGGTGTTCTTTATTATCTTTTTATGGTTCAAAATACGGATTTTGTGACTTGTGTGGCTCAAAATACGAAGGGCACACCGTGCACCCTTTTTGGGGCATGTTTAGTATAGCTTGACTTATTACATATTTTCATAACACACCCAACAGATGCGCGCAATTTCTTCTAGGTCATCGACGGGGTTACACTCCAGTATGGATTTGCAAACTTGCTAGAACAATGTCGCATAATTTCAAGAATCTTTCGGATTTCTCCAAAAGCTTATAGAATTATTCTAGAATTGCTTTCTGGAGAACTCTTTTGCACCCTATAGATAGGGAGAGGGAACAAACCCAAATCAAAGAGGCAGGAGACCCCTCCCCCTCCCCAAAATTAAAACCCCTGTTTACCTCTTCTCCATATCCATTGCACCCAAATCAAAGAGTTCCTAGAATGCCGACGAGCAATCTCTCTCTCTCTCTCTCTCTCTCTCTCTCTCTCTCTCTCTCTCTCTCTCTCTCTCTCTCTCTCTCTCTCAATTTTCTTCCTATAATGAAGTTAAAACTTGGCTTCAAGTCATGTTACTGAAGCATATTTAAGCCTTGTGGGGCATGATTAGTATAGCTTGACTTATTAAATATTTTCATAACACAACAGATGCGCAAAATTCCTTGATGGTCATCAAAGGGTTACACTCCAGTATGGATTTGCAAACTTGCTAGAACAATGTCGCATAATTTCAAGAATCGTTCGGTTTTCTGCGAAAGCTTATAGAATTATTCTCGAATTGCTTTTTGGAGAATGCTTTTGCACCCTATAAATAGGGAGGGAACAAACCCAAATCAAAGAGGCAGGACACGCCTCCCCCTCCCCCAAATTAAACCCCTGTTTACCTCTTCTCCGTATCTATCTCACCAAATCAAAGAGTTCCTACGACGCAAAGCATCAATCTCTCTCTCTCTCTCTCTCTCTCTCTCTCTCTCTCTCTCTCTCTCTCTCTCTCTCTCTCTCTCTCTCTCTCTCTCTCTCTCTCTCAATTTTCATCCTATAATGAAGTTGTTACTTGCTTCAAGTCATGTTACCGAAGCATCATTAGGCCTTGTGGACTGAAAATTTCGTGAAAATCAAAAACTTTGATAGTGAATGGACAAGGGAAAAAAATCTTCAAAAAAAGAGGACAAGAACTATTTCCTTGCAACTCCAAAACCATGAAAAATTGGAATGCAAACGAATACTAGAAAGAAAAAGGGGGGAAAAAAACAACTTCCTCCGTAAATGGACTTTTGTAAAATTTGAGTTTTCTTTCTTATTCCTCTGCAAATGGAAAAATCAGAGAGCCCCCTCCCCTTCGATTGTTTGTTTATGCAAGACATGAACAGCTCAAGTCCTCTTGTGTATTGCATTGGGATTCTGATTTCATTTTCCCCCTTATTTGATTCTTCCAATTTTCAACACCCCCTCTCCCTCTCTTCTCTGGTCCCCAGATTTTAACAACTCTCTCTCTCTCTCTCTCTCTCTCTCTCTCTCTCTCTCTCTCTCTCTCTCTCTCTCTCTCTCTCTCTCTCTCTCTCTCTCTGAGTGTGTGCATGCTTGGGTGCGCCTCTCTCTCTGACTACCAATTAAATGATTGCATCACTCGATTGAACTCTAGTATTGTTCTAGTGAAGATTTGGCAATAACGAAAGATCATATTCTCTCTTTGATCCATTGTGGAGTAATAAAGAAGATTTCAAAAAATAAGATTCAATCTAAGAGACAGAGAGAGAAGGTGGTATGAACTGGATACATAAAGAGGACAAAAAATAATGTAAAGCTTGAATTGTGATTGTGTTATTCCATTTCTTACCTTGAAAGAAAACAATACAACTCTTTATATATCACATTTTGTTACCGATCAACATTTGTGATTGTGTTATTCCATTTCTTACCCTGAAAGAATACAATACAACTCTTTATATATAACATTTTGTTATCGGTCAACAAACTCACAAAATAAGCAGCAATTAATTGGTAGTCGGAGAGAGGGGGTTTGGGGGAGGGGAGTTGTCAAGATCTGGGCACTAGAGAGTTGAGGGGGAGGGGGGAGTTGAAAATTGGAACACTCAAATAAGGGGGGAAAATAAAATCAGAATCCCAATGCAAAACGCAAGAGGACTTGAGCTATTCATCTCTTGCATAATCAAACAATCAAAGGGGAGGGAGGTCTCTGATTTTTCATTTGTAGAGGAATGAGAGGAAAACTCAAAATTTTACCAGAATCCATTTACAGGGGAATTGTTTTTTTTTTTTTTTTTCTATTGTCCGTTCACTTTCTAATTTTTTCATAGTTTTGGAGTTGCAAGGAAATAGTTCTTATCCTCTTTTTTTCAAAGTTAATTTTTTCCTAGTGTCCATTCGCTTTCAAATTTTTTGATTTTCACGAAATTTTCAATCCACAAGGCATTATTTGCCTTTTTCAATTCCTAGTGTGATTTTATCCCGTCTTCAAAACAATCCATGACCAAAATCATGATCCACACAAAGCCTAAAGATGCTTCAGTAACAATCACAGAACATCCCATCCTTCAAGGGTAGATTCTTCCATCACCCTCTTCGTAGGTAATTTTATGAGGATGTTGGTAATCTATGGTTCAGAAAATTCTTGTCGCAGTTTGGTTTTGTGAAGAGCTCTTTCATCCCCAACGAGAGGAGCAGGACATCTGCACGCATATTTAGATTCATCAAGTACAAAAGCCAACAAGAAGCTCAAATGGCAATCGCTAAGACCAACAACCTTTGGATTGACAACAGAAGTCTTATCGTAGAACATTCAAGGTACAGTAACTTCTAGGGCTCAAAAAATCTCAATCCCCAAAAAAAAACTCTATCCCCGTCACAGAGATTGAAAACAAACATTCTACAAGTTTCAAACCCAATTTGGAACCAATTGTCCCTTATCCCCCGCAAATTCTTTAAAATTGGAATCAAAGCAACAAACCCCCCTTTAGCTCCCATTCATATGCAGAAATTCTCCACAGCAACTCAAACCTGGATAGAAGAAGATGAACAATCAAGGCAGAAGTCCAAGCAACGGAATGGCTTACCAAAAGTACAGTGATTAAGATCAAGACCGCAACCACACCTGAAATTATTGTGAAAGCCTTGGAAAACACGAAGTTGTCTGGTATTGAAGTTAAATCTATGAGTGGTTTGTCCATTCTTCATTTTTAACTCGATTAAGGAAAGAAATGCTGCAATTATAAATCCATTGTTCAAAGAATGTTTTGTCTCTTCCAAACCCTGGAATGGTGATTCAGCTAGTTTTTCAAATTTATGTGGACCAAATGTAGGGGTATGCCGTTGAATGCATGGAATACAACTACATTTAAACCTATAGGTGAAATCTCGGATGATTTTATCAATTCAGATGCGGAAACCACAAAGGATTTATCCTTTGATACTGGAAGAATGCTGATTACAACAGAATGCCACTCAAGGATTGATGAATGGATCAATGTTCTGGTTAATGGAAGAAATTACACTGTGAAGGTCTGGGAGGAGGGGTGTGATTATCCATTTGAGATTATAATTAAATCTCAAATTGATGCAGGCATCCAAACTGGTAATTCTCTCATCTCCATAGCTTACTCCGAGAGTAATGACAATGACAATGACAATGAAAAAGATGGTGAGGTGGAAGTCAACAAGGAAGTGAAATCAGCAAATGTTGCTCACAAATTGATTGAATCCACCAAGATGGTTGTCCTGGATGCACAGTCAGATAACTACATAGACAAGGAATCTATACCTAATACCTACTCAGGTTTTGAAAAAGGAAGGGCTCACTTAGCCAAGTTAGCTGGAGCTGCTTTAGCTGCTTTTGAGGAGGTAGTTCAAGAGTCTTCCATTACTCAAGGCATTTAATGCTACCACAGAGAATTGCTCGGGTCAAGCTAAGATGGGCTCAAAAATCTCAAGCTTCAATCAATGCAAGCTATGGGCCTTCAGAAAATACTCCATTCATTCTAAATTTCTGGTTACTTTTGGGAATTCTAACTTTTTAAACAGACATACAATAACTGCATTCAATAAATGCATTCACATTAAACAGAGTCAATAATTTTCAATAATGCCCTTACAGTTCAACTTTTGAATGAAATGATTATTGTTGGTAAAGGGGTTATTTTGGAAGATTGAATAAATTTTGTTTTGACTTTTCAAAAAGCACTAACATTTGGAACATCCCAAAATAGTATAAATGACCCCTGTTTCACCCAATGCTATATCATGCTATCCAATGCTATTTCTAACTCTTAAAAACTAGGTGAATATTCCCCTGTTTCACCCTAGTCTAAAGCTACCAAAGTCAGACGTACAAGATTATTACCTGATATTCTTCTAGCAAACGTGGATGAAAGCTTAGCCGAAGGTGGTTTTCTCTCAACTCTGTAGAAGACAGTAACCACAATGCCTTTGTCTCTGTTGTAGAGATATTGTGAACAAAAATGCCATTATTATTAAGAAACTTGAAGATGTCATCATGGGTAGTAACAAAATGGGTATTCGCTTCCCTGAACATGATGGTGGAGCACTAAAAAAGCTAATAGCAAACGTGGATGAAAGCTTAGCCGAAGGTGGTTTTCTCTCAACTCTGTAGAAGACAGTAACCACAATGCCTTTGTCTCTGTTGTAGAGATATTGTGAACAAAAATGCCATTATTATTAAGAAACTTGAAGATGTCATCATGGGTGGTAACAAAATGGGTATTCGCTTCCCTGAACATGATGGTGGAGCACTAAAAAAGCTAATACAACTTGAGCTGGAGGAGCAAAGGTCCCATATCCAAAACATTGTCAAAATCTAAACATACTTCAAGCAATATCTGGTACTCAAGGGGACTTCTTACTTGATCTAGACAACTTCTTGTATTTTGAGATGGAGAAACTTTCTTGGAATGTTAGAGGCATGAACAGTACCATCAAAAAAAGATTCATCACCAAACTGATTAATGCGAAGAAACCAGATTGTATTCTACTACAAGAGAGCTTGAACATTTTGATCAATTCAATGCATCAAGAATTTGGTCACCATCATCCCTAGATTTTTATACTTCTAACTCCATTGTGGAATCATCTCTTTGTGGAATAATGAAGTTCATGCAGTTGAAGGATCATCAACAGACATTTATCTTCTTGAGAGGCCTATCTTCATAGCCTATCAGTGTGCTTATCTTCATGACGTCAACATGCCAATGCTCTTTCGCTGCTGCCTATCAAACCCAGGAATGTTTGCTACCCAGGTTTAGTTATGCTCTTGATATATCTTTGGTTTCAGCTCTCATTTCAATACCAATACTAGTAAATGATGGGTTAAACTCAAATCTTTGATGCTACTTTAGCCAGAATCTCTTCTGCCGCTGCAATTCTTGATACCAAATCAGTTCAGCTGTCTTTTGTTCTCGGTCTTCCATTTCAATTTCTGCCAATGATAGACATCTCCTTTCTTAATATGCTGCTTGCTCATACATTTATTGGATGATGCATTTTTTAATGATGCTTTTCCTTGTGCTATAAAATGATGGGGTACCTACCACCTCGTTCTCTTGATATAGCACTTTGGCTTGAAAGACCTTTTCCTATTCATTTTCAGCTTTTGATGGGGGTTCATTCTTCTCTTGATGCTGCTGCCTGCTAGTGATTGGGTTTTATTGCTGCTTAATCAATCAAATACTGGATGATGTGTTGCTGCTGTTGGCTTGTACATCCTTCTTCAAATCTTGATGCCTCAATATTGTGTCGTGCCACTTTTCCTTGGTGGTGTTGGCCTGCATCTTCTCTCTTTCTCCTTCTCCTTGTTGTTTTTGTGATCTGCTGCTGCTGGCAGTCCTTGGTGTGTTTTAAGTCAATACTTCTCCTTTTTCTGTTTTGGGGGTTTGGCTTGTGGCTGTTTGCCCTTGCTTGAAACATTTTAATCGTTTATTTATATTTATATATCTTTTTTTGCCAATAATAAAAAATTAAACATCTGTCATTTTTGTTAAACAAATGACAGCATGTGGAGCAATTTCTAACAAGCTACCCCTGTCTTGATCTCGTTTGAGCTATGATCTGCTGAATTTCCCTCAACGGTTGGTTGTCTTCTCCCTAGTTAGCTCTCTGTTACAACTTTGTTTAAGGATTTCGAAATTTTAATTAAGTTACCCCTAGTGAATCTGGATTGAAAATTTTGCAGACCTAAAACAACAACTCCTTGTACTTTTTACTAGGGGTGAAAGTAAAACCGGAAAAACTGAAAAAATCAAACCAAAAAATTGGTTTGATTTTGGTTTTTCGACTCGAGAATTTTCAGTCCTCTGTTCTATCACCTGAGCTATCCTCACCATTCCCGATGCATATATCATTCTCAATTTTGCTAGATGATTTGGGTCTATGTCAATTAAAAGAACGAAAGGGTATTACAAAGTCTTACCCTCGCCCTGTAATTTTTGAAAAAAGAAAACTTTTAGAGTTTCAGCCCGAATAATGAAATAGATCATGAATCATTCAAACGGAGATTCCTTGCTTAAAGATGTTCGTTTGTACGTCTATCACATGTCCTTAGACTTGTTTGTGATATGAGTAAAGTATTTCTGCCATGAACTGTTTGTTTTGTGAACACAGTATTGGTCTGGTTCGGTTTTTAATTTTTCAAAAAAATTTGAACCGGTTTGGTGTCGGTTTTATTGAAGTAATAACCGTTATAAACCGAACTGAACAGTTACACCTTTTACTTGACTTTTCTTGTAATTTTTAGAAGCAACTCTTTGTTGTAAAGCTGTTTGTTTTTTTGGCTCTGGCTGTTTGCTACAGGGTTTACCTCTTGACATTATCACTATTTCCTAATAATTCCTAGATACCAAATCAAAAAAACTTAACACAGCTCATAGAACGCCATTTCTCCAACGACGGGGTCTAGGTCAATCGCTCCCATAATTGAATCGTCTCGGGTTCATCTTCCAACATCCTAAAGAATTTTCAAACAGTCCGTTCCGCAACACCTGACTTAAGGTTCGCAAAGACACATAAAGACAGGTTGTTCCACAACGGAAGCACACATCCTTAAGTCGGGTCGCTCCAAACAATTTTTTCAAAGTTAGTAAAACAACACATCTTTAGTTCACTTGACTTAACGTGCTAAAGCCATTTTGGCTTAAACCGGTTGCTGCGGAGGGGCTTAAAATTTTAATTAATTATCCACTTACACTCTTAGGAGCACTTGCATTGTTTTTGTGACCAACGAACTTCAACTTGTTATCTAACACCATTCTAGAGTAATACTTGGCCAACCATTAATTGTTTTCTTGAATTCCACCTTCCTCTTTTCTTTTTAGAAACTGAACCTCACATTACAAAATCCTAACTTAGTTAAAAAGCCTGAGCCGTTCATTCCTCGTTATCAAAATCGCCACAAATTTGGAGCTTCCTCTGCCTATAAATACCGATATTGGCACCCCCATTCATTAGCACACCATCACAATTAGCAACATATATACATTGTTGCAGATTAAGAAATTATCCGGGGATTAATTTTCGGCAACAATGGCTGCGTCCAAAGGAATCATGGTTTTCTTCCTCGGAGCACTCCTTCTGTGCTCGTTCATGGTGACTTCGGAAGGTACTGGGTACATCAGCTATGGCGCTCTGGAAGGCGATAGGATCCCGAAGTTTAGGCCCCCGACTCCAGCCAATCCATATCAGAGGGGTTGCGAGAAGATCGAACATTGCCGGAGTTGAAGACACCGGAAAATGAAATCGAGACATCCATACAAATCATTGCTATGTTTCTTTCAACACCTAGCTACAAATTTTATAATATAGCAATGTTGTTAATATCTCTAATTTTCACGGTCACGCGGGAAAAGTTGCATGAATGTATGTAAGGCCATTTGTCAATATTAATAAGAATAAAGGAATATTTGTTGAAAGTTGAGTTGCATTCTTTCTAGTGCTAATTAATGGTGATTTTTAGAGAGTGACATTTTCCGATCGGAAAACATTTGGGTACAGAAATTTGGTAACAGAAAATTTACAAATTTGTTTATTTGAGGCAATTCCGGGTCCCGCACGGATGATCGGAGCCATTCATAGTTTTCAGGATAATGTTTACCTGCACTCGCCAAAAAAAAAAAAACTGGATAAACCGATGGATAGAGCTCTCCGATGGAGAGGGCATATCCATGAGCTCTATCCAAACCAAACCAAAAAAAAACTGGATATGCCCTCTCCAGAGCGACCGCACCTCAAGCTTTCTATATGTCACGGGGTGGGTGCTATGCGGTAGGTGCTGTGGGCACCGTGTTGTGCGGTAAAACTACGTCATTTTACTTGATTTTTGTGCACACTTCCAAAACTTCCAAGGGCCTGGTTTGGAGGAAGAAAAAATCATTTTTTTTTTTGATCGGCAAAGGAAACTTTATTAATCTTTGAAAACACATTACAAAGATTAAAGGGAGCCAAAGAAAACGGCATCACAACGAAAAACGAGCATCCCAACTAGGTTGGCACCCTCGCAACCGACAATCATATGCCTCTAAGGACCCAAAGGGAAAAGGAAGAAAAAATCATTACAAAGTGCCTAAACCCAAAGTGCCTAAAATCCAAGTGCCTAAACCCACTATACCCTACCCCAAAGAGCCTAAATCCCTTAAAATTAAACTCCACACTTAATTCTCCAAACAAGACCCTTGGATATACTAAGAAAATGAGCAAAATGACGTAGTTTTGCCGCACAACATGACGCACAAAACCTACCGCACAGAGCCTCCCCCGGATTCCTCTTGAATCTTTCGAAAGGTTGTTTCATTAAGTTTCGGATTCAAATTACCTCAAAAAGGTGTTTCAATTGTGCGATTAATGATATAAATATTGAACTAAGTTCATACTAGGGAAAAAATTTGTTCACCCCCACCTAATTAAAGAGGGTGAACAAAACCATCACTATCAGTGGTTGAAATGGTGTGGGTCCACCAAAAGTGATATGGATCCCACCACAAAGTGATGTCATGTTTACCAAAAAGTGCATTAATTTTGTGAACCTCATACCATTTCAACTAATCATGGTGAAGGTTTTGTTCATCATCTTTTGGTGAGGGTGAACAAATTTTTTTCCTTCAAACTATCATCTTGAAGTTAATGTTGGTTCTTTAATTTTTTTTCCCTTTTAGGAAAAACATAGGGCCTTGTTTTAAATTCTCATCTGGGGCCACGAAAATCTCAGAGCTAGACCTGCCTATAAATTCCGACGTCCAGACCCTAAAAATTAGCAAACTATCAGAATTCGCAATATTCGTTCTTGTAGTTCTTACTAAACAAGATTTCTTTGTTTGGCAAAAGATTTCGGCAACAATGGCTGCGTCTAAAGGAATGATGGTTTTCTTCCTCAAAGCGCTCCTTGTGTGCTCACTCATGGTGACTACAACAAGTGTTAACGAAATCGGCTATGGCGCTATGCAACATGGTGGGATCCCCAACTATAAGCCCCCGACTCAAGCCAATCCATACAGTAGGGGCTGCTTGGCGACCACAAAATGTCGTACAGGAGGCGCTATGCAACATGATGGGATCCCCAACTATAAGCCCCCGACTCCAGCCAATCCATACACTAGGGGCTGCTCGGCGACCACAAAATGTCGTACAGACAGGACATTCGCAAAATAAAAAATTAAGTGTTTCGAATTATTGTTATGTTGAAGCTTTGAGTTCATGCATTATTTACTTTATAGTGTCAATGGTGATTTTCAGAGAGCTAGGGACATTATGGTTTTCCAATTTCAAACTAGTACTTACGCAATCGATAACTAGAACGGACATCTTCATTTTTCTATTTGGTTTTGGAGTGGATTGATTGTTCTTCCTCTTCCTTTCTTTCCTCTTCCTTTCTGCATGTATTATTTGATAAATGGACTCAATTAATGATCTCGCAAGTTAATTAATAATTACTGATTCCTTTGTCCCTTTTTTATGTTCCAGTATTCTACTGGGCTGTACCTTAATAATTATCGTTCTAAAGAGGGTAAATTTTCCTCTCTGTCATTTTGAGTAGATTCTTTTTTGAAAAGTTAGTGAAAAAAGAACAAGTCTACATTTATAACAATTTTAAATCCAACCATTTACAGTCCTCTCATGTAAACGTAGGGTCCACACACAATTATGGATATGGGTCCCACATGTATGTGAGGGGGTTATAAATGGTTGGAGATGAAATAGATGTACAAGTATCATTTTTTGTATTAAAAAAAAAAAGGCAAAAATTACTACTTGTACAATGGATTCCCTTACAACGGATTACAACTGATGACGAGGCATCGCCACGTTAGCGCTGGGCCCACCAATTACAGCCAAAAAGAAATTAAAAAAAATGAAAATAGGCTTCCTCCCATTTATTTGATGACTATGCAACTATCCAAAAAAATGAAAATAGGTTTACCCTATGTGACCAAGATTTTGTGGGGGTTCATAGATTTTGGAGTCATGAACCCTATGTGAGTAGAAATATTTTACGCGTTGAATACAAGTGCAATTACCCGAAACGCTTATATGTATGTATGTATGTATGTATGTATGTATGTATGTATGTATGTATATATGTATGTATGTAAAATAATTAAATTTATCATTTTCTCAAATAATTTTAATGTGATTTAGTGTAATGGTGTACCTCCCAATCAAACTCAAGGGGTAAATTGTAACTCGATAAGGGATGTGTTGAATCGATAGCTCCAACTTTGTGAACTGGATGATGAACTAGATGAGTAGATGGCTCATGGCTAAACAATTGTTGAATCCTGCGCCGTTTCAATGTTTGTTTTAGTGTTTTTTTGTGAACTCACTAGATGATAGACTGGATGATCATCAGTAGATGGTTACTGAATGTATGTTTGTTTTAGACTCGATGATAGATGGTCACTTAATGCATGTTTGTTTCAATGTTTGTTTTAGTGTTTTTTATGAATGCATGTTTGAATGAGTTGATGAATTTTTGTTTAGAATCAGTTGAAAATCTGTGGACAAATTCGGAGTCAATCCATGACTCATGGATCGGATTAGAATCGAACCGTGAGACTTTTGGATCGGATAAGGATTTTATTTACAAAAAGCCGTGACTCACAGATTAGGATTGCATTCACGTCAATCCGATCCTATCCCGACTGTACGCACCCCTAATACATTCATTCTGATGATCATCAAAAACATGCCTTAATTAAATTAGTAAGCTTCCTCTCCCTATAAATTCCGACATCCAGACCCTAACAATTAGCAAACCATCAGAATTCGCAACATCCTTTCTTACTAAATAAGATTTCTTGTTCATTTGGCAATCAATTTCGGCAACAATGGCTGCGTCTAAAGGAATGATGGTTTTCTTCCTCGGAGTGCTCCTTGTGTGCTCACTCATGGTGACTTCAGAAAGTACTAGGTACATCAGCTATGGCTCTATGCAGCATGATGGGATCCCCAAGTATAAGCGCCCGACTCCAGCCAATCCATACAGAAGGGGCTGCTCGGCGACCACAAGATGTCGTACGGGACATCGCAAATTAAAGTGAAAAATAAGTGTTTCGAATTATTGCTATTTTGTGGATGCGTCGTACGCGCAATAAAAAATCGTACGATTCATACGGTCGGTATGAATGTATGATCTTATCAATATAAATAAAGGAATGTTTTGTTGAAGCTTTGAGTTCATGCATTATTTACTTGATGGTGTCAATGGTGATTTTCAAACTACTTACGGAATCGTCAATTGGAACGGTCATCTTGATTTTTCTATTTTGGTTTTGGAGTGGATTGATTGTTTTCCCTCTTTCTTTCTGCATGTGTTATTTGATATATGGACTCAACTAATGATCTCGCAAGTTTAATTACTTCTTCCGTCTTTTTTAATCCAATATTTCATTTTGGGTTGTCCCTTAATATTTATCATTCTAAAAACTTAGTGGGTAATTTTCCTTTTTGTCCTTTTGAGTAGATTCTTTTCGGGAGAAGTACTTAGTAATTAAAAAGTGTAATGATGATGTCTCTGTAATAACAATTATAGAAAGTTGGATTATTTGAAGCTAGCGTAATGATTATGTGCTATAAAAAGCTCGGGAAAATTTCAAAAAATTAAAACCCAAACTTTGACCTCACTGTCTCAAAGACTTGTGAACTTCAATTAAACTTCCAAACTATTGCTCCGTTAGTCAATTTACCCCATGTCGTCAAATTTGTCAAATTGATGACGGATTATGCTAAGTTGGGCAAACAACTCCATTAAATAGCCTTTTTTGATGAACATCAATTAGATTCAAAAAGCCCAACGATGCTTACAAAAAATTAAAACAAAACAAAAAACGCTTATCCAATGCAATTAGAGAATCTAAGTGAGGTGGTATATAACCTGAATTAAAACAAAAACTCCTATGCAAGCTTATATGCCGACCAATGCACCACTTTGTTTTGTTCACGACAGCACCGAGAGAAAGGCCAGTGTCGAGAGGAAGCCCAACTCTTGACCGTTGATTTGTTTGGAACGAACAATAAAGATTTATTCGTGTATTTGTGTTACTCTAATTAGATCAACTTTTTCATTTTTTGCACAATCTTGTGTGAGGCAAGGCATAAGCAGAGAGACAAAATTTTGAACTTTTTTGGATCTTGGATTAGTGCATTTACATTAGGCCAAGGTCGTCGGCCGCACTTGGTTCATTTATTAGCCTTCAGGTATAACTTACTCGGGTTGGGCTTCTCTTCCGTGACTGTTTCAGATAATTTAGCATTTTCTCGCAACGCAGGATTTCCGGACCAACACTAGTGAGATAACTCCGGTAATTTTTCGAGACAGTACTCATAATGGAGAGATCCACATCCAACTCATTTCCAGGGTAATGCTTAGCCAACCATTTCCAGAGTATCTGAAACAGAATTTTTATACCAACGCAACCTCCCATTACAACCTCCCAAATTAGTAAACAAAACTGATACATTCATTCTGATGATTATAAAAAAAACATGCCTTAAATTAGTAAGCTTCCTCTCCCTATAAATTCCGGCATCCAGACCCTAACAATTAGCAAACTATCTGAATTCGCATCCTCCGTTCTTACTAAATAACAATGGCTGCATCTAAAGGAATGATGGTTTTCTTCCTCGGAGCGCTCCTTGTGTGCTCGCTCATGGTGACTACAACAAGTGCTAATGAAATCAGCTATGGCGCTATGCACCATGATGGGATCCCTAAGTATACGCCCCCGGCTCCGGCCAATCCGTACAGTAGGGGCTGCGAGGAGATAGAAAAATGTCGTACAGGACATCCGTAAAGTGAAAATAAGCGTTTCGAATGATTGCTATTTTTTGTGGATACATACGGTAATCGTATGATTAATACATACGGAGTGAATGTATATTTCATCAACATTAATAAAGGAATGTTTTGTTGAAGCTTTGAGTTCATGCATTATATACTTTATAGTGCCAATGGTGATTAATTCATAGAGTGACATTGCCTGTATTTGATTAGATAGTTTAGTTTAGTTTTGATGATGTCAGCAGGTGTAATGAGTAGAGAGAGATAGAGAGAGAAATGAGGGAAATGATGATGTCATCAAAACTAAAATTAAAACTAAACAGGGAAACGAACAAGACCATTATGGTTTTCTAATTTCGAACTACTTTTATGCCATGGTCAATTAATGAGAAGTTGAGAACGGACATCTTCATCTTGCTATTTGGTTTTGGAGTGGATTGGTATTTTCGGTTCGGGGGATGGTGCAGTGCACAAAATGCACTGCACCGTGTGATGCACCATCCGGCCATTTATTTTAACAATGGACAGCTCGGATTTAATCCGAGCAATGAATTAAATCCGACCGTTGGCTGTTTGGATTAAATCCGAGCCGTCCATTGTTGAAGTGGACGGTTGGATGATGCGCCTTTCTGCACTACACGGTGCAGAAAATTACTCAACTTTTTGGTTAATTATGTAGGGTTACGTTCCATTCCTGTTTCAGAAAAAAAAAAAAAAAAAAAAAAAAACTGTTCAATTCAGATTCCATATGAGACAATAAAAATAAAAAGAGAGAGAGAGGGGATTCACGTTGATTTTTTTTATTCCCCGTGCATGCATCGAACGGGCACAACGCTAGTTCCTACTATATAAAGAAGGGAGTTGGGCTGATTTGTGCTATAAAACAGATTTTTCATTAAGGAAAAAAAGTTTTGTTTTGGAATTAAAATTAGTTTTTGCTCCCAGGTTTTGGAAATTCGTATTTTCTTTCTTTCCCAGTTTCCCCTCTCCCCTTCTGCATGTATTATCTAATATATGGACTCAATTAATGATCTCGCGAGTTAATTACTCCTTTGTCACTTTTTTTTCCAATATTTCATTTTGGGTTGTCCTTAATAATTATCATTCTAAAGAGTTAGTGGGTAAATTTTCCTTTTTGTCCTTTGGAGTAGATTCTTTTTTGGAAAGTTAGTGAAAAAAAAAAATGTAATGATAATGTCTCTTGTATAATAACAATTGTGGAAAGTTAGATTATTTGAAGTACAATGATTATGTTCTATAGAAAGTTAAATTTACGAAGTTTGACAGTTGCAAAGAGACGGAGGGAGTAACAAATCAGACAAGAATTAAGATTCGAGAATTTTTCTCCCTTTTTGTTTTAGTTAAGTTATAGTGATTGTTAGAAACAGGGAAGTACAAAGAGAAGGGATGAGCCCCTACATCTGTATTGTGAAAAAAGGAGACTATTACAATATGGAGAAAATCAATAATCTTCAAAGACTAATATTCAACTGTCCAGATGAAAACTTGTCAAGAGCATTTGTTTTTTTGCTTAGTCGTGAATTTGTTTGTTTGCTTAGTCGTAAATTAATAGCGTTACAATGTTTAACTTAAAGACGTTCATGTATAATTGGATATGTGTATCATAGATTTATCGGTTTATTTGAAATAGGGGATGAACATCTTTAAAGTTATTAAAGCTTTCGCATGTCACCACTTAATGAAATTCCTGAAGTCACTAAAAGAAGCAACCCGCAACCCATCATAATAATTACGGGAAAAATAATCATCTCCCCCTTTAGTAGCCCCCGTTGTCAGTTTTGGCAGCTTTGTTCACTTGGAATTTCCAGAACCTTTCTCTTTATCTCAACACGATTTTCAATAAGTTCTCTCTACACGTATTACCCAAAACCTCCGTCAAAACTTTTGTTTTGGGTAAATTCCTTCAAAACCTTTTGCCAAACAGATAAACAACCAAACATCAACCAACGAACGAAAGCAACTTGCATTTTCACTCTCCAAACATCAAACCACAAAACAGTAATATCACTTGCTTTTTCTTTCTTTTTCCTCTTAATAATAAGATATATACTCCAGAGAGGGGAAAAGAAAACAGCTTTTTATTAAATGAAAACAATTACTAACATTGTCTTATACTTTCCCTTTCACTTGTGCAATTGCCAAGAACACGTTCATCAGACAAATACCCAAAATTTTCTAGAAACCCCGCAAAAAGTATTGAGGAATGAGATCCTTGCATTTCCATAATATTTGATTCAAGAAACTCACCCCATAATGTATTGCATGTCACACCTTACAAACAAAAAGTCTAGCATTTGTTGCCCCTTCACATTCAAACTTTTAGATTAAAATCTCATCAGAGCTAGGGCTGCATGTACTTCTGATCAACCATCTATGTCGGGGAAGGAATGGAATGAAGAGCTGGGAAATCAAGAACCATCCATAGAAATATCATTACTATTCGGATTTTGTGGGTTTTCCGCAAAAGGGACCCCGGAAGAATTCGTTTGAGTCTGGCCAGCTCCGAAAGTGAACGCAGGAGGAATGTTGTCCAAATTTGGCCGAGCAAATATGGATGTAGCGCCCAGATTGTTGAAAGCAGGGACAGGAACTGCATCGTTTGGCTTTGGGAAGCCAAAGCTGAATGATGACTGGAAGACTGGTAAGACAGGGTTGCTGTTGACATCACTTGAACCAAATATCTTCTGCTCATACTCCTGTAATTGCTGGTACACCGCTACATTTCACGAATGAAAACAACTGAAGGTCTGACATTGAGAAATTATGCTTGTCCAATACCTTCTATTCCATCTTACTACTACTACAGAGTTTGGGTAAACTAAGAACATGTTACTTATTATAACCATCAAATATGCACATTTTGTCTTATTCAAAAAAAAAAAAAACCGCCTGATACTATTTCCAGGGCAGAAGTGCTTCACTTGACCAAAACCCATTATTGCTACAGTAATGGGCTGCCCTGAATGTAATATAGGTCATAGTGCATTTTAAGAAAATGCTAAACAAGATGCACTAACTTACAATAAAAGCGGATAAGGGATCTTTGAAGATTTCAATATCTACGTAATTACGCATTACTAAAGGCAACACAGCTACTAGAATTAAGCCGGACTACGTTGTGAGGACGATAAGGATGATGGTGTGTGGTTGAGAATTCCCATTCAGCAAGTGATGCTTACCTAAGACCCTATGTGCGCATTTTCTTATCATTTTTATTCATGGAAGATATAAAAAATGCTATTCGTGAGGGAGCATCCAGATGGTAAATCTACGGTTTTTCTCAGTGATGCTTGGGGAGATAAGTTGATGTTTTTCTCCTATGGAATCCTACAAGCACACGGGCAAACACAAAGGCATTGCAGCCTATCAGCTCCACCAGCTACAAAATTGTGTTCTGAATCTTTTGATCAACAAGTCTCAACTTTTGTTTATCTTATCCTACACACAGTGTCAAATAAATCAAGTTGATCGTAGTTGATCATGAGGAGATATTCCAAGCGTATCTACCGCCAAAAGGACTAGCTTTCATTAATTTAAAAGCACGTCAATCTAATAACTACATATCCTAAGGACACACCTTGAGTTAATTCAACAGATGGTCTCCGATCCTTCACCCACTGGTAACTCTGTGCAAGTCTCCATCCTTTGTTCTTCATCAAGTAAGCTATGACAAAAGCTGGCGACCTGTGGAAAAATATAGTAGTTGGAGTCCCAACAAAAGAATTGTACAATTAATACCCAAGTCCAATAAACGAGAGAATGTGTGAAAAAATTCAGATGTTTCAATGACATACAACTATGGCTTGTGATCCAAAGGTAATGTTTGTCCCCCTTGTAGGTGGAGGTCACAATACCAAGTACTCTAAAGCTCTTTCATCATATTTAGCACATGATACAAGTTTTAACCTCCTAATGGCGCCTATTAGTGATGTGTGTGAGAATGTAATTGTATCACTTTTCAAACAGTTTCTCATATCAAAGAAAAAGAACCCAAAACACAAGCACTTAACAAACTTTCACCTGCTTTTTCCAGACATGCAGTGAACAAGAACACGTGCCCTGTCCTTTTCACACTGATCTGTAATATAAACATATTTTGCATGAAAGGTCATTTGATTTAGCAAATTAAACTACACTAAACATAAAAATAAATGTCAAACAAATTAAAAGCAATCAAGGTTATCACAATTACTCCCAGGGTAGTAATTCGAGTGACAAAGCTAAATATAATTCTCATGTAAAGGAATACGCGAATGAACTGATGGGCAACAAAACCAAAGTACCAAACTAAACCCAATTCTTTTAAAAATTATAATGCACGCACAAGAAAATCCTGCACTTAAGTGAACATGTGCTCTCGTCAATCAACTTTCCAAACTATACCTACTACACCCTCCAGAATAAGAAAAACAAGAGGAGGCAAATGATAGCAATTTACCAACCTCCTACAACACTGAAAGCAAACCTTTAAAGTTACAGAAAGTCTTTGGCGTCCATGGTCTTTGCCATATTCGTCATTATTGTTAGTGAAGCTTTATAACGAGACTAGTAACTCAAGGCCAGGCATGATGGGCTTGTGTCTGGGTCCATCTAGAAGGGGAGATTGATAAACTCAAGGAGGCTGTCTAAACAGGGAGCGGTAGCCAATCAAAGATTGCAATGAGGTTGATCAGAAATGGTGTAGGTGGATTTGGTGGTGCAATATATGGTAAGGATTTCATTTTGGTCAATGGACCTGGCAGGCTTCTTCTCGAGTCCTATATGTCTGATAAGGCCACCCTCCATCCCTTTCCTTACTGTTACAGTGATGGAACTTTGTGCGTGATCATTAATAGGTCAGTCCAAACTCATAAGTTTCCTCAGAGGCCTCGAAATTTAAGGTCAGGGGAGAGGATGAGTGGTGGTTCTCCTGTGCTTTTGCGGGTAATACACTCGTATTTTCATGAAGACTGATTTTGAGCAACTCTTTCACCTTCACGGTGTGTTGATCCTCTCTGAGGCAGCGGGTAACGGAGGCTGTGAGAGGCTCAAGGAAAGGTAAATTTAAAGAAGCAGCCATATATGGAAATTCGTATGATCTCAAGTTGGGACCTAAAGATAGCATGGATAGTCGAACAATAACCACTTTAGTCTTATTTATGTTAGTATTGAATATGTCGCCGGACAATTTTAAGAATAGGGTATTTTGGTAATTTTAGTTCTATGTAAATGGGCAGGGGTCGGGTCTGCCCATGGATTATTTTATGGGTCAAGTCGCTTATTTGGTTTATTTATTGTGAGTCAATTTTAGTAGCAAAGGAATCGGTAGTTTCCTTTTTAGAAATTTACAGGTTTAGGAAGAAAAGTTTTCGTATGATTTAACTCCTTTTTAGTTTTGGAAGTCTTCTAGGCTATATGAAGTAATGTGATGCCCTCAATTTGATAGTGTTGAATATTATGAGAAAATTTATAGAGCATTGAAGCTTTCTTTGAGTTGTGTGAAGCAATTCTAACACTAGGTGCGGTGCCTTTGGGAATCTAGGGGTGATGCCTAATTCTAGGAGTTGATTCCTAGACCTATCTTCTTCTATTATTCTCTTTCATTCTTGTTTTCTGGTCACTTGAAGCCCTGTTACAGTTCACAGGTTACTGTTCACAGCCCAGAATAGCCCTATTTTATTCATATTTCCTTTATGTAGCCAAGCCCTAGACCTATTTCTTCCATTCAACACAAAAAACATAAATCTCTCTTATTGTCCTACATCAGCAGGTGACGAGATTCTTCAGGTAGGAGAGGTGTATGGTTTTGCAGGACCTTGGAAGCAGTTTAAGGTTCTGAGCAAGCTCTCTTTTCTACAAAGTATTTAGGGCTCCCATCAGATCCCCTCATAAAGCTAAGAGAGTACGGAAAGGAGTGTTTGGAAGATTTGACCAGAGGATTGCCAGGTAGAGTCGGCAATACTTATCCAAAAGGGGCAAGGTTGCCCTCATAAGTAGTACATTAGCTAGCCTCTCAGTTTTCTCATGACCCTTTTGCCACGCATCAGGAGCAAAGAGGTTGGATACGCTGCAACACTTCTGTGGGTGGCTTGAGCAAACAATTTAAATTCCATCTTGCAATATGGAAAGGGATGCATGCCCCAATGAGGCAGGGTCCATCATTTCAATCACGCATTGTAAGGGTCCGTCTTTCAATGCCATTGAAAGGTAAGTGGCTGTGGTGATACGCTGAGGAAGGCCACTTATGGAGGAAGGTGATTGACTAGAAAATTTAGGGTTGAGAATAAAGGTCGGACTGCCAAAGAGGGTTGGGAAGCGTACGGATGGTGTGTGAAACAGGGATAGATTGGACCCTGTTTGCAAATCATAACAATTACGAGATTGGGGAAGGAAGGAGGATCTAATTGTGGCATGATATTTGGCATAATCTCCAGTTAGTTGCTTTCCTTGGATTTTTCAGTATTGCGGCTGATAAGAATCAAAAGTGAAAGGTGTATAACAATTGTCTTCAACATGGCTACAACACTCACATGGTGTATGTAGCTCATGAAGTGTGTGTGGGCTCCACACACCATGTGAGTGTGTTGGAGACATGTTGGTGACTAATTGTTGTACCTTTATCATTTTTGGATAAGAATGCTAGTGCCAGAATGCTAAAACAGTTGCTGAACAGATACAAAAAAAAATTCCCATTTTAATTTGCTTAGAATCAATCATTCTAGAATTACTCTCAATATATCTCACAGCATTTGGATTTTGATGGAGCCGGCCCATATCCTTAGTAAAGCATCCAAGTTTAAAAGCTAGTGAATGCCCCATTTTCATGCCAATTAAAATGATCTGAATCCCACAAAATATTTTGCAAAGTAGTTTTTCTTTTTAAGTTTGAATATTTATCTCCATCCTACATCACTACATACCTAGAATAGAGACCACCTAATGCCTTGTTCTCAACACTCTTAACTTCCTTTTTAGCCCGTTTCTAGATTCCTTTCGCATTCAAGATCTACGTGTTTGCCTCGCATTGCTGGAGGGCACACAAATAATTTCAAACACCATCACTTGGTTGTAGAACAATGGTTTGGATGATAACCCATTATGGAAAAAAAAAAAATTAAATTTATAGAAGAAAGACAAAATGATAAATACCCCATTTTCCTACAAAATAGTCTAACTTACTCATCCCACTACTCATTGCACCTACCATTCTTAGTCTCCCATATTAGTTAAACTCATTCCAAATTATGTAACACGATCAAGAGGAAACAAAATGCATTTTATTTAAAGTTTGCATCCACAACGAGAATAATACTTAACAGTTTTAATTTGTCTGGTTGGATGGGGGGAAACGAAACGAAAATTCTAGTAAATCGGCAGTACTCATTTAAGTCTTCTCATTTTTTAGCATAACCAACCGTCATAAAAGATTTACATGTTCAAGCCTCAAAATCAGTGTTTATTTATGGGTCACGTAATAGAAAACAGAGGAACAAAAGGAGTTTTTTCTTTCCAGATATTTATTGTAAGTAATACTATTAATATCTTATCGAGCTATCATTCTCGCATGCTGATTATCCAGTGTTTTCCTACACAAAAGCCCATACTTTATAGCCATTAAATAGCTCTGATCCTGACCAGATGATCATATGAAAAACTGTGTAAATCAAATGAAGAAACTGTAACAACATGCATTAGTAGCAAAGGAAGTAGAGATACACACCTAGAAACTGGATGGCGTCATCAAAGGGTAGACTTTTGTCATCTTGGAGACAATGATAAGTAAATGAGTTCTTGTACAGATTTTGACAAGAGGGTACCGTCTGCAGGAAGACAATAACCAACAGAATAATACAGACAGATAACTGTTAATCTAACCTATGCACTACTTCAAATAAGTGGATTAAAGCAAGACAAAAACTCCAGTACACCAATCACAAGAACCTCACTTCCAAATTATAGATGCCACTAAAATCACGTACACTATTTCACTATCTAGAAGCAGATACTGCATTGAAGTGCTTTTCATAAATGCCAATATACTCAATCATCTAGAAAAAACTGCATACATGTAACATCTTAACATAATAACCTTGCTTCTTTCCTCCATAGTTTCCCATTTTTCATCACCGCCGTCACATCAAAGATAGTGGCACAGTGCTATCCTTAGATTTGAACATAATTCTTCCACCTTACGGTAAAAAAACACCATTTTAGTCCCAGTTAATGGGGTCTAAGAGAGGTGGACTGGGTAAAACCCTAACCTTTGACCATTACTGGTACAAAGTGATTACCATCAGGTTTGAATCCACAACCTCAAGATTAATAGGTCTGAGTTTTAGCCACTAAACCAATGGCACCCTATCTTGTCCGCCTTACATACCTATCAATCAATCACAACGTAAAACGAGGTGTTTAACATTCCTTGTTACTTCCATAAAGTTCAAGCAACAAACTTACACTTGAGGATGGGGATAACTGCCCAAGCGACCCATCCTATGAAAACCACATAAGCACAACCGTGCCAACTGCCAACGATTGATAAAAAACAATATTACGCGTAAAAGCAATCTCACAGCTTACAAAAATTAAAAGCCAGGATACAGTTCATTTTCACATAGGGTTCTTGAGACATGGAGTATTTTTTTGACCAGTATCAAGCAGTTCCCTGATATACAATGTTATAACTTTCCAAAGGACGAAATTTAGTAAAACATATGTACCATCAAAGTTTCTCTCTTGATAAAAAAAGTACCCAAAACATGGCAAAATAAACCGAAGCCCGGCACTGAAATACACTCAACAGCAGGCCATAAGAAGTGGCAAAATGGAGCAATATAAACGATACAGTAAAAGCACCCCAATTGAACTCTAGTACACTTACCCCCCACTCCCCACTAGTTAAGTGAGTCATTTGCATGAACATCCATCAGAAATAAGCATTCCTAGCATTAAACAACCCAAATCCTCGTAAAGCCCCGAACACTCTCGTTAGCTAAAAAAAGTGGAATGATTATTCGCAAACAATCAAAATTAACATCAGTACATAGGAATGGGCACATAAGGATATTAAACAGCATTAACAAACTCCAAGCTTGCAATCGAGATACACCTATAGGACATGAATTTCCTCCCAAAACCTCTCATCAATCACCTAACCTCTCACAAATTTGTAACAGATCCATATAAACCTATACGTCCAAATATGTACACCAACTACTACTATCCACCAAAATCCAAACCTCCAAACCAAATCCGATATATCCAAAAAAAATAAATAAATTCCTTCAAGAAACCAATCTTAAATAAATCAATAGGAAAACGATATAAACTAACAGCACCGCAAGGGGTTTGGCCGAGTGGCATGAGAGGCCACTAGATTCTTGCCAGGTCGTTAATTTCAGGCCCGGGATAAGTAGAGGAGGTGCGTGCAAGCAACGAAAGAAAAATAACAACATGATCTAATGGATTAAACTCCACAAACATGATCTAATCGATATAATTCACCGAACCCACATTAGAGAAAACAAAATAAAAAAGAGAGCTCACATTCAGAATCCGAGAAATCCCCTGCGTCTTGAGAAGTTCAGACCTCGACGCATTATCATAGCTTCCCAGATAAAGAAACTCCGGCAATATCTCGGATGAAAAAGCACTGACTTGGAGTGAAGTTTTTTCCGCTACGACCGGCATACGGTGACCGCAAACTCCACAAACCTCGCCTTCTTCGTACTTATGGTAGTGCCCACAAACCCCACAAGGGTTCTCCCTCTCTCTCTTCCTCATATCTAACACTGGTTCAGACCCAGGTCAGGGCAAGGGTTGTGGGTATTATACGGGTGACAAAACGATGACCCAGATCAAGAATTTGGGTGTGAGAGAAAACCCAGATGCAGAAGGGTTCGAGAAGAGGATTTGAAGAGATGGGTAGTAGAGATGAACAAAAAAAAGAACGGGGAAATTGAAAGAATTGTCGAATTTGTTTGTTGATCTGTAGTATAGGAACGTTGTGGTATATGTATCGACCTTTTTGTAGGTGTGTATGGCGATTATTTTTGGAGGCGAGATGTGGTAGGGTTTGAGAACTTCCCAATCAGTGTTGTTTTTTTAATGTCAACGCTAAACTGGCCGTAGTTATTTTTAACATAAGCTATTTGATGGGTCAAATTAATTTGATTATTTAAAGAGATTTACGAGAGGCGTAATGATTTTTGTACTTTACTTTTTAATAAACCAAATGTAAAAATTTGTCTTTTAGTCTTTAAAATTACGTACATTACGTAGTGTCACAAGAAATTGAGTGCAAATATGATTCAATAGTAAATAGGTAATTGCCTTTCAGAAAGAAAAAAAAAATTAGTACATCGGTAATTTGCCCCGGAAAAAAAATAGTAAGTAGGTAAGCAATAATTGTAGAATCACACAACGATGCAAACGCTTACACAGAATCTCTTTCGCAAAATGCATAGTTGTCAATTTTTCTTTGACAAAAATGTCACCTCTGTTCTATAACATTGTCCTAGTAAAGCAAGAAATAGGAATATCATTTTTTAGCTTTGTTACATTATACCTAAGCAAACAAAGATTTGGACCATGAGAAGAGCAATGATTGCAGACAAATTATTAGTATTTGTTTCTGGTGCAAAGCCATGTGATACTCTGCATGTGTTGTGATTAGTAAACTTGCGGAACATGTGACTTTTCTGTTGAAAAATTAAGAAACAAAACGACATGTAATGTGTTATCGGTTTGAAGCATTGCTTCACAAAAATATTTTTGAAGGGTGGTGTTAATGAAGAGGCTAAGGTTTCCCTTTCATGGTCGTACAATGGGGCATCCACAAAGATGTGTTGTTTTTAGGCTTCAATTTCAATCATATTTGTATTCCCATCATACTCGCAATAATGTTCGTTTGCATTAATGAGCAGGGAATGGTTTCCTAGTGCAAGTACAACCCTATGCTTATCCAAAAAAACAAAGTACAACCCTCATTGAGTTTGTTTAGTCTTTTTCCTTGGAAAATTCCCAAATCAGTCTACCGTCTATCGTTAACGTTAAAAAGATGTATTGAAATGTTTGAAAAAAGAGTATAAAATTGTGTAAAAGTACATAGATAAATGAAAAATATATATACTGGAGTATATTTTTTTTATCTTCTTCTTGTCTTATTGACAGCCTAGTGATCTGTCAATAGAAAAAACCAATTTTTCTTTTTTTTGCTTTGACAAACTTCATGTCTTTTTGTTCTTCCCACTGTTTGTTTTTTTATTGGATTATTGCTTTAATTGGTTTTTAACGCTGTTGAAGAAATGAATAAAAATCGATGAATTTTTTTTTTTTTAACAGCGAAAATGTTCACTTGCACCAAAGTTGAGGAGCAATATTGATTTTCCTTTCTCTAGTCTACAAATTATATTGGGTAAGTTTCGCTTACCTCCCCTGAGATTTCAAACAACATAAACTTTCCTAGTATTTGATATTTTTGAAATTGCACTGACCTCAAATATCAGATTTAGCTTTCGTTAATGGAGCGAGTGTATGTACAATACTGCCCTTTCATTGACCTCCCTAAGGTTCTAACTATAATAGATACCTTCAATCTACACTATATGCGGATAAAAAAAAAAAAAAAAATCAGCATTGTATATATAGGCCAATTCCGCCAACATAAAGTTTGACTCTTAATCTCAGCCACTGAATCTTAGTCATTGAAATCAATGGGTGAGATTAAAACTTAACATTACATCTCTCTTCTCCATGTCCACCATCCCTCTCTTTCATTTTCACCCAAAAGAATCACCAGATCCATACCTCAAATCCTATATTTCTTTCTCTTTTCTTTCATCAATACAATGAAAACCCAACTCTTACCATGTTTGTCAAACAGAGCATCCAAACTAAAAACTGTCTCCTCGAAGATACGTCTCTCTCTCTCTCTCTCTCTCTCTCTCTCTCTCTCCACATCAGAAATTCAAGTCAGCTTAATTGAATCATTTTTGTCAGCCTAAAAGGTCTAACAAAGAATAAAGCTTTGACAAATCTAGAAATCTGAAAAGCCCGATATCCCAAAATAGAAAAAGTCTGAAAGTCAAATAAAAATTCCAAAACCTCTAAATCCTTGTTTTTCTGTGGAATCTAATCGATTTCATAGATTAAAAATTAAACTTGCACAAAACGGCGAGGACGGATAGAAGTAGTTATGTTAGGGAAAAGAAGATGATGAAGGTTTTTTTTTCAATGGGATTCATCAAGAGAATTAACGATTAAATTATTTTTAAAAGAGAAAAAAGCAAGATGATTACTTTGAATATGGTATTTTTTCCACTTCATTTGAAAATTGAAATTCTCATTTGAGTCGGTGAATTTTCCAAATGAAAGAAAGTTATCGGTCTATTTTTTTGCTTGCCTAAAAAAATATATAAATTACTTTTCATTGTGTTTTTTAGCCAATATCTAATAAAATAATGGCCTGGATTGTTTTGATAACAAGAAAATATGCATACATTTATGCAGAAATTTGATTTGTGGCAGGGCATAGGATCCAACGGCCCACAACTGTTTTCCCGCACTTTTTTTGTGAGGGAGCCCTCACAGGATATGTTATGTATATATATAGAGTCCCGATCTAATCCGGGAATCCCGGATCCGGGACTCCACCTTCCCGATATTTTTTTGAAAATCCGAGCCGTCCAATGTGTTCAAAAGGTGTTTTCCAAGGTCCTCGCGGGAAATCTTCAAAAAAAAATACCGGGAAGGGCTTGATCCGAGCAGTTTTTCGCAAAATTGTAAATATACAGTTTTTGTGAAAAACTGCTTGGATCAAGCCCTTCCCGGTATTTTTTTTTTGAAGATTTCCCGCTTGGACCTTGGAAAACACCTTTTGAACACATTGGACGGCTCGGATTTCCCAAAAATAATTTTTAAAAGCATCAAAACACCAAAAAACCTCCAATCCGGGATCCCGGATTGGATAATTGCCGTATATTTATATATATATAGGAAGACGGTCTCCTAAGGGATCCTGCATACAAAATTTGGTGCGGGATTGGCCTTTTTTCAACTTTCCGGATCAAATATTGACGATCCGAACCGCTCAATGTTTTTAAAATACATTTTCCAAGGCCTACGCGGGAAATCTTAAAAAAAAAATACCCGGAAGGGCTTGATCCAAACAGTTTTCGATAAAACTGTTTTTAAATTTAACCATTTTCTAGTCCGGACCTCCCGTTTCCGGACCTCCATGATCCAAAATTTTTTTTGACGATCCGAGCCGTCCAATGTGTTCAAAAGGTGTTTTCAAGGGTCCCCTAGCGGAAAATTTTCAAAAAAAAATACCGCGAAGGGCTTGATCCAAGCAGTTTTTGCAAAAATATATAAATACAGTTTTTGCAAAAAACTGCTTGGATCAAGCCCTTCCCGGTATTTTTTTTTTGAAGATTTCCCGCGTGGACCCTTGAAAACACATTCTGAACACATTGGACGGCTCGGATTTTCCAAAAATAATTTGCAACACAAAAAAAACCATGTTTTTCTTATTTCCGGGAGGTGTGGACTAGAAAATCCACCTATATATATATATATATATATAGAGGAACTCTCTAGTCCGGGACTAGAGAGTCCGGAACTCATAGTTCCGGATCAAATTTTCATGATCCGAACCGTCCAATGTGTTCAAAAGGTGTTTTCCAAGGCCCACGGGGCAAATCTTCAAAAAAAAATACCGGGAAGGGCTTGATCCACGCAATTTTGTAAATATGCAGTTTTTGCGAAAAATTGCGTGGATCAAGCCCTTCCCGGTATTTTTTTTTGAAGATTTCCCGCGTGGGCCTTGGAAAACACCTTTTGAACACATTGGACGGCTCGGATCGTCAAAAAAATATCGGGAAGGGCTTCAAAACGCTTCAATCCGGGATTTCCGGGATCCCGGACTGGAGCCTCCCCGTATATATATATATATATATATATATATATATATATATATATATTTTTTTTTTTTTTTTTGTGATTTGTGGCATTTATGTCTTTTAAATTAAGTTTAGAAGAGCATTAACGTTTACAATCGTTTCTTTCTTCTTTTTTTTGTCATTCACCAATCCTAATCTATTACATGGGGGGAGGGGGGGAGTGGGACTCGATCTCGAGATACAGTGTAGGGCATTCAAGAGCTCTACCGCATAAGCTAGCCACCACTTGCATTTACCATCGTTTCTAAAAGGGTAAAATGTGTAGAAGAATAGTAGAATCGATTTAGGTAGTTGTGTCACTAATTTCCCTCCGGTAAGGTATAACATATAATCCAATAAAATCAGAGGGAACCATTCAAATTGGGTTTAAAAACAAGAGGGGAAACATTTGTTCAGCTTATAAAATTTTAAACCACGCTTGAAACTTCACAACTCAGACTCGACCGCAGGCAACCGGCAGATTATTGCATATACAGGTTCAAGTATTTTACTGTCTGACTTACCAAAAAAAAAAAAAAAAGTATTTTTGTAAAAACACCTTTGTTCAACACGCAAAAAAAAATAAAATAAAAAATGAATGAAGCCAATGAAAACCTCTTATATTGATACTAAGTAATAGAAAATCAATATCTGGACATTCTAACTGTGTTACTCTACAGACATTGAACAACCTCCCACGAGCCACTGATGGACCCATAAAGAAATGGAAAATTGGAAGCGCGGATTAGTTAGTTAAGACAATGGAGCTCAAGATTGCGGCGATGAGTGTACTGACTTGAAGCCTTCAGTGAGGGCAACCACTTTGGCTGACACCTTCGGTTGCAATTTCGACACTGCCTGACGAATGTCCTGTAATTGACAGAAAAACACTCATTGCAAATACATAAAGAGAACATGATAAATGCATTGCACTGTGGCAGAAGATTTTAGCACTGCAATGTTCGTTTTTTGAAGCGGGAAAGTAAGAAAACAGATTAAGGGACTAACCCAGGGACTTTAGAAAACAGATTAAGGGATTAACCCAGGAACTTTTAAGTATCTATATAAGCACTGTATACCCTTAGGCAGTGTTTGGATCTTGGATTTTTGGAGATATTTACAAAGGATCCAAATGCATCGATTCATTCATTGTTTTTTGGCTTTGTACCCCTTCATTTTTCTTCCCTCTCCACAAATCTGCTCCAAGCGAGAGATCCAAACACAGCCGTACTATGTATAAGAGGCCCCACATAAGCGGTTGAGAAAGAACACAAGATGATACTCAACCATCTGATGTGTGTTGTCCCTTTGTAATGGGTGGAAACTTTATATTGGAAAGCAATTAGCCAAATGCCATTTTCTTGTTTCTGGATGTATAGCACACAGACTTTGGCCTTTTAAGGATAAGAAGATCACTCCCTACGTAGAGGCTTTAAAAAGTGCAATTCTACTTCATCAAACCACGAACGTTGCCAGTCATTAATGGCATCACAATTAAGTTAGTTCAGCAGCTGATTACCTCCATATTGTAGCGGGATGAGAAATGAGTGAGCAAAATAGCTTTGTTTCGAATCCATTGCGCATGTTCTATGATCTGCTATCCCAGCAATTCGTAATATCAGAACAAACAGCACAAATATTATATCACTCATTAAATTTGTTGCAAGATGTCATTGACCACCACACACACATACATAAAAACAAAACTGTTTGAATGGGATCTCTCTCACACAGTAGGAATTTGAACAGATTGCATGTGCGGCAAATGGAAGTTTAGGAAAAAAGACAAGCAAAATCTGCCTGATCTGGTTGCCTTATACCTCAAACAAATGAGTGTGCCCATGTTCGCGTGCGTGCTCAATGCTGCAACCTTCATCCAGAAATGTTGCCTGTCAAAAGATTAGTTTTATCAGATGAAGATGATTTCATCAGTTTGTGGAAGGCTCATGTAAAATCACAGGATTTGTACTATAAGGGCGTGTTTGATTATGGCATATAAGGAACAAATACTCATATAAGGCCATGAACTATGTTTCTAAAATCCCGATAAAAGGAATGTGAATGGGCATGGTTGATAAGTTAATAACTTCATATCATAAAACCAACTCCAAGTATAGGAAGTTATGCGGGGATATGTTTTGGATAGTTGCTCTGCAATACGAAATTATTCAAGCTGAATAGACGAGCTTAGATAGAGGTGACAATTTGCTCCGTAATTTTGAATCACAATATTTGGCACATTATAATTAGCTGCTTCCTTGGAAACAGGTAACCTAACGGCTAGTCATGCAATTTTCCCGGAAAAACCCAATTCAGTTCATGAAGGTTATATATATACAAGTGAAGCAAGCAACAACATTATGCATGAAGCCAAGACACTACCTCGGTTATAAGAACTTTAGCTCTCAAGGCATCAGCACTACGGGGATCAAGAAAAAAATCTGACATTGTATCACCAGTAAAGGCCACCTCTGGACACAGTATAATGTCTGTGATCTACAAGCAAAAAGTTGAAGTCAGCCACGTATACAATAGATGAGAACAAAACAAACACTAGTTTGCAAGTACAAACCTCAACTCCAGATTTCTTCAACTTCTCAATCTCTCTTCCTTTCAAATGCATGTACTTCTTCCTCAACTTTTTTCTAACCGAGTAAATTATGTAACCCTGGAAACGTTAAGCATGTAGCTTGACTTGTGAGCAACACCATGATGAAAACCCCGTGAATTAGTAAATTGTGTATTTAACAGGAACCTCCATTAGTGTAGCTTATAGAGTTTTAAGAACTGAAATGCTGAATTTTCTTATTCAGTGAACTGTATATACATTGTTGCATGGATCTGAGAGAGACATACCTGGCTGGGAATGACGTGGCAAGTTTTAAATGGTCGTACAACAAGGTCATTCCGCATTTCATAAGTTTCACCTACGTAGACATTTGGAAAACGAGATCCACGTCAAGAGACATGAACTCATCAAGAAAAGATTGCTAACATCGTCAAAAGTACATACCTACATCTAATGCCACCAAATCAAGGTTCAGTTCCACCTGACTCATGTTCCTGTGAATGTCAAATAACTTCTCCACATCCTCTTTAATGCAAGGAGGCACAAACACTGTTGGAGGTTTTAAGTTGTACAAAGCACGAGTTGCTACGTACATAGGGAGCCCACCCTGCATCAGAAATATCCCTGAACTCATCAAACTTACGCAATCTGACTTGATGTTAACCAGTCTACTAAGAATGAAGCAGTAACAACATAAACATTCAAAACTATCCATATTCAAACATTAGCAAAAATAGAACACGAACATCTAGTGAACTGTGTTGCCTTTTCAAGCCATAAAAGAAATCTTTGTGCTAAAAGACCACAAACCCAATGGATTTTATGATCCAATGAGTTTGCTTCTTTTATGGCTTGAAAAGGCAACACAGTTCACTAGATGTTCGTGTAAATCTGATTATTTGTAACTGATTACAAACATGCATTTGTCGGTAAATTCAAATATTACAGATCCATCTGTTCCTTTTCAGCCAGTAACATCTTGGTTGTACAATTAACATCAAATACTGTACAAACATTTCAAATTTGTCATGGGTGTACACAGAATTATGTGAAAAAGGACAAAAGTTCCAATGTATGTGAGCATTAGCCACCAAGAACCAAGATCCATAATGACTGTAGCAACTCTTACATTCAAACTTCTATTGAAGCTTTGAATGTTCAGAATGATAGATAACTTAACTGCTATAGGTGTTCACTTCCTTCTGCCAAAATATGTAATACTGTATTGTCAAACTGAAACAGTCATTGGAACACTCAAACAATATTACAAGGGAAAGCCTTTTTTTTTTTTTGCTAACTCATGTCCTTAGGAGGACTTACAAGGGAAAGCCTGCTAACACACCTGTTACATATGCACCTTTCTAATTAACCACAATAGTTTGTAACCAGTACTGTCATAATAAAATCAAACTAAGAAAGCAGCACGAAAGCCTCATATGATGCCCACTTTCATATCATAACCAATAAATGTATAATGGTTCCCAACGGATATAAAACATTGTAAGACGCCAGGACCCACTTTGCATACGGTGCACACTTTCACGTATGCAAACTTTCATAACCAACACTACAAAGTCTGTACCTTTGCCAAGGTACACTCGTGTTGATAACCTGGCCCAAATTACAAACTTCCTCAACTCCAACTCCCGGGAAACAATGTTGGTGTTACGGACGGCCAGAAGTCACAATAAAAGCTCACTATCGGAATAAAAGCCAAAATCATTTCATTCAGTTTTCATGGTTATTTTTCTAGGAAAAATGCAAACTAAAGATTCAGGACAGTAGACAAGGCGTAAAAGATATATGGATATTTGAAAAAAGTGTTTTGGTATCAGTGAATGGGTATTGATACCGTGGGATGTGTATTTAAATTCTAACTCGTTTGACATTATATGTATATTACGCATTGATAACCACATTTTTACTCTAATTAGCAGAAAGTAGAAGCGAGCAAACACGTTGGCACAATTTCTAACAAAGTTAAGTCGTTAGCTGCAGTTGATAAATTATTACAGTGGGCGTTCCCTTAACTATCAAATACTAGAGGGACCTTACAATATGATCAAGATGAGCATGGGTAATGAACAAGAAATTCTGATGAACAGCTCTGGACGGGCACCTCCCAATATCGAACACGGACTTAAATTCCGGCACAATAATACAAGTTTCATGGCCACCAATCGAAACCCCCTCGATCGAATACCCTTCTAACCCGAACCCTTTACGGTTAACCTCGGCCCTAGCTTTCCTATACTCTACATCTTCGATTGCTTGGCCGATTGCGGACAAGAACCCAGAACTTTTTAGGGCGTTTGGCGGCCCAGTTTGGGTCATTCTCATATGGTTGAGTTTTGGTCTTTGAATGGGTGGAGGAGCGAGGTTTTGAGATGGGGAGAGAGACTGTAAGGCTGAGGTTGTTGAAATGGGCGTCGTTGATGGATGCATGATTTGGTGTGAGAAGATTACATATGGTATGAGAGAGAGAGAGAGAGAGAGAGAGAGAGAAGGGGGGTTTAGTGAGGGGTTTGGTGTTGGCCTGAATCCTAGCTGTGGAATGTGGATATATCTGCCTATCTGGGCCAACTCTGTTCTAACGAGCGGGTGGAAAGAGGGACAAGCGAGGTCCGTTCCACTGAATTTTTTTTTTAAAAAAAAAAAAATTGAGAAAGGTTATTCTTTCATAATACATCACATCAAAAATCGTGAAAAATTAATTTATTTTAAAAACTGACTTAATGGAACACCTCCTAAATTGCTGTCATGAATAATGCTTTTGCCAGGACATATCCAAGTTCCCCGTTTGTGTGAGCCAACAAGGGTTAGTCCCGTTAGTAAGTGTGTTTGTTGTCTCACACAATTGATTGAAATTTGATTATTTAGGTCGTGTTGTAAGAAAATGATTTATCGTGAATTCTTTAGTCTTAGTGTGGATGCTCTATAAAATTAATCAAAATGTGCGTAAGCTCACCCAAGCACCCTTAACTGGCGAAAATAAAAAATAAAAATCCCTAGGGTTAGTTATGCCATTGGTTTTCCTAGGCTGTTTTGGGCATTTAACACATTTCACTTTTGGCAAGGGTTAAAATATGTCATTGATTTTCTATAGCTTCATCAAGATTTTACTTTCATCGCCACAATCGAATGTGGATTTTTCATTTTCATTACAACGGAGTCCCTGTGTTACGTACTTATCTTACTATTTGAAGGATGCAAAATGGATAAGTAAATTTCCAACTTGAGAAATCGTATGAAAACAACACGAGTAAATATAAATACCATTGATACAATGAAATTTTAATCCCCAAAAAACAGCGGTGAAGCCAGAAATCAAAGTCTAAGGGAGACGGATTATGAAAGAAATGTCCATACAATGATTTTTTCAAGACTAAATCCAGTCATTCGAGTTTTAATGGGATGCTTTTGATAAATTAAAAAATTAAAATCGAGTGTTTTTGTTATCATATCACTCGACGAACGTAGTATCGTTATCGCACAGTATCATTCATCATAATTTTTTGAAATTGTATAATTTTTTAAAGAATATCTACAATAAAGATATGCAAAATCTACTCCAAAATAGAAAATTGAGGGGAGTTGGGGTCGTCCCCGGCCCTTGTGTAGCTCCGCCCCTACCAAAAAGAGCTGTGAAAAATCTAGAATGCTGTAAGAAATTGGGAGAGTTAAGAAATTATTTGGTCGAGTGTCTCCCAGGTTGTTTTTTCGTAGTAATTAAATACGGACATGCCAACGATAGATGATGGACTTAAATTGAAAAATAGAGAGTATTTTTAAACTGCTAAAATTAAAAGTATAAGGAAATAAATGAATTTTGTTAAAACTACAGGGACTAATATTGTTATTTGGCTAATCAGTCCTCAAAAATACTCCTAATTGCTTTTCTTGGCTGAAAGTTCTTCGATTCAGACACGGAAACATGGCCTTGCAGACTGGGGTTGCGACCTCCAAAGTTCTGATCCTCGTCGGAGCTGGTAATTTCTCTATACATAAACATCTATAAAATATACTTGTACATAGATATAGATGTATCCAGCTAGTGTTTTTCCGGCGTACCTCAAATTTCAGTTCATTGGATTCTGTGCTTTAGCATTATTTGATTTGACTCAATTCAGAGTTGACAACTGCGTAGGTTGCCTTGATCATATTCCCAATTCATTCATACCCATAAACGCATATGAATCCTGTATAACACAGGCATAAAATCTTCATAGAAAACATACCTACATACACTTTTCATACGCATGTTTTTTACCTACTTGTAGCTTTTATTTGTTTACTTTATGAATTCTTCAATGATTTGCCCCGGATGATTTGCCCCGGGAAAAGGGCCAACCAGATATGTGGGTAGGAATGACTGTTATAGGTTGGGTCCTGGTTAATTGTAAGTTTGGTCTCCATGCTTCAACAATTATAGACCAGGAGAGGCACGTTAGGAGTATGTTAATGCCATTACATACTTGTTTTGGATACTTGAAAAGGTACGAGGGTACGAGAAAGTTGTATATGAATTTGTACAGGTACGGTACCCATTGCAGTCAATAGTATGAGCCAAATAATAAAATCAGAATCTATCGAATGGGTGAATGAAAGTAAAACTCTCAACCATTTGAACCTGTAATTATCTATGAAAAATTACATCTAACTAACGTCAATAAAAGGATGAGAGCTTCGGTCTCCGAAAAATAGAAGGCTTGAGGGTACTGCCTCTTTTTGATTCCTAGCAATGAGTGCTCAACTAGCAAGCGATTTGTTTTCTGGACTCAATAGCTGGATTTATGATTGAAGTTTCAATTCAATGGAGGTCGCAAATTAGCTTACAGTTTGGGGCTAGGGGCACAAATAGGTAGAGATGGATTGGATTTGTTCATTTCACTTTGATACACTAGGTTGAAAACCATTCAGAACCATCCACAACAAAGACTATTTATCGTTCATTCAAGTGTTCAACAACAAAAAAGTTTATAAGAGATAGATTGGATTAGTTCATTGCCCTTTGATGCACTAAGCAGAAAACCACTCATTACTACCCACAATAAAGAATATCTATCATTCAAGTGCGCAGCAGAAAAAAATTCATAAGACAAATATATTTGAGTTAACAATTTAATTATCTAAGCGAGAAAGATATTCATCAGTCCTCACTCAATAAGTCTTGACCGTACTCTAGATTGTCATTGTACCATTGTAGTGGATAATTATGATTTTTGTGCTAACCCATCACCATAGTCATTACAAACCTACGATATGGAATACGTGTCCTACGACTCGTATCGTCTTCTTCTACAAATATCATGGCTCATCCCATATCCCTTTTGTATAAAAATCCCACAATGCGATAATGTTTCCTATGATATCTAGCGTATTGTGATTTTGTACGTGTTCTGCGATTACTTATTGGGAAAACCGAAAAAGTCAAACTTTATTTTATGATAAGAAGCAAAACCCCGAGCTCATTCTAAGTTGTTTGATCTAATAATGGCGAGATTCAAACCATTTGAAGAAACCCAACTTTAATCCACTTGGGCTCGAATGGAAGAAATAATCATACTTCGGTCTTGTGTTGCATTAATCAGATAAGGGCTCTTTTTATATTCCCATGACTAAGAGCACTGAAAGGCCACAATGTTATAGACCCCATTTGGGAGACTTGGATTTGCATCGTAAATTTTTCCTTCTTTTTATATGCAATAGTCTTTTAGATTAAGTACCAAAAAAAAAAAATAGTCTTTTAAATTGTTCTTAGGTATAGCTACTTTTTAAATGTATATTAACTTTTCTTAACGCAACATATGGTACACAATACGGAACCCCATACGCTCCATAAAATGAAAAAAATGATGCACAATATATTTGACAACCTTTCCCATCACCATCTACGAAAGGAAGAATTGGAAAAAGGTTCCTAAACTTGTTAAGCTCCCTTCACTTGGTGCCTTTTCAATAAAATTTTATTACTTCTAAAAAATGAGTTTGGTTGTGCTGTTCGTACTCATGTAGGAAATTCTTTTTGTGGGTCCTAGTTAACTTCTGTCTTCACTTGGTTTTAATTGCCATATAGGTTTAACTGGTTCAATTGTTTTGAGGAGCGGGCGATTGTCTGATCTAATTTCACAGCTTCAGGAGCTAATAAGCGGCGTCAATGATGCTGAGATCTCACCTGAGAAGTATGATAGTGCACTTCTTGCCACACAGGTATTACTCATATCTAGGTGTTGTTTTACTTAGTAATCATTTCTTGGGGTTTGCAGGTGGTTGGAAATGGAGGTACTTGGGCATACTATGGAGAGGTGGGTCCAACGTGGCCTTGCCGTGGACAGCTTCCTCGTAACCCATAAAAACCACACGTAATATCTCGAATATGGTTCATATGAAACAAAATTGTCTTTGTTTTAATCTCTGAAGTGGGAGTTTCATAAATGTTAATCAACACTGTTGTTATTGTAGATTTCCTGTATAGAGTGTTCCCTGTGGAAGTACTGTTTGTTTAACGAAAGAGGATAAATTTGTATTGATATGAATATTACTACTTGCCAAATATTGGAAATCTGTTCATGAACTGAAAAGTGTAACATTGGGAATCAAAATGGACACTGTTCACTTGTTTAAATCGGGAAAGTAACTCAGCATATTGTCTGAATGATGGGCTCTTGTAGGTTTTCTCAAACTCTTTGAACTTAAAATTAGTAGGACGTGCTTTCATTTTTTATAAAGATGTTGCCAAGATGCATTTAGGGATGAGGTAAGTTTTCATCAAGTTAGCGAATGCAATATTTATTTAGTAATAAAACTTTACATTCTTTTGTCTTCAGATTCGACAATTGGCACAAGAAATCAGGGAGTTAACAACATCCCGTCCTATAACCATATATAATGGCAACTCTACTTCCGGCGGTACGCAAATTTTGTAAAGCTTTTGTGTTGTACATGTAAACCTATCTTTTATAATATCCCCAGATTTGTCTCAACAACTACTTCAGATTATAGCTTGTTCATTATTGGGATGTTTGGAGAAGTATCCCTTTGAGGAAATGGCGGTTGACTTTTTCTCAATTGGTTTAATTGGAGAACCCAGAAGATTTAGCAATGTGTAGATCATTTTATTACCTGGATATTGGGACCAAATATTATATGTAAAAGCAACCACAGCTTCTTTTCTGTTCCCTAAAGCTATCTTCCTATAAAATTTGTATCTGGGACTCTATGGTGGTGGTGGTCTTATCTTCTGTTCACATTGCTTGAGCTTCCTCAAGGATTCTTGTTTATTTATTTTATTTTATTTTGAAGAAACACGTACAGTAAGCTGGATAACTTTCTGAATTTGCGACCCCTTGAAAACTATGCAGTTTATCTGCCATGGAATTCGGGCTATAGGTGTGAACTAACTTTAACTAATTCCAAAAATCCACTAGTTATGGTCCTCGGTGCTAGGTGCGTAGGACTGCACAAACTTAGCAATACCTTGATTCAAAAGTCTAAGATGTTATTCCTCAAGCAAACTTTCAAATGTCCTAGATCCGGTTTATCTCAAATCCTGATACCGGCAAAGATCAGATTTGATATTTACAGACTGGTCCGCGATGTGCATGATGAGGCAATTGTTTGTTTCGATGCTTCAGGCTTGCCATTATTTGTGAGACCAGTCAAGAACAGACCTGCAATTCAAAACTCATACGTAGAAGGCTGGATAAGAGAATACTGTCATAAGCAAATTGGTGTTGTAGATCTATCCTGACCAACTGAGAAGACTTCTGATCATAAGATTTTGAGCCTAGGTGTTCAAGGTTTTGTGCAATCTTTGCAAGTATCATAAAAAACTTTTAGTTGCTCAAATGTCAACAGTTTCCATGGTAAACCGAAGACGTGCATAAGTTCAGGATGCGCATCCAGCAATTCTTCGATTCTTAAAATCAAGTCTAAACGCTCGGGATGTATCAGTCATCTTGTACCACAGACATTTATGATTTAACCCTTTTATGTTTGATGTAAGACCTAAAAGTTATGCTATGCATGTTTGGAGTCCTCCTATAGGATTTTTCATGGATCTAAAATGCTCTCATGTTTTTGTGCATGTGTGCAGGGAGTTCTGCTTCTTACTTGCTGCCAGCTGCAGCACTTGGGGCAATGGGATATTGTTACATGTGGTGGAAGGCAAGATTTATTGTTGGCCTTAGAAGCCTTTGGAAATTTTATTGTGAAACTCTTAATTTCTTTGGATTATGTTTTGTTATCATGGCTGTGTGTAGTAAATTTCTTTCCTTCACAACACAGGGCTGGTCACTATCTGATGTTATGTTTGTAACAAAGCATAATATGGCAAATGCTGTTGCAACTGTATCAAAACAGTTAGAGCATGTATCTGAAGCATTGTCTGTAAGTAGGAATAATACTTGCACGAATGTGTAATTAGTGTTTTCTCTGTAGTAGTTCTGTAATCTTGTATTTTGCTACACTGCTGATTTTTGCTTTAATAATAATTATGCAGTCAACAAAGAGGCATTTAACGAAGAAGCTGGAAAACTTGGATTGGAAGCTGGATGAGCAGAAGGAAATATCTAAGCTTATTGCAACTGATGTAAGCGACATTTTTCTTGGTTCAAATTTAGATACATGATGCTTTGTTATTAACACGCATTGTTATTCCGTCCACACATGGTAGAGGGTCTTATTATTGAGTGCCACATAGTTTTGTTCCACTTTCGCTTAGTTGGTCCAAGGATTGATGGAGCATCAATTTGTATTTCATTGCCGTAACAGCATCGCCATGACGCCATGCTCAGAATTTCCTGTATTAGGCTTGGCTTGGAATTGTAGATATATTTGGACCTCCCAAACGTATGAAAGATTAAAAAATCTCCTTCTCCTAATCCCCCCTTCCCTACCCAATAAAGAACAATGAAAACTCAGTTCCTTACCATTTGAAGAAGGAGAAGGAAATATATATATTTTTTTTTGATCGGCAAAAATAATTTCATTCATCACGAATCGGGATACAAAATGAAATTAGTAAAATACAATAGGACAAGAAATGCATTGAGCAACTTCTTCTCACGAAATCTTAACCTACTTCTCCGCCTCTCGATTTTTAGAAGAACTATTGGCAAGATGCCAACACCAAACCCAATGGGCTAAGCCCAAAAAAAAACCTATTGTTCAAACCAAGCCTCAAATCACCAAACACCATAAAGGATTGGGCCGGCCCACCTTACTCAACCAACCCCAAACCCTATCCCTGCTATCTCCGACATCGCCTCACCAATCCACAGCTACCGGTCACCTCTTCAACGCCGCTGCCCCTCAGACCCACCTCTTCATCGCCGCTGCCCCTCTTCATCGTCGCCTCACCAATCCACAGCCCCTCAGACCCACCGCACCCATCCACAGCTACCGATCACCTCCCCACAGACCCACCGTAATGCCAACCCCGAAAACCAAACACCAACCAGCAAAAGAAGCCCCATGCCGAGAAGAAAGAGTGAATAGAGGAAGGTTCAAACTTATTCGAAGTCGCCGGAAGAAAAAGCAGCTAGATCCAAACCACCCAAACACCGCCTCCCCCAGGACCCACCATCCACACCGCCGAAACACCAAAAACACTGCTGCAAGACTCGTGACGCCACCACCTGGAAGTAGCCAACCTCTAGCCGTTAGGCTGCAAACCGAGGTCCTCCAACAAGGAAGTCGGCGAGGAAGGCCAAAGGACCGACTCACTGTTAGGAAAAGAGCCACAGCCAACACAGTGGTTCCCGTCGGAACCAAACCCAGGTGGGCAGCAGAGAAGCCGTAGGGGTGAGACGGAGGGAAGAAGGGAGGATAGAGAAGGAGGAGAAGGTGAGGGGGTGGACAGGACCACAATCAAGATATTTAGTCAATCGAAAGAGAATTGGATATTTTGTGGAATGTGAATACAGGTAAGCTATTGGTATCTATATCGAAACCTGTCGAAGCTAGAAACATAGCAAACGTGCCAAGATTTGTTTTATCTATTCATCCACATTAATCTCTGCCAACTGAGATGGCGTTTGCATTTGTTGAAATTCAAGAGATGGGACACTGACATATCAAGTTGCACTATGGTCAGCATCAATGGCTTCTTAGCTATTACCAAGTTGCACTATGGGGACACTGACATATCAAGTTGCACTATGGTCAGTGCATCAATGACTTCTTAGCTGTTACCATAGATATATTCATTTTGAATTTGATTGTCTTCAGGTAAGCGAGGTGAAGTCAAATCTTAATCAAATTGGCTTCGATATTGATCTAATCAATCAGATGGTGTCTGGGTTGGTGAGTTATTAGGATTTTAATATTTCCTCGGAATTGCTGAATTTGAATCTATCGGTGAGATGGTTACTTCACTGATATTTTAATTGTTGATCACAGGAAGGAAAGATTGAGCTTCTTGAAAGCAAGCAGGTTGGTTGGTTACTATCAGCTGATTCAATAAGAACCATGGATGTGTTCTCTGTACTCTATTTTTGGCTAATCTTTGGGTACTTCCTTATTTTCTACTACACACAGGATGTGACTAATGCAGGTCTATGGTATCTTTGCCAATTTGCCGGAGGTGCCAAAGATGAGCTGAATACTAAACTTTTTCAGGTCTGGTATTTTGTTACTTGTTTGCACTTTATATTCCTTGGCACCTTGACGAAGATTCTTTGTCAAGATAAGCATCAACTCAAATTTGTATTTAGGTGGAGACAAAATCAGAATTGTCGTTTCTTTTACACACCCAGGGGTTGCCCCAGTGGTTAGGGCGAGTGCCTGACTTTAGGGGTAGTCCCTTTGGTCAAGTGTTCGATTCCCCACAGGGTGAGTACCTGTGCTAAGCGGGGGGCCGTGACTGGTGTGGGTTGCGCCAGCTCCCTCCGAGGTTTGGGTCGTGCAGTGGGTCCAATTAGTGGCCTATTGTAGGGCTGTTCCTCGGTTATCAAAAAAAAAAAAAAAAATCAGAATTGTGGGATGTTAGCAAGAGTTGTGTTCACATCTGAAACTTGACGCAATGCATAAAGTATCTTGGATGTTGAGCATTCCAGGGTAGCTTTTGCTCCTTGGGATATTTCTAAATGTTGAAAATTAAGGGGACAAGTCTTAAACTTATCACATGTTAAATACTAAACAGTACCAATATTGGCTCATCGTTTGTTAGTTAATACCATTTATCAAGATTCTACAGACCCCTGATCCAATTTCAAGAATATCGATAAAGGGCAGAAATATGTACAAAATTAACCAAGTTAATAATTGAGGATATTTGTTCTTGTAAAAATACTATAAAACCCCTCGAGTAAAGGTTTTTAATTTATTTCTACATACATGTGCATCATGCATACATGAGTCTTTCTTTGTAAAACCTCATATACATGCATTTTATGGTAATAATGAAAATAGTAATAGATGACTTGAGTTTTGTTGAATCACAGTTATGGTGGTCATACAGATACTATCACTTGTCTGAACTTAATCATGAGAAAAGTTCGAGATCTCATTATCCAGTTCATTGCTTATGATTTTGAGAGCTAGAGAACTACTTTTGGAAAGCAGTGCGATGATCACCACACTGATTATGAGCATAATCACTTTTTCTAGATTAAAAACAACCTCCCTTCTCCCGTCTATTACTATCAAAAGAAGAAACAAAAGAAAGAGAGAGAAAAGGGATTTCAAATATCTCGGATGCTTTGTCTCGCGGTTGCAAATCATCCTTTCTCACGAGTTCATCTTTGGTTTCCACTTTCCAATGTACTCATGTGGCATTTTCCAAAGTATGTCATGATATTCATACTCGTAATGGAAGCTGAATGTCAGAGTGTATGAGCAACTCGGGCATTATGTTTGATTTACTTGGGGTTTTGAACTGACCTCTGGGGATGTGAAATGTTGTTAGCCCTATTTCCTAAATTGTCGGCTTAAGATAATGTTATCTGCAATAGAAAACATGTATAGTGTTTTGTATTAGAGAGAGAATTTCTACCCAAACTTGGGACCTGGTGATATAGTATTTTCTTGGTACCAATTTGAGCATAATTCTTCCACATAATTGCAAACTGTGCATGAAAATTAGTAGTAATCTCATTTTTGCTTCCTGAAAAATCTGCGGGCTGAGCATCTAGCTTGTCATGTACCTGTATCGAAGTCATTAAGAAGTTGGTTTCTTCCTTTTAAATGGACAGGATGTTGGTGCCAAGTTAACAGACACCTTGAAATATGAAGAGAAGTCACTGAAGGTATGTTGAGTGCCGTAGATACATTTCCTTGCGGAATTCACATGCATTTCAAACCTGACACTGTCCAATGATGATTTTTTCAGGGGCTTCAGTTCCTTACGGAATCCAATGAGCCAAATCCAACAGAGAAATCAACAATAAACTCGCAGAAGATCGATGTTGGTGAAAATCCTGCCAAAAGTGTCTCAACTATTAAACCAAGAATCCACAGGTCTTATCCAGTTGGAATTTCTTGGACACGGGACATCTTAGGCCCGGGCTTATGATTTTTCAGCGCAACTTATGCAGTATATAACATGATGATTGGTTCTTGGAGTGGCCTCCATTTGTTTCTTATTCTTTCTCGAACAGTAAAGGGTTCCAAAATTCCCTTGCGAATAGTGAGAAAGGGATGCTTTTGCTGATTCATCTCGCCTGGATTGAAGGCGGTCTCGGATTTCCGATTAAGAAGTGTGATTTGTTGTTGTATTGATACTTTCATTGTTACAAAATACAAATTACAAATAAGGGGTCGTCTCCTTGGTTTTGATGTATTGATGCTAGTGCTTTAGCAGAATGAGTTTCTTTACTAGGCGACTCCATCAACTGTCATATCTATCTTTATTTTTAAAAGTTGATCTGGCTCTATTCCAGCACCCTGCCAGCCCTCAGCTTTTCGAGGTACAAGAGAGTTATGGCGTGAGGTCCCGTTTAGTCACATGGAAAGAATGGGAAATGATAAAAAAAATTAACTTTTGTCCATCTATCTTTGTGTTCAGTGATGGCGTGAGGTCCCGTTTAGTTACACGGAAAGAATGGGAAATAATTACAGTTACACGGAAAGAATGGGAAATGATTGAAAAATTAACTTTTGTCCATCAGCCATTTTGTTCAATCATTAAGAAAGATGTGGGATCCCCAAATTCTTTTTCTTGCTGGAAAACACTTATCTGCAAAAGATAGTCCGCTAAAAATAAATTTTAGTTTTCTTGCAAAATTCTTATCAACAAACCGCGCACACATGAAACTAAATTTCATTTACAGTTTTCAAATAACATTCCAGACAAGTGAATAGAACCTCATGGATTTGTGAAGGAATTTGTGGGGGGCGGAAAAGGAGAGAAAAAGATAAGGAAGTTAGGAAGCTAATTTTGTTAATTTGGTCTTGTTATTTATCCTTTCCTCTTAAATCCTTCTATCAATTTGCGGTGAAAGTCTCTTACGTAACGGTTGTATATCTCCCTCCTCTTACAATGTATTGGGATTACAACAAATATGACATTCTGTAGCATTAGTTAATATTCTCTCCATCCCTTTTTAAATGTGTTGCTTCGTAAATCCACTTATTAAAGAACATCATCATTACAACTTTCACATTAATTTTTACCTCCACTTTATACTTTTCACATCAATTTTTACCTCTACTTTCTAAAATTATCCTCAACTTTTATCCATTAACTCTTTACCCAAAGGGCAAAATGATAATTGTACAAACTTTTACCCATTAACTTTTTAAAATACACACTTATTAAGGGACAGCCCGAAATGGAAATGTCACTAAAAAAGGGACGGAGAGAGTAGCGTTCTATGGGGAATGCTATGATAGAGAAGCAAATACAGCGTTCAATGATAAAAGAAGCGGAAAAACACTCGGCGCCTAAAATACCATAGCGTTTCGTTAACATCTTCAGACTTCAATAGCGTTCCATGGGTTCCACTGCAATGGGACCATTGCATTAAGAGGGAAGGGGGATATATACCCGGCACATAAAATACCCCCTCCAATTCATGACCCAAACATTGAAACATACTGCTAGGACCCAGTTGGATCATAAATCTTCCAAAAAGGGATTTAAGAAGCAAAATAATGGAAAGATAAAATGCCAGTATATTTATTTACTATTTGATCTAGCCATAGCCTATTTGTGAAGGGGGTGTGCTGTGTGCATAAAACTCGCCAAACCAACTTAGTACGAGCCAATCCGCACCACATGGCCAGTGGCGGAAACAGAATTTTATAATTGGAGGTGCCAAAAATTAAAACTTCAACCAAGAATCCTATTACACTAGTGTGCGTATGGGGTTTGGGCCTCGTGGGGAGCCAATATATTGAAATACTATATATTTGCAATAACTATACATATATGTAGAGGTGAGAGCCAAAACGGGGTGCCAAGGCACCCCACCCTTACATCTAGTTCCACCACTCACACACGGCGGATGAAAATGATTTTGCTTGAAAAGAAGATTATTTTCAAGCAAAATCCTTCTCATCAATCAACTGTGTGAGTGGTTCATTAAGTTGATATTTGAAGAATGGGTACCTAAATTTGCATCACTATTCACTACTGCCCATTAAGACACGAACACATTCTCTCATACAGTACTTAAATCACAAGACTAATACCGTGGTTTTGATGCCTACGACTGTGTAAGAAAGAGCAGATACATAAAGTCAAATTAAGTAGTAAACATCTTTTCTGAGAAACTGATGACCCAATTTACATAACCTTAGGAAACCATCTCGAGAAAAGGGCAAAAAAAACCCTAGGAAACCAGAATATAGCAATCTGAAGATGTAATACATTTACAATTAAAAGTAGTGTGTGTATGGTGTTTTGCTACGAAGCACGGACACGCCACGCGGACACGTTATTTCTTCAAAATTTAGGACACAGATAAGTCGGGGGCACATTGAATATAAAATATACTTGTATTATAGACCTATCAAATTAAGGATGTATCATAGAAGTATGCTATGAATTCATATAAAAAGATGTTCAAATTAAGGATCAACACAACGAAGACAAATTAGCAGTCCGCATATATGTATATGTAATCTACACATGGGTGGAAATTTTCACTCACGACCAAGTTAAAAAAATTAGATATTAACCTAGCTATGTGTTAAGAGTTGTACCAACACGTCGGAGAGTATCTACAATGTGTCTGGGTAAAAGATATAAAGGGCGTACCCAGTACACGAAACTCTTGTATATGTGGGGTCTGGGGAAGGGTTGATGTACGCAATCTTATCCTTGCAAGCAAAGAGGCTATTTTAGACAATTGAACCCATGACCTACAGGGCACAATGGGGCAGCTTTACCGCTGTATCAGGTCCACCCTTTGGGTAAAAGAAATATAATAAAAAAAAATTAAACTAGCATTTAAGAATGTCCGACACGTGTCCAGAGAGTATAGTGTCGTGTCTGTCACCAACACGTGTCGGACACGGATACGTAAGGTCTCTAAACATGTCTGTGCTCCTATAAGTGTTTAGTAATGAAAGTATGCAATCAGAACATTTGATCCTTCTTTTTTTTCTCTTCTCTTCGTGTTTTCTGTTAAATAATTTCATGGAAAATAAAGATTTGGCAACCCAAAACAGATGAATGTAACCTAACAACCCAGCCTATGATTATCTGAATGTGCCATGACACAGTGTTAATATTTGAGATTCATACATAGGAGTGATTTATTGTGAGATGTATAACAAGAATAGTTAAAAATAAAAGGAGACATATAGTTCTTAAAAACAAGATAAATTACATTCTCAAACCCTTCTTTGCGTTCTCAAGCATTTGGTAGACACACAGCATCACAAAAGGTTCAACTGCTTGTCCAATACACCATTTTAGTTTTCCACTGAAACAAGGGTTACCACGAAATGCACAACATATACTGAGGTACTTGCATTGCTCCACATTCCAGTGTATGTCAAAGCTTTGGTTCCAATGTCATAAGAAAGACACCGGTAGTCTGTCGTCCATAGAAGAACCTCACCATTTTTCCTAAACCCCAATGCTCTTTTGACAATTACAGGAAGATCCAATTTAAAGAGAACTCCATATTCTTTCATCACCCACATGCAGCAGGCACCGTTATCTCATTCTCGATCACATAACACAGCCAGTGATCGATCCCTGAAAATCTTTAAGAGATAAGGAGAGGGTTTCTTGATTGGCTAGTGTAGGGGGCAGCGTCAATACGGAGAATGTTTCTGTACTCATATCGAATGAGACTGTAAAGTTGTGATATCCAATAGACACCCTAGGATCCTTTCCAATCCAATTTACTGCTCCATTAACAAAAACTTGTGGTGCCGTCGTATATTTGAGGAAGCAATAAGGAGGAAAAGTAGAACCTACCTTTCTCCATCCTGTGCCTTGTGTGTAAACATAAACATTCGTACCAGATGCGGGCAGTGTTTGAGATATGTCATATTCAATTGTTACCACCTTGTACTCATGAGTAGTGGGGTGGACACCAAATCCAAGAAGAAACAAAGGCATGGCTTCAGGCTTGGCAAGAGTTACTGATTTCCTAGTTGACGGGTTCCACAGAATAATCTGGGATGTAACCCAGTCAAAGTCCACATGCAGACATAAGATACCATTCACGCTACCGCCTATACGGAAATAAGCAAATCGTGGTAGACTTGGTGACATTACGATCAGGAAATCTAGTTCCGAAAACTCATCTTCATTATCACGGCACAACAACAGATAGCGCTTTCGGCGATCTGCTTTGGTATAAAGCCCAAGGAGAATCTTGTCAGAGTTTGCTTTGCTGCGGTTGAGGTGTTCTGTTACAAAACTAGGGCTCGAGATGAGAGAGTGCCATGATTTGCATACAGATTTGGATCGAAGTAGAGAAACTACTGGCAGTCTTGCCAGTATATCAACTAATAGTTCCTTGGGTATGTAGTCTGACATTGTTCTTAGAAGAAAACTGATGGTGGATTCATAAGTGTTGTGATGTAAGAACTGTAAAAACCCTAGATTCTGAGACAGAAATCAAACTGGAGTAGACTTTACTGTCTTAGTGATACTACATAAGATTGTGAGAACTTGGTGCCGTCCACAGTCCACACTTAACAGACGCCTAAGAAAATAACACAATATGCAAAAAAAGAAACCCTAAAAAGGGACTTAGATATGAAACTAGGCATACCCATCCAGACGGTTTTTCAGAGAGCAAAAGTTGAGCCAAAACTTCACGAGAGATACGTTTGTGCTCTTCCGTTTTTGTTTACACTAGGTCTTACTGTCAAACGCATCACCTAGACCCAGCCCATACAAAAATAGACAAATTGTTTCCTATGGGAAAACATAAATCAGAGTTAATTTTTTCGTGTATAGCATTTTATTTTTTCCTATGAGTGCGCAGGAATGACCAGATATTTAAAATAACAAATCCAAGTTCAAAACATTTTGAATGAAACAGGCGAATATTGGATCAAACCTTTATGCAGGGGCGGATGCTTTAAGGGGCAAGGGGGGTCACGTGACCCCCTCAAATTCCAGAACTTTTTTTTTTTTTTTTGGAGTTAAAAATCTAGAGTTATAGATATGCCATTTCAAAAAATAAATGCTCGTTTCACCGAGGGAAATAGTGAGTTGTTACTTTGTGTGGCATGTTTAAACCCATCCAACTCATTCTCTTGTTTTGCTAAGGAGAAATTGATTCGTCTTGCCGAGTTTTATCCAAAAGAGTTTTCTCAGGTAAAGCTCATGGTTCTTTCTGATCAACTTGATTCACATATTTTTGACGTGCAATCGAATGATGCTTTTTCGAGCTTGAATGGACTTAGTGGTCTTTCTAAGAAAATGGTAGAGACTGGGAGAGATAAACAATATCCTTTAGTTTACTTGCTCTTGACTTTGACATTGATCTTACCGGTTGCGACTACTACTGTTGAAAGAGTATTTTTTGTGATGGCCATTGTGAATAGTCGACTGCGGAACTGAATGAATGATTTGTGGTTGAACAACTATTTGGTGGTGTGCATAGAAAGAGATATTTTTGCTGACATTGACGACGATATACTCATGTAAAACTTTCTGAAGATGAAAACACATAGGGGTTAATTGTAAAATGTTTTAGGAAGGGAATTTATAGTTTTGTGCGCTTATGTTTGAAATCATTTAGAATGTCTTAACTTCGACCTATTTATATGCTTAATGAAGAATGTTTAAACATTTTTTCTTCTCATTATATTAGATTAGATTAGATTGTGAATTTTTTTTCCAGTTATGCTTGAAAAGTGACCCCCCTAGATGAAATTTCTAGATCCGCTACTGCCTTTATGCATATTGGATTGAGCTAATTTCTCGCGGTGCCATTTGAAAAATGTTTTAAGATGAATGAACGATTTGAATCACTCGTGTGGGGGGTCCCTTAGGCGGTCGGTACATTTTTTGGATGTGGGGGTCTGTACCTGTAGTCGGGTCTGGAAAGAGGTGATGATGGACACTGTTCTAGATCACCGGCAACGATTAAGAACAAATTGGCTATGGCGATTCTAACATCAATAAAGCGAACTCCAAAATGTGACTTTAGCGACGTCGTTTTAAGGATCGTCATGTGTCCAAGATGCAAGCTTCAAATTAATAATTGTTGGGTGGTTTTAAAAACCTCGCGTGTTCTTTTGTATTCAACCCTCTCGCGTTCAAGATGCGACGTTTCAATGAAACCCAATTGACATCATAGAAGGAAGTCACGTTTTTAAAATATGAGTTTATCATGCTGGGACGGATGCAGGATTCCAAGGGTCGGCTGGACCAATATTCAAATTTTTTGAGATCATATACGGGTTACGGGATGTCAAATTCTGCCAGTACATGTTAAATAAACTATTACTCCTATGACTCTGCCCACTGTCCGTGCTTGCTATCATGCATTCTCTTGATAAGTTCACCTATTTGTATTTTTTCGTTTACGTAAAATGGTCGCCTAGGTTCATCTCTCCCTGGTTCTTGTCTACCTTGATGGGCACGCAAATTGGAAAATGGGGGTGTTGTAGGGCGCCATTGTAATGTGGCATCCTAGTCGTTGGATGTGTTTTCAGCGGTCCTGATTTCATCTCGGCACTTTGCAGATCCGAGCTATTTATTGCCAAGATAAAATCATAGCAGTTGATTACCGAGATCAACGACTCGGATGTGACACTACAAGGCACCCTACACCACCCCCAAATCCCCCATATTGTATCGCGATTCCTATCGAGATAGTGGCTCTTTATTTTGACCAATAAAATCTACAGTTTTATGGCAAATGTTGTTCTAGTGATTAGTGATCAGGAGTCCTTACCTTAAATGCTCTCTGGGACAGTTCTATCTATGCTCAGTCACCAAGAAAGATGGTGTAGGGGCCCAATTCCTACAAAGGTCCTAAACAAACCAACGTCCATACTAGCCTCAACCGCTAGGAGGACTTATCCGCTAGGCGTACTGATTCGCTAGGCGCTAGCTGGGCTCATCAGCCAGATCGGACCGGTCACTTTGCCGAGCCGGTCACCTTGCCGAACGGTCACCTTGGCCGAGCCGGGTGCCCTTGTCGATCCGGACGCTCCTTGCCGAACCGGATGCTCTTTGCCTAACAGGCGCCCCTGTCTAGGACACTTGTAATGTGCCGAACCGGAGGGTTCGGACCTAGCCGAGCTGACTTTGCCGAACTGATGAGTTCTGAGGGGTCCCTATCACGCATGCCCGACACACTAGATGTGACGTTGGGTGGCGTGTGTCAGGCGGCATGTCAAGCGGCGTGTGTCAGGAGGCATGCTACAAAAGTCGTGACAGGTGACAGGAGCGACGTCATCCGAAGCGATAGGGTGCAGGCAGCGCCCTGTCCGGGCCACGTGATTTGCCTAGGGAACCGATGGCGCATGAGGCACGTGGAGAGCTCGGAGCCCAACCAACTCCTTGCCTATAAAAGGCAGACTCCCCCAACCTGAAGTGGGGGGGAGTTTTTCACAATGTTCAACCCTTCTCTCTCACTCTCTCTCTCTAGAAACTCTGAAGCTCTTGCTTCCATTATACTTCTCCCTCAGTCGCTGACTTTACCATCGGAGTGCCTTCCCGGACCACCACCGTCCGGGCAAGGCACTAACGTGGTTGCTCCCTTGTGTAGGTTCTCCTTTCCGGCGTGCTCCAAGGAATCAGGTCCCCTTCTCAGACGTGCTTCTAGGGCTCCGGTCTCCATCTCAGGCGTGCTCTAGGGTTCCAGTGAGGTTCAGACAGTTCTCCTCCCTCCATACCACACCAGATAACCAAAAGAGGTCATTCCGGTCATCTTCTCAGGCGAACTTACCGGGTGTCAGGCGAGGCTAGGTGGAGTCCTCACGCAAACTAGAGGCTAAGAGAAGGCCTTAAGAGGAAGGACCAAACAAGAGCGCTCGGATGGAGCGCTAGGCGAAGGCCCAAGGCAAGGCTCACCCTAGCTCTTCGGCTAGGCAAGAGCGCTCGGATGGAGCGCTAGGCAAAGGACCCAGGCGGAGCTCATCCTAGCCCCTCGGCTAGGCAAAGAGCGCTCGGATAGAGCGCAAGGCGGAGGCCCAAGGCAAGGCTCACCCTAGCCCCTCGGCTAGGCAAGAGCGCTCGGATGGAGCGCTAGGCAAAAAGACCCAGGCGGAGCCTTCAGGCGGCTCGAGAGGTTCACGGAAGGTTCACCCCGGAATCGACTCCCCCACAGATGGAGACTCCCAACTTTAATTTTCTTGCTTGGAAAAACACTTTCCGCCACTCATACGGCGAATGGAAATGATTTGGCTTCAAAAAGAGATCATTTTCAAGCAAAATCCTTCCCATCGAGTCACCGTGTAAGTGGTTCATTAAGTTGATATTTGAAGAAGGGGTACCTAAATTTGCATGCCCCATACAACGCAATGACGCATTCTCTCTGACAGTACTTAAATCAAATTAGGTATTCTCTTAACAACCCAAAACTAATGAAGAACATGTAGTAAACATCTTTTCTAAGAAACTGATGATCCGATTTACATAGCCTTTGGAGACCATCTCTTGAGAAAAAGAAAAAAAAAAAAAAAACTTAGGAAACCAGAATATAACAATCTGAAGATGTAATACATTTAAAAGGAGTGTGTGTATAGTGTTTAGCTACGAAGCACGGGCACAGTTAGGGGACATGACATGACACTTATTTCTTGAAAAATTAGGACATGGACACGTCGGGGACACGTTGAAGATAAAATATAATTGTATTATAGACGTAAGCTATGAATTCATATAAAAGACGAAAACTTTATTTCTACCAAATTAAAGAACAATACAACAAAGATAAATTAGCAGTCCGCATGTATGCATATATAAACTATACATCGGTAGAAATTTTTCGCTCACAGCCGAGTTTTAAAAATTACATATTAACCTTTTGTGTCCTGGCATGTTTTCAGAGTGGCAAGGCGTCAGAGAGTGTCTACAATGTGTCTGGGTAAAACAAATGTAATTAAAAAAAAAAACTTAAACAAGTATTTAAGCATGTCCGATACGTGTCCGGAGAGTGTCGTACCGTGTCCGTTACCAACACGTGTTGGACATGGATACGTGAGGTGTGTAGACGTGTCTGTGCTCCTTAGGTGTTTAGCAATGAAAATATGAAATCAGAACAATCGATCCTTTTTTTTTTCCTCATCTCTTCGTTTTTTCTGTTAAATAATTTCGAGGAAAATAAAGATTTGGCACCCAAAACAGCCGAATGCAACCTAACAACCCAGCCTATGATTATCTGAATATGCCATGGCATTCAATTTGTCTAACATTGTGCATGACATAATGTGAGATGCATAACAAGTATATTTAAAATAAAAGGGAGACATATAGTTAAACAAGATAAATTTTGTTCTCAAACCCTTCTTTGCGTTCTCGCGCAATCGGTCGACATTATCCCCTCCTCTCTTAGAAGTTGGAAGCGCAGCATCACAAAAGGTTCAACTTCTTGTCCAATACACCATTTTTTAGTCTTCCACTGAAACAAGGGTATCCACGAAAGGCACAACATGTACTGAGGTTGCTTTCTCCCAGATTGCAGTGTCTGTTAAATTTTTGGTTCCAATGTTATAAGAAAGAACGTAGAAGAACTCACCATGTTTCCTAAACCCCATTGCTCTTTGGAGAATTTCAGGAACATCCAGTTTAAAGCTGAATAATTTAGTCCAAGATTCTGGAACTCCATATTCTTTCATCACCCACATACAGGCACCATTATCTCTTTTACGATCACATACCACAGCTAGTGATCCATGAAAATCTTTAAGAGATAAGGAGTGGGTAACTTGATTGGCAAGTGTAGGGGGTTACGGTAGTACAGAGAATGTTTCTGTACTGATATCGAATGACACTGTAAAGTTGCGATATCCATCAGACACCGTAGTATCCATTCCAATCCAATTTACAGCTCCATTAACAAAAACCTGCGGTGCCATATATTTGACGAAGCAATAAGAAGGAAAAGTAGAACCTAGCTTTCTCCATCCTGTGCCTTGTGTGTATACACAAACATTCATAGCGGGCAGTGTTTGATTTGTGTTATATTCAACTGTTACCACCTTGTACTCATGAGTAGTGGGGTGGAAACCAAGTCCAAGAAGAAACAAAGACATGGCTTCAGGCTTGGGAAGAGTTACTGATTTCCTAGTTGACGGGTTCCACAGAATAATCTCGGATTTATCACGGTGAAAGTCCGCATGCAGGCATAAGATACCATTCGCGCTACCGCCTATATGGAAACACGCAAATGGTGGTAGCCTCTGTGGCGTTATGGCTAGGAAAACTCATCCCCGAATCGTTCATTATCACGGCACAACAGATAGTGCTTTTGGCGATCTCCTTTGGTATAGAGCCCAAGTAGAATCTTGTCAGAGTTTGCTTTGCTGCGCGTATTGAGGTGCCCTGTTACAAAACTAGGGCTTGAGATTAGAGTTTGCCATGATTTGCAAACAGTTTTGAAACGCAGTAGGGAAACTGCTGGCAGTCTTGCCAGAATATGAACTACTAGTTCATTGGGTATGTAGTCTGCCATTGGTCTTCCAAGAAAACAGATATGGATTCAGAGGAGTTGTGATGTAGGAACTGTAAAAACTAGATTCGGAGACAGAAATCAAACTGGAGTAGACTTACTGTCGTAGCCGTCCACACTTCACAGACGCGTAACTGCGTAAGAGATGTTAGCGTTAACAAGTGGATGCAATTAATGCTATGGAATTGTCCACAGAGAAGAGGGAGAGAAAGAACAATAAAAAAGAACACAGAGATTTCACATAGTTCGGCATACCTACTCCATGGACACGGAGAGATTAGGGTTTCTTTATCAGATGAAAACAGATGCCCTACAGATGATTCTTTCTTGCCTCTCACAAAAAAAAAATGCTATCAAAGAAATACAATATGCAAAAAAAAAAAAAAACCCTAAAAACGGACTTAAATATGCGACTACAGCGGCCGCCCGTCCCAACTTTTTAGAGAGAAAAAGTTGAGCCAAAACTTCACGAGAGAGAGAGGATGATGTACGTTTCTTTGTGCTCTTCCATTTTTGTTTTCACTAGGGCTTTACTGTCAAACGACTCAAACCATCACCTAACCCAGCCCATACAAAAATAAAGAAAGGAACTATTTCCTATGGGAAATCATAAATCAGATTTTTAAATTAATCCAAGTTCTTTGGGCAGTAAAGTTTTTGTCCTATTTTCCTCGCATTTTTTTATTTTCTTCTCTCGTTTTCCCCAAATTCCAAATACAGCGTAATTAATAAAAAATAGAGATCTAACAGATGGGCGATGGCGATTCTAACTTTTGACAAAGTGAGCTCCAAAATGTGACTTTAGCGACGTTGTTTTAAGGAACCTCTTGTGTCCAAGATGCAAACTTTAAAAGATTGCTGGGTGGTTTTAAAGACCTCACACGTTCTTTTTGTGTTCAGACCTCTCATGTTCAAGTGCGAGGTTTCAATAAAATTCAATTGACGTCATTGAAGGAAGTCACGTATCTGAAACGCGAGTTTATCATGTTGGGACGGATGCAAGATTCCCAATTTGGTCCGGTGGACCGACATTCAATCTTGGACGGTCACATGTAGATTTTAGAGAAGAAAGAGTTGGGCGAGAGAATTATATTAAATTGATGATTTTTTGGAGAAAAACTACAACTATGATTCTGCAGAAATATTGAAACTTTGGTAGGGCGGTCCACGAGCTCATCCGCCCACTGTCCGTCCTTGCTATGATGCTATCATGCATTCTCTTGATGAGTTCACCTATGTGCATTTTTTTCGTGTTTGTGTTGAGTATTATTCTGTTCTCTGTCAGGCAGTTCAAAAAAATTTCGTTAGATCAAATTTTTAGCTTTTTGATCTTATGCAAATGTATCAGAAATCGGGACAATGCCTCTGATTTTTTGCTCCTTTGATTAGATAGGCTCTCAGCCTCATATTCATTCTTTTTCTGTTTGCTGAATGGGGTGGCTATACTACATGAACCCGGTGAAATTGAATTCTCCATGAAGGTGCGGAGTACTAACGGCTAGCCGGTAAGACCCCGTGCACCTAAGTATAGCTTCGCAGTGACAACCATGATCGAAAGTAATTTTCATTGCATATTCAGATGTTTACCTATTTGGAGGTGCAGGTTACATGTTTTCAACCTGCCATGAATACGACCCAACCCACAACTTGTATGTGTTGAAAAGTATCATGAATATTGTTGTTAAACCTTTAAATTTTATTCTGATTTTTTGGTAGAACAGGCTCTCTCTTACATTCAATCTTATAAAGAATTATTCTTGCTCTTGTTTAAACGATCTTGTTAAGCCTGAACTCTCATTTTTTGCTATCCTTTTTTTGAATTCTTTTATATTCTTTTCAAATTTACCATCCATCCAACCCTCTTAATCCGCGGTTTGAAACTGCTGAAAAACTCACCCAACCCGTTGGCTATGAGGTTCTGCTGGTTGGTTGCAGGTGAAAAATATTCAACCCGTGAGAATTTGTCCTTTAGTCCGCCTAAATTCACCCGCTCACATCCCTAGGTTTCACTTGTAGTAATAAGGCAAGCGGCTTGTATTAACTACATTTTCATGAATGGAAGTTATCAACACATGATACTAGAATTCTCATAACTCAGAAAATGACAGAGTCATAACATGTACAAATTAGAGAAACTCGACGATATTTAGAAGCCACTAGGAACACATTCCAATACTATTGAAGAAAACCAATGGTCTCTTTAAAGATTCACTTCTCCAGTTAGGAGCTGCTGCTGGTCTTGACATCAGGTGATAGCTGAGTTGCAGCATCTTTGCATGTAATTTCTCTCTTACTTACTTCCTGCTTTTTATCCTTTTCTTCCTCCCTTGGACAATCTTTCTTGGTTGCCTGAGTAGGTGGAATTGTATTAAGAAACTGAAATCTTGGACAAAAGATGCATCCATGTTGTTTCTTAACTGTTTTACCAAGGTCTTTTGCTGACTTGGTAGTTGAAAAATTTGAGGAAATTAAAGAAACTAATAAAATTTTAGAACTTGCATAAAACGGTCGCCTAGTTTCATCTGCCCCTTGGTCTGTCCTTGTCTACCTCGATGGGAATGCAAATTGTACCGCGATTCCTATGGAGACGGTGGATCTCTATTTTGACCAATAAAATCTACGGTTCTACGGGATCTCTATTTTGACCAATAAAATCTACAGTTCTACGGGATCTCTATTTTGACCAATAAAATCTACAGTTCTATGGCAATTGTTGTTCTAGTGATTAGTGAGGAGTCCTTACCTTAGAATGCTCTCTGGGACAGTTATAGTAGCTTGGCACAGTTTTCCTTTTTGATATGCTTCTTGCAGCCTTAAGCCTGTTCTTAGTTGGTTTAAGGCCATCTTTTTCTTTAGATTCATATACTGATGAAAATCTCTCGATTTGTATAGAAACCTCATTTGATCCACAGCTCTCCTTTTCTTCCCCTCCCGCATCAAAAACTCTCCTGTTAACCACTGGTCTTTGGTTAATGTCCACCGGCTCAATCTGATTCATTGCAAAGCTTTCGAAAGATGTGGTTTCTGGAATCCGGGTTGCCATCCACCGCTCGAGCCAGCTCCAACCCATGTTTGATTCGGTTCCACTTCCATCTGATCTGTTTTGTTTCTTCTTCGTGCATATTCTTAGCTGCAAAGCAGCAAAAGGATTTGCCAGCAAGAACTATTTCAGCAATTCTAGTTTCTTCACAATTCTCAATTTTGGAAAATAATTTTTTGATCTACCTGCTGTGAAAAGGCATAAGCTAATGCTCTCTCGCGCCTGGTTGTGGCCTCCAGTCTGTTCTGAATCCTCATTTTGGATATGTTGCTACTCACTGTGCTATCATCCCACTCTTCCTGCAATATCCATAAAGTCAAATACGTTCCGGGTGTTTGTTGCAGTTGAACAAATGCATATAACCGATTCTTCAAAAACGAAAAAATAGAAATCGGAAGTATCATAATACGAACAGAACTTCTCAAAATCATTTTTTCTGGTTTTTAAAGTTGTTTTTAGCCCATAAGCTAAAAGCAGCAGTTGTGCCAAACAAGCTGATATAGCCGGTGAGACAACAAATAGCAGCAGATGTTAAGCCAGACCAAACACCCATGTGAGCTGATTCAAAATGCTTTAGTTCAAAAGTGCAACTAAACAATGAAATGGAATCGTCATCTGGGCTCTGAGTCAAGTAGCTTGCTAAACAATGAAATAGGCAGGTTCAAAAGTGCAACTCATGTCGTCACGCTCAGAGAGGGTTGTCACATGGTTGTAGCCTCTCCTATTCTTTTTCGGCTTGCAAAGAAAAATGAAATTACAAGTTGTCTTACTTTTAGCTTCAATGCCGTGGTCCTGGCTTTCTGCTGTAACCGGTGATGGAAAGCCATGACTTCCTCCTGAGTTGAGAAAACTTCTGTAGAATTTCCAGTTTGGACTTCAATTGAAGTCCCCGGAGACTCCCTACTTGGACTTCCTCCTCCTCCTACAATCTCCTGCTGTTTGGATGAGTCGATTCCTCCATTTCCGTGCCTAGCCTGAAAAATCACCTCTGATCACTTGGCCATAATAAGAAACCAAATTCTTGGATCCAAACAGTACATAATGCATACAAACATCTTCATGGTACCATTAGGAAGGAGTTTACCTGATAAGTTCTAAATGCCGTTTGGATGACGATTGCTGCATCTTCTTGGCGAAACTGTTTGGCCATAGAGTTTTGCTTTTCCTCCAGTAAGGTTTCCTCTTGGCTTTGGATTTCTCCGGTGTCGTTGAATTCCTCCGGCCGGGGTTGCGTTACCGTGGCCTCAGATTCCTCTACTGCTGTTTGTGTAATAGTCCCTTCAGAGCTTTCTTGAATTGTTTTTGTGAAAGTCACTTCAGAGCTTTTCACTGAAGCTGAATCCTCCTCTGCCATAACAGAATTGTATTCATCTCCACACAAGTATGACCGAACCGAACTCCTCCACCTTCTCTTCTCCAATCCACTGCTTTTCACCTGATTGGAAAAGAATACCGAGAATAATGCCGTGCGTTCAAAATTTAAACTGCGTTTGGATCATGGATTTTTAGGGGAAAAAGGAAAATAATTAAGAAAACGAAGAACGAATTCAGCTTCTTCACTTCGTTACCGTCTTAATTTTTTCCTTTCCTCTATACGCATCCATGATCCAAAACACTAACCAAGACTATCATTAGAGGAAGAACAGATGCTCAAACTGAAAATATAGTAGCCAAAACTAATGGAGGGAGTTGCAATAGACTCACATTGCTTTCAAGAGTGCCGACCGACCGGCTTTTGGAGAAGACATTTCTCACTAGCCCTCCAGTGATCCCCATCTCAAGCCAGCAACTTTGGAGCAGAATTCCCAATTGGCTTAGTCTCCAAATATTCCAAAGGGCCCTTATAAATTGCTGAGCTTTGTTTACAACCGAAAACGATAAACAAAGGATCAAGAAAAAGCAAATAATTAATGCTTAATAAGAATAACCCACATGTTAGATGGAGTTGGTGAGAAAATCTGTAGGATTTCAGAACTTTAGAGCTGGAATTGAGCACTTTAATCATAAAGTGGAAAATAGATAGAAGGGTTGGAGTTGTGAAGTGCTTATTTCTATTTCCTTTTTTTTTTTATGTTACTTTTTGCACATGTCTTCCAGCAGACTGGCCTCGTAAAGTTTGCTTGCTGTTGGGGTCATGTCTATTCCTTTGTCCTTGATTGCTCTTTTTTACCATCCATTAGGTGGATTCTGGACTTGCCCAGTTCATCTTGTTGAATGAGAGCATTTTGTGAAGGTATGTGACTTTACGTGTAATTCAGTTGCTAAGGGAATCAGATAACACTCGTCACCCTCTATCATCTAATTTCTGATTGCATGCTGTTGGAGAAGTTTCAGTCAAGCTCCCAGCTCTTTTTTTTTTTTTTTTTTCCGACTGTCGGGAGTGTTCAGGCTAACTTACATGCACTCGAATAATCCCCTCCATCCTAGTCAATGGTAGTGAGCCATCCATGCCGGGAATAGGATATTCACAAGAATTTTTTTTTTTTCTGCCCGACTCCAAGAATCGAGTCCTGATTAATTATGTGGAGAATAAACCCACCACCCATCCGGAATGGGGATTACTTTTAGGCATACTATACTACTACATGCTATTCATGGCTGATTGAAAAAAAGGATGGCATTCATGTAACAGAAGGGTTCCATCAAGTACAGATTAGATGGAAAGGGCTACAGTTGTACCTCTGGATAAAAAGAGGAATGGCTGAATAAAAAAAAATTCATGGAATTCATCATCCCAAATGGTGGTCCAGAAAATGGTATGCTTTATTGGCCATCATTTTCACGAGGACATTATTGAACATGATGAACCTCAAGCCAACAGTATACCCTATAGTCTCTATGGCCTCCTTTGTTTGATCCGCGGATTAGTTTTCTGTGCACAATTACAATAGCCGTTCATGCCATTAATTTTCTTTTCCTCTCATGAAATTTGTTTCCACTAGCGGAGAAGGGAAAAAAATGGTATATTTGATAACCATAATTCAGCACTTAAAATTGAACGATTTAAATAATAAGTGAATAAGTAGATTTGCCATTTCGAATTTACCTTTTCAGGTTCCAAAATCCAACCCCCCCGGGAAGGGATAAATTTACCAAAAATGATAAATTTTGAAAATGATACATTGAGACAAAATACCACAAATCTATCACACCAATTTTATCACAAGAATCCACAAATCTATCACAAGAAACTTATCATAAGAATTTTTGCACAACCAAGTGAACAACCACAAATTTATCACAATTCTCAACAAAATCGAAAAGCCAATTGGAAACCAAACCATTTCGGCAAACACCATCAAATTGGATACAAATCGAGCTAGAATATGAAACCCCACTGAAGAACCAATTGAACTAACAAGTCCTGATGGTCTTTCCTTGTCTTTTTAGAGTCTCTCTCTCTCTAGAATAGAGAGTTCCCTAGGGTTTTGTCCCTAACCTACCCCATCGGCCACCGCCCCCAACCTCTGCCCTTCTGCTGCTTGACCTAACTTTGTCTGACCCTTCTCAGCCTCTTCCGTCCTCCCTCTCCCCAAGTTGGTTCTGTTTAAGGGGGGGGGGGGGGGGGGGGGGGGGGGGTGGCTCTGCCTCTTGGTCAAACTCCACGCCCCCTTTTTCTTCCCCGCCACCCTGCCCTTTCTTCAACATCTCCGCATCCTCAACCCCATCCCTCCACCAACCGCCACCTCTTTTTTTCCGCCGCCTTCCCGTTCCATTGCCCCCTTCCTCCTCTGATGCCACCATCTTCCTCCTCCACCACGCCTCCTTCTCTGCTGCCCCCTTTGGGTCAAACCTGACGATTTGGTGACGCTATGGTGGCCCACTCACCCTCCGACAAATAAAACTCCAGAATCCGAAGGCGGCGGCTACGGAGTCTGGTTTCTATCCGAAGCAGCGACTCGGCTTAAACTTGAAGCATTTTGGATGGGACTCGGTGTGACTCAGTGGATTGACTCGGGTTGATTTAGTTGTTTTGTGTTTTTTGCCCTGTTGATTTTGTTTTAGTTTGTTTAGTTTCGTTTGTTGGAATCTTGTTTTCGGTTTGCTTTTTTCGATTTCATCTTAGGCTTATTATTAGGGTTTGTGTTGTTATCCCTCAGGATATCTTCTATCTGATCGATGACTAGTTCTTAGCCCAACAAGCGAGTTGTGGGTCTGCCTTTGGTAGGGTGCCACTTAGCCTACTAGTGTATGTCCTCACGTTTAGATTTTTTTTTTGTAGATTTGGTTCATTCTTGTTCTTCGTGATGAAATCTGTACTACCCTCAAGACATTTATATGAATGGAATTTATTGCTTTTCATTAAAAAAATGAAGAACCAATTTCTTCCCCTTTGAATAGTCCAAAGGGATTTCTTTTCACGTTCATTTTCACATTACCCTAAGAGCAGACAAAGAAAATTTCTCTCAATCTTCACTTTGTCCCCCGACGAATTGGATTAACAAGAGGGCTTGGTTTCTTTTGGAAATTTCTTTGGTTTTCTTTCCTAAAATCAAAGGTTCCATTAACATTAGTAGCATTTAACTTCATGAAACGATAGTCATTAATACTTGTACCAGTAATTTACATAAACTCTTTCACATGCGATATGCGGGATTTACCACTCAAATGTGGGTCCCACATATGACATATTCGATGTGAGAGAGTTTTTGCAATTGTTCGTACAAGTGTTAGACTGTTAGTGCTAAGGGTGTCCACGAATCGGATCTGGACGGATCGGATACGGATCCGATCCGATCCGCTCAGAGCGGATTATGATTTTTAAGATCCGGAACCGAACCGAACATTTACAGATCGGGCGGATTTGATAGATTAAAGAAGGATTATTGAGCGGATCGAGCGGATCCGATCCGACCCGATCCGGATCTGGAACCGTCAGATAAGAAATTCTTGATCCGGAACCGAACCGAACATTCACGGATGGATCAACAAATGGTTCGGATTGGTCGGATTGGCGAATCGGATGATCCGCTGGACAACCCTAGTTAGTGCATGTATTAAACCTGTTTAACTTCAGCATAAAACGAAATAATTTGAGATCGGTAATATCAGCCGAGTATGGAACCTCAAGTATATCCTTAAAGGTCTTGGGGGTGCTGTGCAGCCTCATGGTACGGCCGCGCCGACATTTTTTCGACGATCGGAGACTTTCACCGCGTAGAGCTCGTCGAGCACTATAAATGTGCAAAAAATCAACTCAATCGAGTATCTTTAAGTGTCTCATCAGAAAACAAATAACTTGAAAATGTGGTTTTGATCCAGTGTTTGTGTCCATTTGTATTCCATTTCTTTTCAAGTTATTTGTGTTCTGATGAGTTACTTAAAGATATCCGATCGAGTTGATTTTTGGTACACTTGTAGTACTCGACAAGCTCTACGCAATGAATGTCTCGTATTGTTGGAACAATGCTGGCGCAGCCGCGCCATGGTTGCACAGCATGGTACTGTGCATCCCATGCACATCACCCCAAGGTCCATCGTTAAAAGGCAAGAATGGTAGTGGATCTAGGGTTGGATTGAATTTAGTAAGGGAATTACCCCAAAAAAAAAAAGTAGTAAGAGTAAAATGGATGAATCATACATTATACATTTAGAGAATGAAATCATAATAAATGATGATGTCATGGATGATAACATAAGTAAGAGGTGGTTTTAGGACAATTTAATTGGTGCTTCTATAAAAGTGTTTTTTTACTGGTAAGAATGCTCTATAACCTGCACTTTTACCGGTAAAAATGCAGTATTACCAGTCAAATAGCAATTTTATTGTCCGCCTATTAGACGGACGGTAGAATTTTCCTAATTTAATTATAGGGTTAATAATCTATTTACCCCTTAAACTATTCAATTTTCAGTTAATTCCCCCTCTAACTACCAATTGAATTTACTTGCCCCTTCAACTATGTAAATGTTAGTCACCTCATCCAATTCATGGACGGAAAACCTAACAAAAACTCCAATTGGTGCTTTTGAAGGGCATTTACGTCTCTCACCATACAATATATGTGTATATGTATGTAATCTCATCTTCTTCCCCAAAAATCAGTCCTCTCTCTCTCTCTCTCTCTCTATACATTTGATTCGGTTGGAGGTTCTGTTTCCTCTCCTTGTCTTTGATAAATGACCTGACCTCTTTCAAGGAGTAACATTCAAACATGACCCCAATAAAGTATACACTAAAAGTAGCATATCGGAATGCGTTACCCCAGCAAACAAGTGTACTTTATTGGTGCAAACAAGGGATCAAGTTTGATACTTCAGTGCATTTTAGTGTACTTTTAGTGTACACTAAAAGGGAGCAAGTTTGATAAACAGAGATTAATAGGGATGAAGGCATTCCAATAAATTACCTGTCGTCTTTGATAAATTACTTCCACTCCAAACAAGGCATGAAAAAGCAAACATTAACGGTATGAAATAAAATGTAGCCATCTACCCCTGGTAGTCACCTCGGTTGTGTCAAACTCAACCAAAAAAAAAAACTTACATTTCGGTTTCGATTACTTTAAAGCTCTCAAGATCCATGCCATCTCCCCTGAGTCGCCAGTCCAGTCACTTTGTCTCTCTTTGATCAATTCCTTTGGAGCTCTCAAGATCGATTCATTTGGTCTCTCTTTGATCGAGTAGGTTGAGGGATTAGAAATTAGGGTTGCCTATTTACCCCCAAATATAGGATTGAGTGAGTTTGGGTGAAAAAATATATTTTATCCTTCAGTTGGTAGCAAATCAAGATGGTTAGGGTTTTTTCCTACTTTTTCCGTTAATTTGGATGAATTTGACGAATTGATTAACATTTACATAGTTGAAGAGGCAAGTAAATTCAATTGGTAGTTAAAAGGGGAATTAACTAAAAACTGAATAATTTAAGAGGCAAGTAAATTATTAGCGAGAGAATTGAATTTGTTTTTTAATATGAATTAGAAAGTTCTTCAAATCCATTTACTTTATATTTCCCCAAATTCTAAACACTCCTTAAAAGTGGTTAATTTACTAATTTAGGCCAAACAAACCCTAATTTTCACCCTCACCAGCCACCACCATAATCAGCGGACCAGAAAATCCAGACCAGACCAGACCCAAATCCTCAATTGAAGAGCTAGTGACGCCTCTAGTCTAGAACGACGAAGCCCTCGACCACGTATTCGGAACTAACCAGAGAGTTACATTCTCCGGCGACCTAGAGCTGCTCCGGTGACCTAGTCTTCGCAAAACTGGTATTGCTTCAGAAGGCCACACAAGGTTGCTCTCTGTAACAGGAAATATTGTAGATAATTTGAGGTGCTTTTTTCAGTAAATAGCTTCAGATAGAGAAAACATGAGTATCGTGCCGAAGGAGACGATTGAGGTGATAGCGCAAAGCATTGGGATCAATAACCTGTCTCCAGATGTTGCACTTTCCCTTGCTCCTGATGTTGAATACCGTATGCGTGAAATAATGCAGGTAGTTTCGAATTACTACTATCATGGTTTGCTATAGTTTGTTTTGATACATGATACTTTCAGTGTTCATTGTTTAACTTTAGAAACCCATTGACTTAATTGTCGAGATTTCGCGCGATGTATGAGTTTCGCGGTCAAGGGGGAGTTATATAGAATCAATGCCTTGTAGTTCGTGGCTTACTCCCTAGTGGGTTGGGTGGACAATAGGTCAAAGGTTTGAGTTGTGTGATTGACTTCCCCTTGAACTTTGCCCTCCTGCAAAGCGCTGCTGTGTTCTACTAGCTCTTGGTGGGGTGGTGGAAGCCATGGCTCTTTGGTTCCTTCTGAGGTTCTCAGAGGGTCTGGACCCTACGGTCACTCGCAGGGGAGGGCTGCTATGCCTGGTCACTTCCTCCTCCACCTGCTTTTCTAAGAAATAATAAGTGTGAATTGCAGTGGAAACACTATACAAGTCATCGAGAGCGGTGAGAACGACTCTAACCATCTGAACACGAAACTTCGTAGAGGGCGGACATTGCACTATGCTTTTAAATAAGGACCGACACTCTTTTGACTGAGAATCTTCTAGTGGAGTAAAATTTTTGATACACATTCACTTAATCAATGTGTGCCTGAATCACATGTTTTTATTTGATTAGAATTACGAAAAGTTGTCTTCCACAGTATCAAATACTCAATATTATAAAGCATAGCTGGCAAAGAAATATTCTTGATATTAATGGGTGACTTATAAGGTCCAACAAAAAGAAAATCACATTAGCAACGTAAAACTAATGTAAAGTTCGTATAGTAGATCTATTAAACATCATCAACACCACCTCTTGAATTTTCCGGAGTCTTTCAGATGCGTTTGGCTTTATTGTACTTGTGTCTTTGACTTTATGGGTGGGTCTACCCCAAAGAAATGGCCAGGAGTAGTAACGGCATGTTAAAGACTACTACATGTGAGATGTGAGCTTTTGTGGATTTGGGCAGAGAAGGTGCAACTTATGGCGAACTTTCGAGGGTATGCGAATAGGATTGGGACTAATGGTACTTACCATGAAACTGCAGGAGGCAATCAAATGCATGCATCATTCAAAGAGAACTGTATTGACAACAGATGATGTTGATAGTGCCCTCAACTTGAGAAATGTTGAGGTAATTATTTATCTCAAGAAGTTGAATTCTATAGTTTTACTTTTCATGTTACATTCAGGATCGTGGAGAAATAGTGATATCTGAACTTAATTAGGATGCTAGTTCTTAACTAACTTGTTAAGAAGAAGCAAGCAATGTATGTTGGTTGGATATGTTGAACTTATTAGAGTAAGCAAGATTTAAGAACGGATCTTAGTGTCAATGACCAGTTAGAAAGGAAAAAAAATCGATCAGACAAGCATCTTATGAGCAGCGTTGCATAGATTAAGTGGAACAATGTGGTGACCCCCTTGCTGAATTAAAGATAATCTACCTTGCTCATCCAGTTTGGTGTGGCTTGGTTTTTTGATGTTTCATGCGTTACCACTGAGAGTTTGATGTGTTACTGATATCCTTTTGGATATTAAGAAAGTGCAGGCTAATGAACTTGGTAATTTGTAGTATGAAAATTAGATTTTCTTTACTTGAACGAGTAATGCATTGAAGGAGATGTTTTTTAAATACATGTGTAGATAGGGTTTTCCAGAAGCTGATTGAGGAAATAACATGGAATTTCTTGAGCTTCTTCTGACGAGAAATAGTCCAATCTATTAGGATCTCACCCCTGTCAAAAAAGAAGCAGAGGACACTCATTAAGGGTAAATTGATTGGCATAATGTCTAACCACAAGTAAGATGGATGATATCATGGTGTAAGATTCCTTGTACCAGTGAAGCTTCTTTCAACACTCCGATTTCGTGCATATTAGTAACTTAGGCTAAGTAGATTATTCTCTTTTTTGCCTACCTTCATGATAAGGATCTTTTCAAAAGGATGTTTTATTCACAGCACTTGGTCAATTGTTCCATCTCTTGGACTCCTAGATTATTTTTCTTGGAAGTACGAACCTTGGGCCCAGTGTTTGTAAATGATGAGAAAAGGGTTATTAGTTATGCGGTTTCGGACTCATGATTCTTGAAAGTGATTGATAACAAAGTTAATTGCTGAAACATTGATTTTAGCACGATGACTCTAGTACTTTTTAACAGACTTCTCAGGTGGAAAATATTGTCCTTTCGTGGTCGTGTTATTTCTTTTTCCCTTCTTATTTCCATACAGCTTCATAGTGTCTAATCTAATTGTTATATAGCCCATTTATGGTTTTGCCTCTGGGGATCCTTTGCGGTTCAGAAGAGCAGTTGGACATAAGGATTTGTTCTACCTTGATGACAAGGATTTGGATTTTAAAGATGTAAGATTTACCTATCATAGCAACTCTCCTCCACTTCATTTTATGGATAATTCTCCAATGTTTCTTTTCTTATTTGTTTGTCTGATTTTCTTGCATGTAGGTGATTGAAGCTCCTCTGCCAAAAGCTCCACTCGATACTTCAATCGTTTGTCACTGGCTAGCTATTGAAGGAGTACAACCTGCTATTCCAGAAAATGCTCCTGTTGAAGGTTTGTAAATCTAAATTAAATTTTCTTTTCTTGAACAATTCTATTTTACACTGGCTTGAATGCATATTAGAGGAGCTTTATATTTATCATGATTGCTTGTAATCGTAGTTATTGCTGCTCCTCCTGATAACAAAAAACCTGAGCAAAAAGATGATGGACTTCCTGTTGACATTAAACTACCGATTAAGCATGTACTGTCTAGGGAGCTTCAGGTATATAATCTAACTTTTTTTCCCCCAAGTACGCAATTTTGTTTGATTACAACTCGTCTACCTCTTAAATTATATTCTATAACCCTTCTCCTTGCTGGTGCAGCTATACTTTGATAAAATCACTGAGCTTGCTGTGAGCAGGTCGGACTCGGTTCTTTACAAGGAAGCCTTAGTGAGTTTGGCCACAGACTCTGGACTTCATCCTTTAGTTCCTTATTTCACATACTTTATTGCAGATGAGGTACTTTCAAGGCTGACAATCTCAGATAAACAACATTTGAAACCTTGTAGCATTTGTCTTGCTGATTTCCTTGCTTTTATCACTTGAGTAATATCAGGTTTCGCGGGGTTTGAATGACTTCCATGTGCTGTTTTCTCTGATGCGTCTTGTGGGGAGTCTTCTCCAGAATCCTCACATACACATAGAACCTTATGTAAGTATGTTGCTTATCACTGAATTTTTTGGTTGGTTTACATATATGTAGGGACCTACGGACAGTGTAGAATCTTATTTTCTGAAACGGACTGTTTTGCGATGACCATTACTAGGGTCTACAGTAAATTGCACGTGGGACACTCCAGTGTGGTAGTCGGTTTGCCCACCATTAGAGGAATAGTCTAAATTGCAGCTACCCAAGTTAAGTGTCATCAGCTGCAAATCATTTCACTTGCCCTGACCTGACATGTACTGAATTGAATGCAATGTGCCGAATTCCTAATTCAGTTCCTAACTGATTTTTCTCTCTCTCTCTCTCTCTCTGTTTTTTTTTTTTTTTTTGAACTGGGGAGAACTTGGGAGGGAATAAGAGGGCTTAGCTTTATCAACATGGAATCAGAATTTGAACTCAGGCGATGATATAGCTACCTTCTTTGAACGAATATCTGCACTGTTGTTATTGACAACTAGTTTGTGAATCAAGCCTGACATGATAAGATGAATTCAAAATCTTTGAAGTTGAATAAACTTAGTTTAGCTGGCATTAATACATTCCTTTTAATGGAGATGTCCATCTCAATAGATGAAAGTATAAAAAACAATGGGTGAAATAAGGTATAGGAAATCGTTTCTGTAACCATCTTGGGACTGGTTGTTAGCCCTTCACTTGTGTAGCTCCAGCGCACATTCTCAAGAAATGCTGAGAACATATAACCTTGTAGTAGCAGAGTCTCCCTGTTGTGGATTTAATGAGGTTGTATTTCCTTCCTCAGCTGCACCAGTTGATGCCATCAGTTGTTACCTGCCTTGTTGCAAAGCGATTAGGGAACCGATTTGCTGACAACCACTGGGAACTTAGAGACTTCACAGCAAAGCTGGTTGCTTCAATTTGCAAGAGGTGAGACCTATTATACATTTCATATTTTGCACACGAAAAACAGTTACAAGTACCTTAGATTTCGCATACAAGTACCTTACATTATTGTCCCCGCTTGCACCAGAGCATGACCCTGGATTAGAACATACATGTTTTCCAGAAACAGTAATAGGTGCAGCCTTCTAACTTATGCAGATCTTTGTCAGTTGATAAATTTTTCAGTCACTTGATGAAGTTTTATGTTAAATGGTTGATTGACTCAGCATGTTAGCCACCTTCAAGATACCACTAATAGTAAATGGTACATACGATTTAGTGAGCTAGGAGTCCTTGGGGAAAAAAACCCAAATTAACAAGGAAAATTTTTGTACTCTTGAAATAACTTATGTGGTCTATATTTCAACCTTGTATTAATTGTTTATGGTACTTTTGCAGATTTGGGCATGTCTATAGTAATCTCCAGACACGTTTGACAAAAACTTTGGTCCACACATTTTTGGACCCAAAACGGGCATTGACTCAACACTATGGCGCCATACAGGGATTAGCGGCTCTAGGACCTAATGTGGTATTCCCAGCTTTCTTTCCCTTGTGACACCTTATTATGATAATTAATTTCTAGAACTACTTGCTTTTTCATGTCGTATGAAGTAGTGATGATCGATCAATTGGTATTCACTAATATCAAGCAAATCCACTCCTTGCATGTTGAAAGTACTATATTAGTACAATATGATTTTATGAAGTGACAAGAGTTAGCGGAGTTTTAAATTTTCCTTGGTTAATCGTGTAAAATTGTAAGGATGTTTTGCTAAAGTTCCACTATTTGTTTGTACCAAATGCAGAATCAAAGAAATAGAGAGATTTAAAAATTTTCTGTCACCTCTTGTGCTATCTCTCCAGTTGTTTGTGGATTGGAATTTTGGTCTTATTTTCATATTTTACTAGGAGTATCTCATGTCATTGAACTTATCCCATGTTCTTGGGGCACCGCCACGTGGTGCCCCAAGACCACGGGTGGCGGTGCCCCAAGATCATGGAATAATTGGTCCATTGAACTTGTGTTCAACACTTTTTTGTATGTACTTTTTGTGGACGTCGAAGTAATTAGTGATGTTCCTCAACTTTGGGTAGGTCCGCCTTCTTTTGCTGCCAAATCTTGAGACGTATATGAAACTTCTTGAACCAGAGATGCTTCTGGAAAGGCAAAAAAATGAGATAAAGAGGTATGAAGCTTGGCGTGTCCATGGGGCTCTGCTGGTGAGTGTAATTTGTGGAATTGATTCTTCATTCTAGTATGTGTTTTGCCATGATCATTCTGGTAGATGGGTAAATTGTTCTAACAATACAAGACTTTCAGCATGCTGCAGGTCAATGTGTATATGATCTGCTGAAGTTATTTCCCAATTTACCGTCGCCACCCCCAAATGTTGTCTGGAGAACCAACACGAGAGTTATTACTGCAAACCCACGTAAGAGTTTCGTGAATGCTTCTTGTTTGCTTAAATGTTAATCACTTCCTAGCTCCTACTCGCATATACACATGGGATGTCAATTGCAAGTTCTACACGAGAATTAAGTCAATCAAACGATAATGAGCCAAAATTCAGATGAAACAAATATAAAACTTTGGGGGTTTGACCACACTAGTTGAGGCACTCCGGCGGTTAAGTCAATTTTTCGGTTGAGTCCATCCTTGTTTCTTCTTAATGGCATTATTTCTAAAAAGTCTTGTTACTAGGCTTCCTGGGGAAAGAATGCTGCCTCTAACCTAGCAATAGATAAACCATTACTATTATTCAGAATTTGTGCTTGTTAAGAAGATTTTTGGATCTAATCTAGATACCTTGTTTAAAATCCCATGAAGATAAACGAAAAGCTATGGAGCACTTGGAGCAGCAGCCTCCCCAGAAGAAAGTAGCGACTGATGGCCTGATAAATACACCAGCAAACAATTCTTTGCCACCAGAAATGCAAGGTGTTCCAGGCGCTCCAGCAGCTTTAGGCAATTCTGATGCAGCAGGTGCATCACGATTTTCTAGGCGGATGTCTGGGGAGGGCATTTCAGGTAGTAGAAGTCAAGTCGGCAGGGGTAATAATACTCAAACTTTGAACACATCGGCTGTGCTCAATCAGGCTTGGAAAGATGATCTAGACTCGGGGCGTCTTCTCATCTCGTTGTTTGAACTGTTTGGTGAAAGTATTTTCAACTATATTCCAACTCCCGAGATGTCTTCATTCTTGTAACGAAATTTGGAGGATTGAACTGTTGTATAATTATAGGTTGTTTTGTGACTAATAGAAGAATTCGGATTTCTAAAAGCGAGCAAGCTCTCTGTTCCCCCCAGTTTATGATTTCTCTGCAAGGGTGGTTGATTATGGGATTGCAGTAACCGTAAAGAACTAACAGGAACAAGGACAAAACTCGATTGTAGCGATGCATAGATATGTATACCAACGTATATAGCAGGCATAGTTATTCAACAAGTTGAACTAATATAATAAATCAAATTCATTTCCACTTCAACTACAAGTTTAATTCTTGAACGAGGAGCTACAGGGTAGGTCACACCTTGATCAAGAACAAGTGTTGCATGCATGGTCTCGGCATCTCTCTCTCTCTCTCTCTCTCTCTCTCTCAATAGGGGAACACTACTACTACTCTTTGCCGTGCTTGCTTAATACTTGGTGACTAGCCAACTTCCGTCTCTATATATAATAGTAGATCGCAAGAAGAATCTGTTGGGTTTGTAAATCTATGTGTTCTTTGCTTCTTGCTTAATTATTCTTTGCCATTGAACGTGTGGTGATTTGGACGGTCTATCAACAGTAATTATTCTTTGCCATTATTCTTTGTTCATTTTGGGTTTCGAGACCTGTTCTCTCAATCATTACTCACATTTTTCTCCAATCATTATCTTTATTTTAAATTATTATTCTCATTTCTATTTTTATCTCTCTTCAATCATTACTCGTCTATTTCCACTTATTACCTAATCTTTTCCAAAAGCCAAACCCAAAAACTAAACCAAACAAGGTCTTAATGTCTAAGTTTCGATTCTCCTTGCTAGCAAACTCTTGAGGCCACTGGGGGTTAAACCCGATCGTTACCTCCAAGCCCTGAAAAAATGCATGAAAGCTAGTCCGGACATCCGGTTTTCAAAAAAATAAAAATAAAATAAAAAGTACCCCATATATTTACTCTACATAGAGGTTTGTATACAAAAATTATTCCATGCATTGTTACTAAAACTCTGCACCCGCTCCTAGAAGCAGCAAGTGGTGGTTAGCTCATGCGATAGAGCTCTTGGATGCCTCATACTGCAAATCGAGATTGAGTCTCAATTCCCCGTCCCCCCATGTAATAGATTAGGAATGACGAATGACAAAAATGAAAAAAACGAAAAACAAAACAAGGTTTTACCAAACAACCCTTAGCCACTGTCCACGTCACCAAACCTCCTTCATTCCAGTGGTTTGGGCTTGTAGTTTGAAGAGCACGTGTAGCACAATAGCAAAATAGGCATTTTAGCTATTTTAGCTAACTAAAATCACAAAAACCCACCTCCAGCAGCCTTAATTAGCATTAGATATTTTACCTTTTGCTACAGTATTTATCTACATTTCCCTACCCAAGGTTCACAAGCAATCCAATACAATTTATTTTTCTTTCACCTTCTCTCTCATCCATCTCCCTCCTTTGAAAAAGATTACGTAGATAAAGTAGATAGTATTATCGGAGGGTTGAAAGTGTAACGCCTCATGTAGACCACTGCCTCAATACCATGATTTGATTCACAAGCCAAACCAAATGGCCCAAAATGCTTAAGCCCCAAGGTACTAGTAGTCTCTTACAGATAGTTTGTTATATGTTCAAGATCAACTATGTAGACTTCCAATGTGGGACTAAACAATATCTATCTCCAAATCTAGGATATTACAGAAAGAGATGTTTGAAGCAAAATAAAAATATATATACTGTTGACTACTTCCTCTGCCTCTTTTCAAGTGATCACTATCGGAATACGTGTAATTTCAAACCCTAAAAAATATTTTCTTTATATAATTTTTTTATACCAAATTAAAGTGCTCATTGAGTACTTTAATTTGGTGCCAAAAATTTTTAAAAACATGCTACGGAAGTAGATTTTTTAACGGCTACAATATACACGTTTTCTAAAAGTATCACTTAAAAAGGGACTGAGGGAGTAGCAGTTTTAGCTAAAAACTGATGCACTTGCCCGAACAGTGCATTTGTATGCCAATAAAACAGTACTTGACTCAAACATATTACGGATTTGCCCCCATCAAAGTCATTGAAGCCTCTTGTCCCGTTATTTACAGCAATGCTAGGTACTCTAAAAAACTAAATCGAAAACTATACTCAGAAAGTGAAATCAGTGGTTCAAATTCACTTGGATATTTACGTGAACCATTGATTTCACTTTCGGGGTAGTTTTTCAGAGTAATTAGTATTCTCTCCCGTCATCTATGTTGATGAATGGTGTGAAATTTTAATATACTCACATCGTACCAAAGTATAGTCAAGGAAGAGGAAGGTCGAACCCACAATAATGACTTGTATGGCGGCTGAAGAACTCAATTCTCTAAGATAGAGTTTCTAATTTTGTTCAACAATTGAGTCTTTGAGTGAAACAAACTTACAAACGTAAAAAGGGTGGATTAAACACGTAAACAAAAGACGTACTAGGGCAGTGGAATCCATTGCATATGTGAATTTTCCGATGTGTCCGGAAATATCCGATACTTCTAGATTCCCCAGGTCTCTTTCGTCCCAAGACAAATCTATGTTAGCAGTGAGTCAATTTGTTTTAAATTATTGATTCGTCGAGGCGTAACGAATCTATATCTATATTGAATCACTTTAGTCGTTAGCAAACTATTTAACACAAGACTAAAAAGTAACAACAATTCATATAAGAGGAAGATAATAATAATATAGATTTCACACATTTTACAACGTAGTGATCATACAGCAGAACTTACATAGGCTTCATAAAGCAACAAGCCCGGCCCCAGCCTTATTTTCATTCATTACTTGCATTACTCTTTTCCATCCACACACACACACACAGAGCAATGCTACGGACCCGTATTCGTTCTCATAAAAACATTCACAAAGTAAGGTGTAAAGATCAGATTCGTCTTATTTATGATACAATATTTCACATCAATATTGAATCTGATCCATATGATTTACTACTAAGTAGTATTATGAAAATAAATTACGGATCTATAGCACTTGTTATATTTTCTTAAGAGGGCTTTTAAGCAAACTCGATAGTTCCGGAGACATCGTTCTTGCTGCCAGTAAGCATGTTGGTGTTGGTGCTGTTATTGCCTTGGCGGTTGAAGTTGCGACTGTCTTGGACGGCGATGTTTTCAGCGATGGGCTTTGTGGAGTTCTCTACGACTTTAGCAGTTCCATCAATGGCGCTGCCGATGGGCTTATTGTCACCCTTGCCAACTTTAATAGTTCCATCGACCTTGTTACCATCACCAGTAAGAATGCTCCTGTTGGTGCCCTTATCGCCTTGGAAGTTGGTGTAGCGACTGCCTTGGTTGATGATGTTGCCTCCGCCTTCTTGTTTGAAGGTAGAGCCATCAGCGACGGGCTTTTTGGGGTGTGCTGCATCGAGCCCCGACATTCTCTCTCTCTCTCTCTCTCTCTCACACACACCCCTAAAAGCAGAACTACTGTTTGATTTTGCTTACTTTGATACTATGAGCAACGGCCAACTCCCATGGCTATATATAGACACGAGAGTAGATAAGATTGGAAGAGAAGAACCTTACTACTAGGGTCAATGACCGGCCGGTCAACTTAGGGGCATGCAATTACCTCCAGCTCAATCCCACATCTCAAAATTTACCGATAAGTGCAAGCGGAGACAAAACACGTTAAAATAAAAAACTTCATTCCGAAAACACCCTTCCCACTACAAACGCGTAATTTCTCTACTCTTCTTCTCTTCCACCGCTGATTCTCTTCCAACCCTCTTCTCCGACGGCCATCGTTCGATTTCCCCTTTGGTTCACTGTAAATCGAAGCAGACCTTCGTTGTCCTTCACCTTCTTTTTTTTTAATCGAAAACATAATCCTACAATAGTCTTCCAGAGAGTGTGAACATTGGAAAATCAGCTTGCTGGCGTGTGAAAGAAACGAGTGGAGGAAATTAAATCGTACAGAGCCTGGCGCAGGGCATCTGACGACATCGTGATGACGACAGACAGACGTCACGGGAGCCCCGCTTCGGGTCTGCGACTATTGACTAATTAACAGTGCTACCCGTACAGAACGGGGAGCACAGAAAATGTACCGATCGCGTTCAGGGACCCACTTTTGGGTCTCACACGAGTGATCCGAACCGTTCATTGTTCTTAAAACATTTTTCCGAGGGACCCCACAAAATTTCAGCTCAATCGGACGGTTGGAAGTGCTTGAACAATAGTCTCACCGTAAGTTTGATTCAAACGGTGAGACTTTGGTTCGAGCACTTCCAACCGTCCGATTGAACTGAAATTTTGTGGGGCCCCTTGGAAAAATGTTTTAAGAACAATGAACGGTTCGGATCACTCGTGTGGGACCCAAAAGTGGGTCCCCGAACGCGATCGGTACATTTTCGGTTCCCTTTTTTCTGTACCCGTATCATTATCCATTGACTAACGATCCAATCCGTGATTAATATTCAAAAGTAATTTTACATACACTTGGGAAAAGGAAAGGTGCTTAATTAATTTCCTCTTTTGGGCCCAACACAGGGCCAGCTTGATAAGTGAATCATGATAAGTGTAATATTAATTGCGGCCTAGTTTTCCAAAAAAATTTAACAACCCAGTTGCTAAAATCAACCATGATTTTAGCAAATGAATTCACCAGGTGCTAAAATCATGGTTGATTTTTGCTTAAAATCACCCATGATTTTAGCACCGATGAACTTATTCTCTAAAATCAACCATAATTTTAGCAACTGGGTTGAGAATGAAAGATCACGAGTAAAAAAAACTTAAAAGATCATGGGGTTTTATTCACGATTTTTATAATTTAATCACGATTTTTATCAGTAAATAAAGTTATGCCATACTGATATTAAAACTCATAAAACGTTATGATACGTGCAATAAGATCATTGACTGAAGAACCGTGGTTAAAACTATTATAAGATCACGCTTTAATCGACGAACCATGGAACCAAAGGCTTGAAATCTAGCGGTTATCTCTTGGTTCTCCCACAAAGGAGACCAGGGTTCGAGCCTCGGTAGAGGCTTTTGGGGTTTAGGGTTATGGATAGCTTCTAGACCTCCCTTTGAGTAACTCACTTACTCTCTTGCTAACCCCCAACTGATATATATCAAATGGCAAAAAAAAAAAAAAATTCGACGAACCGTGGTTAAAATTACTATTAGAAGATCACGTTTTGAACGAAGAACCGTGGTTAAATATACTCTAAGATGACGGTTTGGCTAAAAAATATTGGTTAATTAGTATATGACCACAGTTCGAACTACAAAACGTGATTTTCCGAAGTCTTTAAAATCAAATCTGAACAAAAATAGACGACATCATAGCTAGGCATGATATCACCAAAGATTATAAATTTGGCTTTGTGGCGTTTTTTCCTGTTGGGGAGTTTTGGTTGGTTTCTTACCAGCCTTTGGTTTTTTTTTTTCCCCTTTGGTTCCTAGCGGCAGGTCTCTATCGGAGTGAGAGGTGCCTTTTTCGTGTGTCGGCTCTTTCTCTGTTCTGTGCCTCGTGTCTAGGATCCTTGTAATCTTTGTAATTTGTTTTCAAAGATTAATAAAATCTTTTTTGCCGTTAAAAAAAAAAAACAAAGATTATAAAATATTACTGTAGAAGCTAGGCATAATCCCACAGTGTTTTAATGTAAATTAAAGTAAGCAGCATATACCTCTAGAGAGTAAAACGAACAAGGGCTGTACTTTTTTACATTAAACCATAGTTCAACTTCAATCCCAAGTGAAAGATCAAACGAAAAGACTAACACTCAATTCATACTGTCAATTTCAACTTTTGGTTCAATTACCCGATCATTAGGAAACCAACATCATTGTGTATCTGCAGTATTACATTCCAAAAGTGTTGAACATTGGAAAACCCCACAAAGATGAAAGAAATTAGCAGTATTCGTATATAATTGAAGAATTTTATCTCCTCGCGCGCATAATAATTGAAGCACACTTGCAGCTGAAATGGACAGAGGAGATGAAATCTGGAGCGATATGGCACAATCACAGCGCGCAAAGGGCGAACCAGGTACACCAAGTGGCAGAGGCGCTGGCGCCTGGCAGCACACAAGAAAATCACCTTGCTGGCGCGGTAAGTAAAGAAACGAGTGGAAGAAATTAAATCCTACAGAGCCCCAGCTTGCAGGGCAGAAGGACAACTGACGACAGCATGCTGACGACAGCACAATGACAACGTCATGAAAAGAACTAACAACATGGACCGAATTGCACCTAGTGAACTAAGCCTCATCATTCCGCCCGTTGGCCCGCGGCCCGCCCGAAGCCCGTCAAGCCCGCCGGGCTTTACTCGAGCCCGAGCCCGACAAATGGGCGGGCTAGCCCAGCCCGACCTTCCCATGGGCCGGGCTTGGGCCTGAAAATTTTAGCTCCAACCCGCCCGCCCATTGGCCCGCCGACTAGCCCGGCCCGGCAGCCCGAGGTATTAGCCCGCCCGTAGCCCGGTACACTATACACGCGTAGCATGGGTTAGTAACAAATATACATATATATAATAAATATGTAATAAAATAGCTCAGGTTTTTTGGAATGATTCCAAGCCCACTTTACTATGGGGAACTCCCAAGCCCATTTTCTGATTCCAAGATTTAAAAAACTGAAAAAGCATGAAAAAAAAAAACACAAATGCATGGTCAAAGAATTTTTTTTTTCCGACATTTACTATGGGGAATTCATTGTAAGCCCACTTTCTTACAATGAATTTTTTTTTCCGACATTTACAAAGAATTTTTGTGTGGAGGGTCATTACCTTCTTCAAACCGTGTCTCGGAAACCCTCAACCATTTTTTTCCACGTCTCTTCCCTCTCCATTTCCACTGAAACCTCCACTTCTTCAAACCGAGAGCTTAGGCAATAAACATTTTGAGAGAGAGTCCGCCCACCTAATTAGCCCGGCCCGGCCCGCCCGAAGACTAGTCCGCCCGCTAGCCCGACTAGGATAAGCCCGTGGGCCGGGCTTGGGCTTCATCTTTTGAGAGATAGCCCGGCCCGCTCGGCCCGCTAAAAAGAAAAAGCCCGCTAAGCCCGGCCCGCGGGCGGGCTTGGGCAGGAAGTTCGTGGGCTGGGCCGGCCCGGCCCGGCCCGATGATGACCCTTATAGTGAACTCATTTGCTAAAATCATCATTGATTTTAGAAACTGAGTTGCTAAAATCTTTTGAAAAACTTATAAATCAAAAATCAAACTACTTGCAGATTATGATTTGGAGAACCAAACCAAACAAAGGGGAATCTTAGTTTGACGGACTCCCATTGTCAACTATAGAACCACCATTCACCATGCCGTTAGTTCCATAGCTTCCGGGACACTTGATACACTCTTTGAATGAATGGTAATTGGGATTTTTTTTTTTTAAGCTCTTTTTTCCGCCCCTTATCGAACGTCACTCAGGTCCGACCAATGCCCCAAACTTGCCCTAACTAGGTTCTGTTTCCCAGACCTGCCTCTCCCATGAACTAGTGGTGAAATACATCGCATAAACATCGGAGCATTTCTTCCTGTCTCTCCCACTTGAGACTTCCACTCTTCAAGACCGAGTAGGATTGAGCCTATGCCGCCCTGCCTTTCATTCTACTCCTTCATACCATCTTTGAGTCATTTTCCGCGTTTAGTGATATCGTTTGCCTTCCTCATGGCTTCATATATCCCCACCCCCTACCCCCACCAAAAAAAAAAAAACGAGGATAACTGGGATTCCTACTCTCTTTTCTCTGTGTGATAGGCCGGTGCAATCGGAGGGTAATCACGCAAGACCAAATAGAGGATCTTGGTTGTGTTTGATTTGGGTTTTGGGTTTTGATTTTTGTAATGATTAGAGGGAGAAATAGAGAAAATAATTAAAAATTGGGGTTAATGATTATAGAGAGATAGAGAGAAAAATGTGAATAATATTTGAAAATAAGGGTAATGTTAGATAATAATTAAGAAAATAAGGTCTTGAAAACCCAAAACGAACAAAGTCCTCATGTCTCGACCCACTCTTACTTCAGTGAAACCGTTGATTGAAAAGGGCTTTACTATTGCCACTTGCCAGCAAGAAATAATGAATCAATCGAAAAAGATATGGGTACAGAGAAATTGCACATAAAATGTACAAAGGTTTTTATTTGGACCAATTCGGAGTCTCACACAGATAATCGAAGACATTCATGTTCTTTAAAATAATATTTCATTGTACCCCGTAAAAAATCAGCTCAATCGGATATCGGTAAATATTCCATCCGTTTATCCATTTTTTTATTTTGAACAAAAAAACTGGATAAATAGATGGAGCATTTACCGATATCCGATTGAACTGTTTTTTTATGAGGTACAATAAAATATTATTTTGAAGAATATGAACGGCTCCGATCATCCGTATAGTACCTGAAATAGTCCCGAACCAACTGATTTGTACATTTTATGTACAAAAAGTTATGTACCCCTAGCATTGTCCAAACCATATCCTATCAATCCCTTCCGGGTATTTATATATGTATGTATGTATGTATATATGTATGTATGTATTTACATACCGTTAGGATCGGTTTGGAACTGGAATCATTAATGTAAATTCACAAACCAAACCATTTTTTTAATATTTTAAAATTGGGACCAAACCACATTACTAAAAAAAACCAGTTTGGATTGGACTCGCGGTTTTACGGTTATTTTGCTGACCCCTACCGCTGCGATCCAATCTGTTGCTTAATTATTAAATACAATTCAAAGCGGGACGATGAATTTTTAGCTCAATCGTATAACTTTGGTTCTCCATCCAATCACCTAAATTTCCTTTCAGTTTTTAGGATCTGGAAACTAAAAGAAAATTTAGTGGATTGGATGGGAGACCTAAAGTTATCTAATTGAGCTAAGATTTGACTGTGCCACTTGGAATTTTACTACTCTCTCCGTCCGGATTTGTTGGTCCGTTTTGGAGATTCCAACTTTTTTTCCATTACCTTTTAAGTTTGTTAATTTTCTATTTTAACCTCAATCCCTCCAATTAATACTCCCTCCTTTCTAATTTGATAATCCACTACGAAACTACGAGCAATTTTCAAACTAAAAAATAATGTAGTTACAAAAATTATTTTTTTATCAATATGGATCTTGTTTGATAAATCTCATTGAGAACTTTAATACAGTGCAAAAAATTTCAAAAATGTAAACACATTATTTAAAAAAAATAGTTTTTGAGTTGTTATTTAAGTTTTAGAAAAGGGGCAAAAAGTAAAATTTCCATACTTTATCATTTGACTTTTGAAAATGGACAAATATTTTAGAACTTGAAAAAGTATGTTTGTGGATTAACAAATCCGGACGGAGGGAGTACTTAAAAGGTTAATCAACGGATTTGATCATTTGTCAAAGACCACAAAGCGGGCCGGAAATCCGGTCGGTGTACCATCGGTGGAGTTGGTCGGTCCTCGTAGCGGGTCTTTTGCATGGTAGTAAACGATAGAACATTTAAAGCTCACCCATAAGTAGCTTTTTATTCATGTCAAATGTGACAGGTTGCCAATAGTAATGGAATGCCGTGCGACTCGCATCGCATTGGCACATGTTGATTTAGGCGTTGTTCTGCTATAGATTTTAGGTACATTTTATAAAAATCTTATAAAATGAATATTTTATGAAGGAGTGATAAAATAGAGTTGTTTTCCCAACTAATAAAATGGAGTTGTTTTCCCAACTGATAAAATGTAATGGTTTTCCTATAGATTTTAGGAGGATTTTATGAAATGTCATAAAATCACTTTTACATTTTATGTGTTGAGATTAGAGTGTTATAAAATATGAGATTTTATGTCTCAAAAATTTGTTGAAGAACACACCCTTAAATGTTCATTGACTCACTGAGGACTTGTTCATTACACGTAGCAAGAGATCATCAAGTATGAACATGCTGACTTCGTTGACTAATTATTTATTTATTTATTTATTTTATATATAGGTGACTTCATTGACTTGTTGATTGCAAGTCGTTGTATTATCTATGACAAGCTAGAATTATTCACACCAAGGCCTCGTTCAGTTACACGGGAAAAATGAGGAAATTAAAGGATGAAAAAAAAAATTTATAACTTTTTTTTGTGTTCACTTACAAAGAAAGTTGTGGAATTCATGGCTCCGACTTTTCCACGGGGAAATAATTTCCCGCAAACACATCCAGCTAAAAGGAAGGGATTTTAGTTTACTTGCAAGACTCTGTCATTGAACACTTACGGAAAACTAAATTTCTTTTTTCTTTAATTCACATCACTTCACTTCAGTTTTCTTGAAAATACATTTCTCACACATGACACAACATTCCCGACAACGGAATGAAATATCATGTTTCTCGTAGGTTTCTTTTTGTCTTTAAGTCATAGACAAAAGTAAGATTGTTTATCTATTACTGTGCCTTTTTGAGCTTTTAAGACTTTTGTGATGTAAAACTATTGAGAATTTTTGGGCTTGTTGAATAAAAAGTCGAAAAAGGTGAAAAGGTCGAGCAAGTTGAAAGGAGTAACAGGTCCATTTTAGAACGTTGCTACGTGCACAGATGGGTGTGCACCGACGGTGCACCGACGGCGTCGGGGACGCCATTGTGGGTCCCAAACGGTCGATCCGAGCCGTTCAATCTTCTCAAAATCAAATTCCGAGTGGGCCAACGCGGGAATCGAGGCAATCAGACGGCTGTATGAGCTCGATCCAAAACTACCCCATTTCGATCAAAAAAAATTGAACGAAATGGGGTAGTTTTGGATCGAGCTCATACAGCCGTCCGATTGCCTCGATTCCCGCGTAGGCCCACTCGGAATTTGATTTTGAGAAGGATGAACGGCTCGGATCGACCGTTTGAGACCCACAACGGCGTCCCCGATGCCGTCGGTGCACCATCGGTGCACCACGGTCGGTTCCCATATCTTTACCGTCCATTTTATGACCCACAAAGTTGTCCACCTTTCTTTATTAGTTACTTGAAGCATTAATTACTTCCACGGGAAGGAGGGCCCTTAGTTAAGTTCACCAAACAGCTCATTGTCTTTTTCTGCTAGGGCTTGATTGGACGTGCGATAAATTTTAGTTGGAGGCTTAGTTTGCCAAAAGATAAAATGAGGTGGAGGTGATAAAATGAGGTTGATTTTAGCAAATGAAGTGGGGAGGTGATTTCATCTCCAATGAATCTGGACATATATATGTCCAGATTCATTGGAGATGAAATCACCTCCCCACTTCATTTGCTAAAATCAACCACTTGATTTTATGAGATTTCCATTTTAGCAAATGGAAAACCAATAAATATGGAGGGAATAAGATAGTAGAGGGCATTATTTATGGAGGTACACCCAGACATTGATATGACTTTTATAGTGGGTAGATAAAAAAAAGCAGGGGTGCGCACGGTCCGGATTGGATCAGATTAGCATGAATCTAATTCAAATCCACGAGTTACAGATTTTTCAAAATAAAATCCGTGTCCGATTCAAAAGTTTGATGGATCGGTTTCAATCCGATCCGTGAGTGCACGAATCGGACACGGATTTGTCCGCAAATTTTCAATTTATTTTAAAAAGAAATTCATCCAACTCGTTCAAAAACTCGAATTGAACAACCTATATGGAATAAATAAAAAAACAAGCATACATCAACTCATGTACTGAGTATTGATTGGATCGGGGGTGGGTGCTATGAGGTAGGTGTTGTGCGCCGTGTTGTGCGGCAAAACGACGTCGTTTTGCTTGATTTTTGTGCACACCTCCAAAGCTTCTAAAGGCTTTGTTTGGAGGAAGAAAAAACTACTACAACGTGCCTAAACCCAAAGTGCCTAAACCCGAAGTGCCTAAATTCAAGTGCCTAAACCCAATATATCCTACCCCAAAGAGCCTAAATCTTCTAAAATTGAACCCCAAAATTAACTCTCTAAACAAAGCTCTTGGATGTACCAAGAAAATGAGTAAAACGATGCAGTTTTGTTGCACAATACGGCGCACAACACCTACCGCACAGCGTCTCCCCAGGATTCGTACTGATCATCTAGTCCAAAACACTAAAACAAGCATACATTCAATTTAGTTACTCCAGTAGACCTCAAGTGGGTCCCCAACAAACATTGAAACTGCCAAATGAGGCGTTGAGTTCACAATTAAAACTGGCTCCGTCCCTGATGGGCGTGTATTGGCTCCTCCAGATTAATTGGGATGAGTCCTTGTACAAATCATGTAATGAAGAATTTTTGCCAGTTGGTTCTAAGAATCCCAATGTGTCTGCTTGAAACCAAAGTAACGTAGTTATGTCCATGATATATATCTCATACAACCATCGTCTTCGAATCATCAGGAGCAGCAGTAGCACTAGGAGATTCTTCATTCGTACTCTTTGAAACTCTCTTAAAACATTTTTAAGTTTTTCCTATTATATATACTGATTTCATATTATATCTTTGTGAGATATAAAATTTAAAAATCATCATCCTTAAATCAAGTGCTAGGCTTGGTCGATCACAAAAGATAAGGCCTTAACTAAAGTTTTACTCAATCCTGTGTACAGAACAACTTGCATTTGATATGGAGCACTTTCGACTTTAGAATTTTAGTTCAACAGTGATCACAAAAATGTATAAAGAAACTTTTATATACAAAGCTCTGTATAAAACAAACAAATTTATTGATTTTAGAAGGATTTTATGAAAATCTCATAAAATTACTTTTACATTTTATGTGTTCAGATTTGAGTGTCATAAAATGTGAGATTTTATATCCCAAAAATCTGTTGAAGAACACACCCTTGAATGTTCATTGACTCACTGAGGACTTGTTCATTACACGTAGCAAGAGATCATCAAGTATGAACATGCTGACTTCATTGATTAATGTTATTTTTTTAATTTATTTTATATATAGGTGACTTCATTGACTTGTTGATTGCAAGTCGTTGTAGTATCTATGACAAGCTAGAATTATTCACACCAAGGCCTCGTTTAGTTACACGGGAAAATGAGGAAAGGATGAAAAAAACTAATTTTTTTATAACTTTTTTTCGTGTTCACTTATAAAGGAAGTTGTGGGATCCACGGCTCCGAATTTTCCACGGGGAAATAATTTCCTGCAAACACATCCGGCTAAAAGGAAGGGATTTTAGTTTTCTTGCAAGACTCTTTGTCACTGAACACTTACGGGAAACTAAATTTCTTTTTTCTTTAATTCACATCACTTCACTTCAGTTTTCTTAGAAATACATTTCTCACACATGACACAACATTCCCGACAACGGAATGAAATGTCATGTTTCTCGTAGGTTTCTTTTTGTCTTTAAGTCATAGACAAAAGTAAGGTTGTTTATCTATTACTGTGCCTTTTTTAGCTTTTAAGACTTTTGTGATGTAAAACTATTGAGAATTTTTGGGCTTGTTGAATAAAAAGTCGAAAAAGGTGAAAAGGTCGAGCAAGTTGAAAGGAGTACAAAAATGCTAGATACACAACAAAAATGGACAACAAAGTGGACAACACACTCACATAGTGTGTGGGCTCCACACACAGTTGAGTGTGAAGTGTGTGCGGACCCCACACACCATGTGAATGTGTTGTCCACCTTGTTGTCCATTTTTGTTGTGTACCTAGCATTGCTGGAAGGAGTAACAGGTCCATTTTATGATCCCACAAAGTTGTCCACCTTTCTTTATTAGTTACTTGAAGCATTAATTACTTCCACGGGGAAGGAGGGCCCTTAGTTAAGTTCACCAAACAGCTCAGTGTCTTTTTCTGCTAGGGCTTGATTGGACATGGGATAAATTTTAGTTGGATTAAATATGGAGGGAATAAGATAGTAGAGGGCATTATTTATGGAGGTACACCCAGACATTGATATGACTTTTATAGTGGGTAGATAAAAAAAGCAGGGGTGCGCACGGTCCGGATTCTAATTCAAATCCACGAGTTACAGATTTTTCAAAATAAAATCCGTGTCCAATTCAAAAGTCTGATGGATCGGTTTCAATCCGATCCGTGAGTGCACGAATCGGACACGGATTTGTCCGCAGATTTTCAATTTATTTTAAAAAGAAATTCATCCAATTCTTTCAAAAACTCGAATTGAACAACCTATATGGAATAAATAAAAAAACAAGCATACATCAACTCATGTACTGAGTACTAATTGGATCTGGAGTGGGTACTATGCGGTAGGTGTTGTGCACCGTGTTGTGCGGCAAAACGACGTCGTTTTGCTTGATTTTTGTGCACACCTCCAAAGCTTCCAAAGGCTTTGTTTGGAGGAAGAAAAAACTACTACAACGTGCCTAAACCCAAAGTGCCTAAATCCGAAGTGCCTAAATTCAAGTGCCTAAACCCAATATACCCTACCCCAAAAAGCCTAAATCTCCTAAAATTGAACCCCAAAATTAACTCTCCAAACAATGCTCCTGGATGTACCAAGAAAATGAGCAAAACTGCGTAGTTTTGTTGCACAACACCTACCGCACAGCGTCTCCCCCATATTGTTTGAAACTGCCAAATGAGGCAGTGAGTTCACAATTAAAATTGGCTCCTGGCTCCTGGCTCTGTATTGGCTCCTCCAGATTAATTGGGATGAGTCCTTGTACAAATCATGTAATGAAGAATTTTTGCCAGTTGGTTTTAATAATCCCAATGTGTCTGCTTGAAACCAAAGTAACGTAGTTATGTCCATGATATATTTTTCATACAACCATCGTCTTCGAATCATCAAGAGGAGCAGTAGCACTAGGAGATTCTTCATTCACTCTTCGAAACTCTCTTAATACATTTTTAATTTTTTCCTATTATATATACTGATTTCATATTATATCTTTGTGAGATATAAAATTTAAAAATCATCATCCTTGAATCAAGTGCTAGGCTTGGTCGATCACAAATGATAAGGCCTTAACTAAAGTTTTACTCAATGTTGTGTACAGAACAACTCGCATTTGATATGGAGCACTTTCGACTTGAGAATTTTAGTTCAACAGTGATCACAAAAATGTATAAAGAAACTTTTATATACAAAGCTCTGTATAAAACAAACAAATTTATTTTGGTAAAAAACTTATTGGGCATAGTTTATTTTCTCTTGTTGAACTATATTATCTAATTTTTCAGAAAATTAAGTGAATTTTTATTTATTTTGAATACGTAAGAGTGTATTGGATAACTAAGAGTAGTTTGGTTGAGCCTAAGACACCGGCTTATTGGGATTAGCCCAGGACCGGCACTGGTTGTATCGACGTTTGTCTCCTAGGGTAACTCGGTTAAACTCAGTCGCAGTAACACCACCTGAACTGTCCGTCGAACCAACTGTATTTGTACACCCTCTTACAGAACAAATAGAAAGAACTCGGAAAAGAAGTTCAGAAGAAGAAGAAGGGAAGCCATTGCTTGAAACCAAGTAGAACAAAGAGTGCCTTTTTACAGGAGAATTCTGTAGACGAAATTCAATCATATAGGGGACAAGATCACAAGATTGAATTGAAGGAGGACCTTTCCAACTCATTTTGGACAAAGCCATATGTTCCCAGCAAATCAATCTCTCATCCAATTATTCATCGGTACAAAATATACAATGAATTCATGGTTTTTGGGCTTAACAGGGTTAAACATGGAAGCCATATACCAATCAATTGTACTTCAAATTTAGGCCCAACAAGCTTAAGCCCAATGAAGACACAAGTTTATTGGTTTTATTATAGGCCGGTACAAAAAATAAATATTTATTACCACTAACTCTAATCATTCTTTTTAATTATCACTAACTCCATTAAGGTCAATCACTCTTTTTTGAGGCTTAGGCATTTAGGGTGCACTTTCCTATTATAGGGTTTTTAGTGGTTTAGACACTTTCATAGGGTACCCTAGGATGTTAGGCACTTTCATAGGGTACCCTAAATTTAGAATGTACATTTTAGAATTTAGACCGTACATTTAGATTTTAGACTGTACGTTTATAATTTAGACCGTACATTTAGAATGTACATTTTAGAATTTAGACCGTACATTTAAAATTTAGATCGTATATTTAAAATTTAGACCATACATTTAAGAATTTAAAATTTAGTACTTTCATAGGGTACCCTAAGATTTTTTAGGCACTTTCATAGGATACTTTAGAGTTTAGGTTTAGACACTTTTATAGGGTATCTTGGGATTTAGGTGGGGTGGGTAGCAAGAGAGAGAGAGAGAGTGATGTAGAGTGAGAGAGACGGAATAGCCCACTAAAAATGTTGAGCAGGCCTCCCCAAAGGTTTGGAGCGCGCGGAGCTTTTTCTCCAAAGATTTGGAGCGGGCTGAGCAGGCCTCCACAAAAGTGGAGCGGCCTGTAAATGCCTCAAGTTTATTCTACATAAATTCCGAACTAACCCAGACCTCGCCACAGATCATAGACCTCAGACCATAGACCGCGGGCCCATGAATCCTAAGTCCCGGCCCTAACCCGGGCCTTATCCGGATTTTAGCTAGGCGAGCGCGCGCACGTCCTCCCTTTAATAAAATTGGCTTTTTCCAAAATCCGGTAATGAGACAATTCTCATTTATCCTTTAAATGGACTTGTTCAGAGTTTGGCTCACCATAATATTTGAACAACTCATCCATTTTTTCCAACATTCTATGGTTCATTGATAGAACTTTGTTAGTTCTCTGTAATCTCCTTGTGATTATTTATCGTTCTTTCATTACGTCAATAAGGTTTTGGTAAGAGAATTTATAAAATCAAGTTGGTGAACTCTTGTTTTGCGAGAGTTTGTTTACAACATCATATTTGGGCATACCACCACATTGAATCAGGTTGGTGAACTCAACTAACCACTCGGGTCAAATTAGTGACAGACCTTGATCAAAAAATGGAAAAATGAAAAATAAATAAATAAAATAAATAGTGGCAGAGCCAAGATTTGGAAGCGTACACCATTAGATGGGAACCTACTTATGTTGGGTGGAAAATGTGAAAAAGAAAATTACGTGTAACGTCATATAATTAGAGTTCATCTTTGGATTTATTTTTTGTGTAAAGAAGGCTTGGCCCAACCCAACTCACATAATTTGTGTGCAAATGCGTGAGAAAGAGTGCGAGCAAGAAAACGTCTTTGAATCACATCTAAAACCACTAAAATCAGCAAAAGCGAGGATTGAGAGCGCGAGCGCATGACATTTTGAAAGATTATGTGACTAAGGTACAACCTCTCATGGTTATCAAACGAAAGCTATTGAGATATCTTATTTGAACTTATCATTTTCTAAATTGCAATTTTGAACATCCTCCTATGATCACCAACTGGGGCTAGTTCAGTTGGCCAGGACTCCTGTATTTATTACGAGGTCAAGAGCTCGAATCTCCCCACCTGCGTGTAGATGCTATTCTTCTTGTAGTTGTTGGATTATTTTCTCCCCTTAATGGTGGCTATTTCAAAAGAAATTTGATAAGTAATGGGGTTATTAATTGGGTTGGTCTTATAGCGATTATGGACTTTGTACTCTTCTAACGTTTGCGCACGCACACACATAGACATACACACAAAAAAAAGAAAAGAAAAAGAACCTCTTGTAAATCCTGGAACTGCCAGTGGGTCCAAGACTCCAGGTACTCCAAGAGCACGCAATAATTTTCCGATTGTGTAGACTCAGAGCAAATTCCTCAAACCCTGCAATTTGCACAGATCCAAAATTTGGAAACTGGGCCTGGCCATAATATGTTTGGCTTGTCCAAACATGTAATCTGGGTTGGCTTCAAAGTTAGAAATAAATCTAATACTCCAATAGGCCCAAATAGGATATGGGCCATATGGCTCTATGTAAGGTCTAGAGATCGACTCCGGTAGACATGAGGTTTGTCCTCCTAGTAATCTACTCTAATACTAACTAATGTACTAAAGTCCTATCGCGTGGCCAAAAGGAAAAAAAAAAAAAAAGAAGAAGCCATGGCCTTTGTTGCGTTTTCTTTTCTTTTTGAATCCACGTCTTCTGCATCCGACACAAAATGAAATATTTATTTTTGCAAAGCAATAATTGCAATTTGCATCCCTACAAGATTACTCAATCCTCAATACATTTTTTTGTTTTTTTTTTGGTTTCAATTTGTTTGTTGACTATTCAATTTGGCTGTAGCGTTGCTCCTTAGGCTTCCAAATTTTTTGTAAAATTAGGGGTCGTCAAATTGTATTGGGTGTTATACTAGGTTTAAAAAATAAGCCCATTATGAATAATCATCATCACATAAAAAAAAAAGGACTCTTTTTTGTCCAATGTAAAGGAGACCATTGTGGGAAAGATTGGTTATGCTAGCATATTTACTAATTTTGTTTATAAAAATGAAAGAAACATGATTTATGTTTTTATAATAATCACAAATTTCAAAAATTTAATCTAATTAATCTTTTTCATTTTTAGATTGAATAACTATTTATTTTATTTGCTCATAAAAGTACACAAGGCGCTAAAATCTTACAATTCGCCTCGGACTCAAACGTCTGTTATGGCTCGGCTATGACGGACCTTCAAAGACATCTAATGTAGTATTATTTAAGCCGATCATTTCATAAAACATTATAATCCAGCAAAATGAGAATAATCAAATAACCGTTATCACATCATAAGATTTGATTTGTCTAATAAAATATACTAGCAGATAGCTTTTCCACAAAATCCTCAAAGTGTCACCAAAATTTTGAATTCAGAAGTTGTCATCGATTAGTGTCACCTAATTTTTTATAAATTTTTGTAGCTATGATATGCTAAAAGACCACGAGAGTTGTAAAATAAATAAATCATACTAGTAAAATGGAATTCCTAGTGGGCCCATGTAGCCCTACGCCCCTACATCACCATCCATTTATCTACCAACCGGATACAGTCGAAACAACCGTTTTATATGCACAGATGAGGTGCACCACCGGCGCCGGAGACCCCCTTGTGGGTCTCACACGGTCGATCCGAGCCGTCCATTCATCCCAGAATCAAATTCGCAGGGGCCCATGAGGAAATCATCTCAATCGTACGTTCCTAAGTACTCGATCCAAAAGCACCCATTTGTCCAAATTTTTTTGAACAAAATGGGGTGATTTTGGACCGAGCACTTTGGAACGTCTGATTGTGATGATTTCCTTGAGGGCCCCTCGGAATTTGATTCTGGGATGAATGGACGGCTCGGATCAACTGTGTGGGAGCCACAAGAGGGTCCCCGGCACCGATCGGTATATGATCTGTACCAGGAGGTCGGTACCCCTGAATTTCCCGCAGTCGAAATCATAGACCCTTTGGTTCAAGATCTTTTCGAAGAAGACAACATATGCAAGAGTGCAGCAAAACAGAAAAAGGCCTCGTTGACGAGATTCTCAATGGATTAGCTAAAGTGGTAATATGAATGTTCGGGTCCCTGTAGTAAAGGCCTCACTTCAGGATTGTAGTGAGGTCATTCGGCCGTTCATCTCGATAATGAATATTCGGATTTTAATCTAAACAATGAATAACTAGAATTATTTAGAATTTGGATTAAATCCAAGCTGATTGGCCTCACTACAACCCTGTTACCGCATTACAGGGCCCCTATATACGAATGAGCTTCAAACTTAGACATTTTAAGTTCGAAATTTGGAAATATCTTGCGGTCAGCGAATTTTCTTGTCCCGACGTGAATGGTCTGTCTGTAACCGGAATGGAGAGAGAATTTAGGTGAGAAGCGCACAAGATAGTGCGAACACGACTTAGGGGGTGTTCCACTGACTAATTTTTTTCAAAAACTAGTTTTTTCTCGAAAACCAAGACGGATCATGATTCGGGGGGCATGTTGTGCACAACCATGCTGTGCACGGTGCTGTGCACCTCTCGGCCGTTAGATCGAGTTTTGGACGGCTGGGATGCGTTCGGCACTTTTTCTTTAATTTTGAGTTTTTTTACCCGAACGCATCTGAGCCGTCCAAAACTCGATCCAACGGCCGAGAGGTGCACAGCACCGTGCACAGCATGCCCCCCGAGTCCCATCTCACGATACATTACATAAAAAAATGTGAACACAAAAATTAAGGCAGTTTTAAAACAAATTACTCTCTTCGTGTAACACCCCCTTACTTGCAAATCTAAAAAGAAAAAAGGGGAAAAAAGAAAAAAAGAGGAGGCTTGTTGACAAAGATTCATTTTGTAACTACTCTCGTGCTTTTGGGTGGTATGACTCTGCTTCTTTCGATTCTCACTATCAACGGAATCTTCTTCAAATAGGAGTGTAGCTTTTAAATTCGATAAACCTACGGGTACAGACAAAGATGTTCAGAAAATGTACAGAGTGTTTTTGGGGACCCTCTTTTGGATCACACACGAGTGATCCGAACTGTTCATTCTTCTTAGAACATTTTTCCTAGTGGGCCCACAAAATTTCAGCTCAATCGGACGGTTAAAAGTGGTCAAACCAAAGTCCCACCGTTTCAATTAAAAAAATATTAGATTGAAACGGTGGGACTTTGGTTCGACCACTTATTACCGTCCGATTGAGCTGAATTTTTGTGAGCCCACTCAGAAATTTTTTTTAATAAAAATGAACGGTTTGGATCACTCGTATGAGACCCAAAAATGAGTCTCCGAGCACGATCTGTGCATTTTTTGTGCACTACGCTCTGTACGCGTAGCAGGATCCTTTTAAACTACACAACAATACAAATCAAGTCAAATACTAGTCAATTCCCACTGGGCCCCACGAGCTTAGAATCTGAACCGGCTTGACTGGCTGCTAGCCTGTGTATGGCCAGATGTGACACTCTGCTGGGAGATGGACTTTTTGGCCAAACCAGAACAAATTATTTTTCCTTGTTGTGATGATGTCACGTTGACAACTCTGGTGTCCAGGTAGTTTACGAGCACTTCATACCTACAATCATCAAATTTATGAGAGGTCAATTCCGGCATTCACTAATGGGGTTTATATAAAGTCGAGGCAAAATCTTGTATGAATTAAGTACTCCATAAGAATTGATAACCCAGCACAAGTGAGTGAACTCTTAGGCCTTGTTTGGTTTGGTTTCCAAAAATCGGTTTTCTCAATTATTATTCAATTATTACTTCTATTTTTAAATATTATTTTTATTTTTCTCTCTATCTCTCTCTAATCATTAATACCTATTTTTTAATTATTATACATATTTCTCCTTCTAATCATTACAAAAACTAAAACTCAAAACCAAACCAAACACAACCTTAAAGCTTTGCCCACAGCCCACCATGCCACCCCTTGGAGTTCAACACATATACAAGTCCTTTGTCCGCTTTTGTTTGTTCATCATGGGAAAACCGTGGACTTGTCAAGCTTGATTCCATTTGGGTCGCGCTTTGCTGATCATTTGGGATTTGACTTGCCTAGCCCACGGTGGGGGGCAGGACGTTTCGGATGCAAGGCTTAGGAGTGACTATCGAGTGAATGCCTTGATTACTAGGCCATCGTCGGGGGTTTGGCACATATATACTCCCTTTGTCTACTTTTGTTTGTTCTTCCCGGGAAACTGATAGACTTGTGAGGCCTGATTCGATTTTCCTCATGCTCCACGACAGGAGGCAACACATGCAGCGGGGGTCCCAGGAGACGGCACCCTAAGGCAGGGGTTCAAACAGAGCTCATAAAACCTAGACGTGGGTACTATGGTGACTACTCATGCAAACTTTGGGTTAAAGTTATTTGTCGTACGCAACAGCCAATGTAACTGGTACTATTATTTATTCATTTAATAAATAGTGGTAAGTAGTGTGAGTCTTTGATGTACTCAGCAAATTCTTGGGTAACTACATAAAATATCCGTGTCTAGCTAGCATTTCTATTTTCAGTTCTACATTATCTTTGCGTGCTATGTGTTTATTATTTTGGCGTACACAAACATGCATTTTCGGGGACAAAAAATAAAATTTCCGGTGATATTTTTGAAATTTGTTTCGTTTAAAAGGTTTAATGTAGTCTCTGGGATGGTGTGTAAGAAAACTTTCCAATTTATTATCTACGGTAATAATTATTTTTAGTAGCATGTGAAAATCCTCGTTCAAGGGACAAGCAAAACGGACTACACATGCATTTGGAAACTTCTTGGGGCAAGTTTGTCATACTTCGACATATATGTCATACTTTTTGTCATACTTCTACATATGTACACACCAAAATGTCATACTTTGTCATTTACAAGGCACGACTTTAGAATTAGACCCAAGTGAATATACACACTTTCACCCATATTTGAACTTTGTAATATGAACTTTGGAACGTAGTATGGTTGATTTTGATTGTATATAGTTGCGTAACCGAATTCGAGTTGGAGTTGTGTTTCGTACAAAAAAACACTGAGATAAGATTATATACTCAATATTTATCTCAAAACTCGTTGCAACGGGAACGATATATATGCACGTTAGGTCTTCTACCATAGCCATTAATTTCATGTTCGTTTTTTGCCGTGATTAGTAAGGTGCATGTGTGGGGAGTGAGGTTTTTCCCTCTCGATCGTAAATGTCTAAATTAAAAAAATGGAGTAAAAACTTTCTATTGAACAAGGGAGAAACTTCCTCGAAAAAACAAGAAAGAAAATTTGAAGTAGGTGACGTTAATAAGTGACCTTACTTCACTCAATGATCCCTCCGCTCATGGATCTACAAGGTATTTATTGTCGTTCAAATGGTTCTCAAATTCTTCTATTTGAGAACCGTTTGCAAAAAAAAAAAAATCTTGTATTTGCCATTTTTTTTTTATAACCAGCTAAATGCCATTTGTGTCATATTTTTACTCATTGGATATACAAAATTATCGAGTCACATGTATATGTCAATATAAGTGAGTAAAATATGTAGACACATTGTATAATTTGAGGTAGTACTCCGGTATGTGTTGTATTGATGGAATGATTCAGAGTACTACGTAGCTTTGCACTGGAACTATTGAATATTACTTGTACTTTTTACCCCCCAGATAAACAAGAGATAGTGACTAGTGCTACACATGCATGCGTATGCATAATTTCCCATTCAGGTAAATTATGCAGAAATAAGTACGCCCTTACAGTATTGAAGTGATTGTGATTCAGACGTGTTCTATTTTTTACTTTTCAAAGGTGATATTGTATGTTTCCAAACCACCAAAAATAGGCTGGGAACCTGTCTCTCTGCAAGTTTAAACACCCAGTGTACCTGACAAAAAAAAAAGAGTCCAAATTTCATTTTTGTGATGGGTTCTTCTATGAATAGTGATAGAGTCACACACTTTCAACCACACACCCTTTCACATGTGGTGGGGCTCAATGTGGGTCCCACATGGGATGGATCCCACCACATGTGAGAGGGTGTGTGGTTGTGTGTGTGTGGCTCTAGCATTTTTGTTCTTCTATTATCATCAGCCCATCACAAAAGACAAAAAAAAACAAACACACACAAGGAGGGTGAGTTTCTACTAAAAATACAGTTTTCTCACTGTAGTTTAAAATAGTTGTAGTTTTCACTAAATGACGTTTTTGTAATGTATGTGCGAAAAATGACTTGTTTTTACACTGTCGACAACTGAAGAAAATACTGACAATACAGTTTAGACGATAGTGGAAACTCAGCCTAAAACCCAATATTTGTCTTGGTATAAATTTTATCAAATTTCATGTTTGACTGATACGGGATTGCTTTCGAAAGATCACATAAAGAAAGAGGGAATTATTTTAACTTTCTAGAGTTATTTTGTAAGTTTCCCGGATATCTATTGTCTATCGAAAATTTACGGGCACTTTTATAATTTATCATTTTTACCACCCCAGGGATTCTATGGCATCCGACGTATAGGGAGGGGGGGAAAAAACACTATTGGGATTAATAACAGTTACTATTTTGAAAACCAAACGTGAAATAATTCAGAATAAGGTACAATTAGTCCAATTTCAACTAATCTGCGAATCAAATGAGGCGGAAAACTATGAAAAACTTTCGAAAGTAAAAAATAGATGCCATCACTTTTCCCATTGGCTCCATTCTTCAAGGGAGAGTGGAATTCTGGCCAGCCAAACCTTTCATGTGCCAGAATTCATTGGCATTTTAGTGGACTCTGTACACACAAAGACACTCTACTCCTAGTAATGGGTTCCCACAACTTGTACTATTGATCCCTTCAGGAAAAAAGAAAAAAAAAAGTACGTAAAAACTGTTAAGGGTGTTCCACAAAACGTGTTTTTAAAATAAAATGACTTTCACGATTTTATGAGAATGATTTGTCCTGATTTTTGAAATAAACTAGTTTTTTGTTAGTGGTTTTTGAAATAATTTGGTCAGATACTATTGTCCTTGCCATTAAATTTTTTAGGATCGAATTTTAGGAATTAATCTGAGCTGCTTGTAAATTGACACGAGACACCCTATAATTAAAAAAAAAAAATGAAGTCATAGGAAGTAAAATTGTTGGGTCAAGTGCTGAACAGTCCTCCAGTACACTACTGGAACAGCTCATTTCAATTCATTCTTCTATATATAAGTATCCAACACCATCAATGTGACATTTACAATTGCTCACGATCCCAATATTTGTAGTTATTGTGAAAACAAGCAGTAGACAGCTAATCAATTGGAGAGTTTGACACTTCATAAAACAAAGTTATACTCCTATATACTATAGTGAAGCGACGATATTTTTGGTATTTTTTTAACAAATTATCAAATCAATTAATGTACTACTTTTGTCCGTGTGTGTTTTTTCATTTCCCTTATTCCACACCCCTTGAAAAAATTTACATATCTTTCAATTCAAATCTATAAAATATGCAATGTGAATTTTATTTGGTATTACATCTCAATTAGTTCCATTATATGAAAATTTTAAAATCATGAAGCCCATTGTAAAATGATAGATATAGATAGTTTAAAACATGACACAATTACAGAAAATGGACCAACAAACACGGACGAGTATGTGAGAAGAATGACTTGCAACTTATTGATTTGACAATTTGTAATCAAAGAATACCAAAAATACCATAGAGGAAATTCGGCCTTGATGTTTTCCAATAAGATGTAGCTCTTGGCCCATTTGGTGCTACCCCTTGGCTTTCAAGGAGAATGTATGGATTTTGAGTTTATGGAGAAATTTCGATCCCCCTTTAGTTGTTAACCTACTACACCCCTCTAACCCCGGTGATGCATGTATAAGTGTAATGACCCATGTTTTTAAACCCATTTCCTTCATTGTTGGATTAATGTGAACGAAGCTTGATTGAACTTTATATATATATTCGCGGATACCTATGCGTACGGTGGATGTATGTCTTGGTGTACCGGGGTTCGGGGGATGATTAGGAGGTGTATTTTGATGTTGTGACGTGGTTTTGGGGTGTTGAGATAATGCTAGAAATGATCGGAGGTCCAATCGATCGGAGGTACTGGTAGCAATATGCTACATTGCTACCGATATCGGTCGATCAGTGGGTCTATTTAGCATTTGCTACCAGTAGCAGTATGTTGTATTGCTACCGGTAGCAAGAGTAATTTTTTGCAGATTTTTGTGCGCGATTTGGGGGTTCTATAAATAGACCCCTTAACCCATTTTTCACCCCCACACCCCGATTTTGAGCCCTGGAGCTCCTCTCTCTCACTTCTCTCTAGAAATTACACAAAACCATTTGATTTCAACACAAACCCACTTCCAATCTTGAAGATTCTCGCATTTCTAAGCTAGATTATCATTTGGATCACGTTTTTCTCTCTCTCTAAGGTAAGGGCTGAGCTTCTTGAGCTTCTTTGTTCTTGTTTCACGTTTTTCTCTCTTCCCCTTCGATTGTGAGTGAAACCTCACCCCTGTAACTCGTTTTTGACTTGATCTTGTCTCTTGAACACGTAGTGGAGCTTCGGTAGAGGTCGTTTTTGGGATTTGGGGTTTTCTACACCTAGGGTTCCACTCATCTTCCATCTTCAAGCAAATCCTTGAGGTAGGGGAACAACTTCTACTCTCTCTAGTTGTATGCTTGTGATTTATTTCATATATCTTGTTCTTGGCCTCAATTTCATTGCAATTCATGTTTTCCCCAATTGTGTGGGTTTTTCCCACTTCGATTCTTTGATCAATGAAATTGTTTGTTGTTTGGTGAAATTGGGAGTGAAATTGATCTTCTTCTATGTTTAATTGTTACCTAGCATCTCTAATTTGAACCTAAATTATCTCATTTGTGATTGGGTTGAAATTCCACACCCTAAGGGTGAAATCTGCACTGTTACTGTTCATATATTGTTGCCTCTGTAATTTCCAGCCACTGTCCCTATTTTTGGGGTGATTTCCGGTCACCCTTTGATGTCCGTTTGGTCTCCGATCGCTTATTCCTTCATAAAATTGACTTTTGGCATCACTTTCAACCATGTTTTGACTCAAGAACTATGGTTTTATAAGTGAATATGTCATCTTATCTCACATGAACGTTTGTTGGTTTTTAGAAAGCGTGTGTGGGTATGTGCGTAGCACATTTTATCGAAAGATGTGAAATAGTGAAATGAACTTGGAGAAAATGGATTTTGAATGGAATATTGGGAAATGAGATGTTTCAAACCAATGTCATCATTTGACGAATTTTGTGTTATAAAGGCACGTGGAGCCTATGGAATCCGGCAGGGGCATGCGGGGCCCACAGAACCCGGCAGGGGCACGCGGAGCCCATAGAACCCGACAGAGGCACGCGGAGCCTACAGAATCCGGCAAAGGCATGTGGAGCCTATGGAATCCGGCAGAGGGATTAAATCCCTAGTACTACTGAAATGATGGTTTTCTTCAATGAAAGAAATGGAAAATGAGAGTTTGGACTGTCTATTGTGTTTTGTCGAAACTCGACTTGTGGACTTGGTTTTAGATTTGTGTGAGTAACTTGGGTAATTTTGGTGAAACAAAAATGGAAACTTGGGTGGCGTTGAGTACTTGGAAACGAGAATGATTGGAGACAGATATGGTAATTTGGTAACAATTGATACTTGGGGTGATGTTTGGGTACTTTGTTGCTTCAAAATCCTTTTCTTAATGAACCGGCTACCGTTATTGTAATAATCTGAAATTTTTAATAAAATTTAGGATTATTTAATTTCGTTTTAATTACTTTAATTTCCTTATTTAATTTCTAATTGCACTTAGGACCCTTAATTTGCAATTACTACGGTTTATACCCTAATACTTCCTAATTGCTACAAATTCGATCCTAAGGCACGTTTACTTTTTAATCGCGAGCATTACATTTTTATAAATTCATTTTATACATAATTATACACTTTTATACACATACACAAGTAATACTAGTACACATACACACATATGTGTATACATATACTTTATACATCATCCTACACTACCCAACCACCACCAACCATCACCAATACCACACTCTACCTCCTCCCATCAGCCAAAATCAGTCACCTTGACTGCCATACACTCCACCACCCTCCCCCATCACTTCCTAACCCACTATGGTACTTCTTTTTCTCATCCTACACTCCAAACTCCACCCAAAACTCATTTTATACTCCCCTAAATCCCAAAATTCTTCCAGAACAGCTACTGCCCCTCTCATTCACTCTCTTCCTCCTCCAAACTCTCCCAAGAACTCCCAAACCAAGAACACAAAGCCCCATTAACATCCTTCAAGTTCTAGAGTGAGAAAAGTCAAGAAAATTGGGTTTTCACTTCAAAATATCAACCAAAAGCTCCCACCTCTCATCTTCCACTTCAAGATCATCCAACACACTCCAAGGTACCCACATTTCACCACCAAAGCTAGCCAAGGCCGGTCAAAGAGCTCCCTCCACCAGTTTTTCGCAAAAACCCATTTTTCGCCAAATCTTCGCAAAACAAGGTAGAAACTCGTACCCAACCTATTCCAAGCTTTTTAATGTGTTAGAATAGTCTAGGATAGTTTAGAATTGATGGGTTAAAGCCCCAAGTCAGGGGTTTCACGAAACCTGAGCCAAAACGCGATGTACCCTTTTGACCCGAAACTTTATTTTCGTGCTTAGTAAACTCTAGAATCATTGTGGTTCATGTTGTTAACTATTCCAAGCATGTTTAATAATTTAATAAATGTTTATATGAGTTTGTCCATGAATTTATTGTGTTTAACCTTGTTCTTGATCGTTGTGTTAAAGTTAGGGGTTTAAAGTGTAATTTTGTGAAATTTGGCGTGCGTACTTTTGTATTATTTACGAAACCTATTTTTATCAACTAAGTCTCACTACTGGAAATTTAGGAGTGTAACGAAATAACCAGAATGCCCTTCAGGTGTAAAATGACCATTTTGCCCTTGTGTGTGTAAATTACATAATGTGTAGTTTTGTACTTAATAAAAAAAATCAAGGAATTGCATTTTATGACAAATTAGAACTTTATTAACTAACATAAAGTATTTTTACGCATTTACCCTTGTCGGTGGAAAAATTACATTTTTGCCCTTGTATTATGTTTATTTACAAAAAGGCCCCTAGAGTTTGTAAATTACACTAAGGACCCTAGAGTCGTGAAATTTTGTTGGACACCCTTGTACTTACTTAAAATGACGTTGGTGACCCTTACTTTCTTTAAATTACGTTTTGACCCCAATAGTTTAGTAAATTATGTTTTGGCCCCTATAGTTTGAATTTATTACGTTTAGACCCCTGGTTTTCGATTACTAGAATTTCGTGAACTTGTGAAACAAGATATTCGGTGGTGACCCTTGTGATATTGTTATCGCTTTGCTTCTACTGTTCAATGCACTTTCCATAAACGTGTTGAATGCTAGAATGGACAACTAGGTTCCCAGGTTGGGTGATCGTACGCGGATATCACATAGACGATGAAGTTAATGGAAAAGTGAATTGGAATTGAATGATGGGGAGTTACCCCGAGATTGTTGTTGAATGGCAGTTCCGCCAAGTGATTTTTTTCGGAGGATTGTTTGGTAGTATGCCTTGATTTCGAAACCCTAGGATGTGACACTCTGTGATTTGCTTCATTTGAATTCTGAGGCGTTATAAGGGTGAAGTATTATAGACCAGTTTCGACTATATACCTACAGGACTTGGCAGTTGCCATACGTAGCCCAGTGGTACAGTTTCATCCCTGGGAAATTCATCCTTACGAGGCGGCTGACGGCTGGATTATGTACGTAACTTATACCTTCCATCGGGGCCCTCGAGTGAAGGGCAAGCAAGGGGGGAGTAAATCACAGTTTGGTCATAGTCCTTAGTGGTTAACCGGGAGGAAAGTTCTCTAGGTTGAGAACTTAGATGAACATGTAAGTTAATGTCTAGTAATGAAATCAGCTATGTGTTTAATTTCTACTTTACGATTTATTTCCTGCTTATTCCTTTAATTACTGCTTTTCGATCATATATGTTGTACTTGTATGTTTAGCAAGGGTTGGGAGGGTTAGAGTAGCTATTGAGTGATTTATCGCTCACGGTGTTACACTTCGTGTGACCCTGGTATAATACTATAATGTTGCTTCGCGACTCGGACATATTATGCCAGACTGTGATCAAGCAGGTACTGTTGGTGTCGAAGGAGACGGTTATTTCATAACCGAGGGTTTTCCGGCAGACCAGGCTCAGGAGGAGCCGTGGAATCCAGAGTTGAACCTTAATCTGTAGAACCCACCCCTTTATTTTTAATGTTGGATCTGTAATATTAATTTGTAATGGGTTGCACTTCACGCCAACGTGTACTCTAATGGAAACTCTTTTTATTAAATTAATCCTAATTAGTTGTCTTAATTAATGCTTCCGAAAATCGGGGCGTTACAGTTATTCACATTGGTACTACCATTGGACATATCATGATCTCATGTGCATATATCATATTCATACACCTAGCATTAGTAGAATAGTTCTCCTACGAGCGTGTGTGCTCATCCTATCCATTGTTTGAAGTGCATGACTTGGATAATGAACATATATAATGTGGAGTTATTTTATTCATCTTCAATGCATTAACTTTTCTTTTGGGGAGATGATATTGTAACTCTAATATTTTCTTTATCTTTTGACTATGGATTTGTGATAACTTATGGGATGTTATTTTGATTACACCTTTGGGGCAAGGGTGCCCAAACATTTGCTAGCCATTGGACTAAGGATGTACTCTAATTTATGGAAATCTTTATCTTTTAACTTACTTATTGTTTGAGATTCTTTTATTTAAGTTTTGTAAAAATGAGGGCGTGACAATAAGCAAAACAAAATTTGTCCAATATCTTCGGCAATTGTATCTCCAAGGTAGGGTTGGTCATTTCCTCTGACCCGTTCGAATCCGATCTGATCCCCGATTCGAACAGATCGGCAATATGGAGATTTGTTTGGAGATTGGATAGGATATGGAGATTTTTTTTTTTAAATGTTTGGGGATCGAGTAGGGGGTGGAGATAGGTATGTATCCGCCCCGAATCCGTTCCCCGATCCATCCCCGCCCCGCTACGTCCCGTCCCCGAATTCCATAATATAGGGGTCTATTCATGAGTTATGAAACTTTTGGGTCCCACTAAATTTTCTCCAAACATTTTATTGATAATTGAACTTTGTAATACAATAAATATGATTAAATAGGCATCACTATAATTTGAATACATTCCAACTAGGTTGACATCTACTCAACTATCAATTATATGCATTCCTTAAAATAAACAAAAAAAATGCAAAATTTAAAAACAATATTTTTCCAATCGAGTTTGGTCATTACTGTAAGTGTACTTTTTGTACTTTACTTCATATGAAGTTGAAGATCACCCTACTTAAATACTCCTTTATGCTATCTTGCTTGTGGTTTCTTTAGTTATCAAATTAGAAATTCAGTTGATACTTGATACAACTTGAATTGAAGCTGGCAAACACTTACGCTTACACATGATGACATGAATACCGTGTCGTGCCGTGCCACAGATAAACGTACCGTGCTCGTGCCGGCCCAGCCCGTTCGACACCTCTTCTTGTAACTTGATTTTAGCATTTAACTTGTAACCGGGATTCTAGATTTCTAGTAATCTTTCTTTTTTTTTTTAAAATGATTGGATCCCCGAATCTTCGTGGGGATCCCCATTCCCCATTTAGAGTGGGGATGGAGGATGAAAATAAAGCCTCGTTGGGGATCGGGTAGGGGATGGATATGGAGAAGGGGTTTGGGGATTGGGGGTGGAGATAGTACTCTCCGGCCCCGATCTGTCCCCATGTCCATCCCTACTCCAAGGCTAACGTGTATCAACACGTTAATATACCAAGTACAATTCACTTGTTTCGAACAGGCATTGGTTATGGACACGGGGCTCAGGAAACTGTTGTGTGCTGTCCATACGGGTCTCGTCCGAGTTTAAAAACATGATTCGAATTGTTTATTATGTAGAGCTCAAATTATTATTATTTTTTCTTTACAGAAAATAGATACAAAAATATATTGCAGAATATTCTAGTTTGTTAAACGCGATGAGCTATATATAAAGTGTACAATTCGGATCTTGTTTTTTTAGCTCAGGACAAGACCCGTATGAGCAGCAGTCTGCTTCATTAGTTATTTTGTTTTAAGCCGGTATACACTACCTGCAACATCTTCAATGCATTTCTATTTTCTCTTTTAGAGACTGGTTACGACATATCGATGGGAGATTTTGTAATTTATCCCCTCTTTTCCTCAATTTTTTGTACTTTTTGGAATGATCCATCGTTGTTTTTAAAAAATTTGAGATCAGAATGGAGGTATGAGTCTCTATATTTGGAGACTCAGAAGTAAATTTGGAGACCAAATTTCTAAAAAGGACAATGGGTCCATCAAAGAATATTCTTTCATAAAGTACAAAAAATAGAAGAAAAGAGGGATTAGATTACAAAAGCCCCATTCCATATATCACATACAATCTCTAAAATAGAGATATAGAGATTTATTGAAGATGCTATGAATGACAAAGTTATATGTACGTGGAACTTGAATTATATAGAAGAATGAGTTGAAATTAGCAAAAAAAAAAAGGAACTCAAGTCTTGAAATTTTGCTTCATAAAGTACTAATAAAATTGTATCAGTCATTAAAATGCTATAAATACAATATGTATCACTATTAAATGCTATAAATACAATATGTATCACTATTTAGGTATGTACGATATTAATCGCATGAAATAGGATGCTATTGCCTGATTTAATTAAATTATTTAAGGGAAAAAACACCCTCTTTTAACTACGTGGGAAAATAATATTTTTAATGACTACCTCAGCCTGAAAATTGAATTTTTTTTATATTGGGTGGGTACCACGTGGCCGAGCTTACGTGGTACCCGAATGCTGCATCTAGGCCTTCCAAAAGTGTATTGCACAGCCCAAATCAAAACCTCTCTCTCCTCCTGTCTCTCCCCTCTTTCCATAATTCGGATCGTCCAAAACCAAAGTGGATGGCCGAATGTGTTGCGCACAGGTACCACGTGGTACCCGCACACTGAAAACTCCTTAAGATTCATTTGACTTTTGTTGGAGGAGAGGGAGGAGAGGGAACACCACCAACGTGTGAAACAGAAAAAGCCTCCTCTTCTTCTTGTTCTTGGCCCCACTTTTCACCAAATTTTTTAGTACAGTGTAAGACCTTAATTTGAAAACAACATTAACGGGAAATCCTCGTCGTCATCTTCTTGGAAACACCCTCTCTCTCTCTCTCTCCCCTTTATTATCACCTTTAGCATTTTGCATCCATTTCCTCCTCTATCATCTTCTTCTTTTTTTCTTCTTCCACAAACCCATCTCACATAACATTACCGCTAGACAAAAACACCATGAAGAGGAAGAAGAAACGACAACGTTTGATAGTTCTCGACGAGTCGATCGGATTATATTTCAAAGGAGAGATGCTTGTTTTTCGGTGAAGAATTCGTCGGAAAAAATAAGGAGGTTTTTTTCAGCGGCGTACATGGGAAAGCCAGGCATTGTTCTTCCTTGCTCTTTTTTTTTTTTTTTTTTCAGTTAATTATTTTAGTTTCGCCCTCTTGGTATTTCTTTTAGTTTGTTTTCTGTTGGATTTCTAGCAAGATTGGAAATAGGGATAAAATAATCCATAAATATGTAAAAGAAAACTGCCCTTAGACTGTGGAGGCAGATTCATAGAAATGAAATAAATTTTGGCTGGTTTTCTCCGGTTTTTTGTGCAGTATTCTTAGTACTAATTTGTTCATCCATTTTTATTTTTTGATGATCAAAAAATAAAAAGAATCTTTTATTATTGTAATTAATTATAAAATCAGATAACCGGATTAACGGAAAGAAATTTCATCACTACTCATACCTGGTCTCTTAAAACTCTTGTAATTAGTTCTTAGTTAATTTAAGTTTTAAATGGTGTTGAAAAATGAAAAAATACTTACCAACACAAAATAATGCATGAAATTTGCAGCAACCCCAACGCACATGGGCTTTTTCTCTCTTTTCCTTCTAATCAGCTAAAGTCAGTATTTTTAGAATAGTTAGATTAAATGTAAATTTTCACTCAAAATAAAATTTTTATATTGTAGTTAGAAGCGGATGTATTTTTCGCTAAATAGTATTTTTGTGATGTATATGGAAAAAATGATTTGTTTTCACGCTATCGATAACTGAAAAAAAAATATTGAAAATACCATTTAGACGATAATGAAAACTTTGCCTAACACATGTGAAGAGGAGTTGAGTTTCTGATCTTCATTTCTCCTAACATTGAAGTGCACTCCTGATGTCGTTGGGCCGAAGACCTCTTGGCAACTCGCTCTCGCGTTTCCAGTCAAATCTGGAAAATTGATAACAAACTTTGCATATTATCAAAAAATAAATTTTCCAGAAAGGAAAAAGATGGAAAATAACAGGTATGTGACAAAAGTAACGATTAATTAATTAATCAATTATTGTACATGTCTGTGTCTCTTGGGTGTGTTACAAGTAGTTTAGGTGGTAGTACATTAAAGAATTAATAAGAAATTCCGACAGGGTTGTTCCGTATACGTAAGGGCACTTCCACCACTTCAATAATTGTCCAAAAATATTGGTTGGTATATTGGCATTTTTGTCGCCAAATTTAAACCCTTTTAATGGAATTTAAGTCTACTAGAGTCACTTTCATGGTTCCAAACCCCCACCAAACATTATTATTTCATCAACTTCTCTGTATGTTGTTTTCGTAATGGAATCAAATGGTTTGGATGTCATTCACAAATTATATGTACACACATAAATATGTGTGTGCGCGAGCGAGTGGGGGTTGTTTTCCATTTTAATTGTTAGTTTTTATTTTTATTTTTTTACCGGCCATTTCAATTGCTAATTGTTGCTATAGTTTTTGGTGTTCATATTCATGGCCTGCATGTGCCCATGGGGTTGCAAGTCTCAAGTTCGAGTTGATGGAGCAACGTCAGCCTGTCGTTGTAACTTAATAACCGTTAACTCAATATTAGTGGCCTGCAACCAACCCATGACATTGACTTCAAAAAGTATGATGCCCAAACTTCAACACAACCTCAAATTAGGCCTTAGATACATAAATTCACAAGACAGTGTGAAATGGGATTTTGGGGTAGGTGTATGACCAAGGAAGGTTCCAAGGAAGGTTGAGAGCTAATGTGTCGTCAATGTTTGTGAGCTAATGAAGGTTTCATTTCGGTCTGTTGATTTGATCAAAAGAGTTTGTGCATAGGAAATGCCGATCGAGTTGATTATTAATGAAAAATTCAGATGGATAAAATACTGATCATCACTCAATCGGATCAAATTGGTCTAAATTAAATACTCGACAATTGCGGTATTAAGGTTTCACTTAATGATTTGGTACTCAAATGGGCAAAGTGAAATTTCTACGAGACAAGTCATTGAAAAGTCATGATCCCATAACCAATTAACGCGGTTTTGTACTTATTACAAGTTCCCTCATATTTTTAGTTTTATGAATATTATTGGATGCTCATAGGATCGATACTACCACGTGTTGTCTCAATTCCCTCCACGACTTGACGATGGAGAAAATTCCTGCACAACGTGACAGTGCTACGGAAAAGTGAATTTACTCTTGGTTCAACCCCCTCCAACATGAATCCTACACTACTACTCCATCATAGTCCTTGCTTGTAAAAGAAATGCACCTCATACTATTTTTATGGTGTAATAACTCATCCATTTTAAACTTCCGTTGTTGGTTCTGCAAGGGAAATGCTAATGGGTGCAACGTTGCATCGTTAAGGGTATAAAAAAATACAAGTTTGACCTACAAATATACTTTTTTGTATGCTTAATGAGTGCATTTTTGCACCCGCAAGATCCAAAAAAAAAGAAAAAAAAGAAGCCTAGTGCCGTGAGAAGTGGTTTCTTTCAGTACTGCCATTCATTAATTTGTTTATAAGTTGTCAAAACATGGAGTAATTTATTGGCGAAGTGACTCATTTCAAAACTGCACGGCTTGCATTACGCCCGAGGCTCCATTGTTTGACTTTCTAAATCGAGTTTCAATTAAGGCCCATGAAATGTGCTTTAATTTTGAATCTTCAAATTAAGACTAGCGAAAGGTTTGGTCTGGTGGATATGCTTCCCCACAATTAATTAAGGTTCGATTTTTGGAGTCGATCCAAAAGAAAGTAATTTCTTTGTGAATTTCTAATCTCGGCGTAAATGGCCTACCTCTGACCCTAACCGAGAAGGGGGCTAATTGATGTGTGCGTAAACTAACCCGAACACCCCTGACCGTCAAAAAAGAAAAAAGAAAAAAGAAGAATCTTCAAAGACAAGAATGCCTTGGAATCTTGAAATTGATTTGGATTGCCTAAATCTCAATCCTGCTTAATTAATTAATTTACTGTTTTCATGTTTACGTCATACAGTAATAACATGTTCTTCCCCCACGGGCATTTCTCTCTTTCTGTGTGCTCATAGAGTAAGTGCAAGTATTTAAATTATTTTTACATTTATTGCACTTTCATGAAAAATGCTAGCTACTATGCAAATTCATAGATTTTACAAATTTCGTTCTTATCTGCCATTCATGTGGTATGGGGTAATGAAACCTTGGGATTAAGAATTTATGATTCTCTTGCACAAATGTAAATTGTGCATATCGCGAAAATATATCATTTTTTAAATATATGTACGTTAATTATAAGAAAAAATATTTGACGGTGCTCAAAATCATTGAATAATTACTCGCACTCTACCCATTTATCTGAAACGTCGATCACTGATTGAACAGCCGAGCCAAGCTCACTACACTCTCTAGCGAGTTCGGTTTACTACGGGGCCCTGCTTCCCATGCAATATGGCTGCATATTTGGAATCTTTACGTTTCAAAATTTCTCACATAGTCCTTGAAATAAATATAGTGGTACATGTAGCTTTATCCATACAGTATTTTGCTTGCCATTAAGTGGCAAACATCTTGTATGAGAAATGAGCCTGATGTACGAGAGGGTAACTTGAAAATGTTGACTTTTATGTAAGTTGTTTTGGCTGTTCAATTTTGGCAATTTTTTTATTTGTATTTTGACTTTTTGAAAAATATATGGGGCTAAAACAGTTGGTTTTAACTACTTTGTTTGAACTATAGGAAATTAATTGCTTTTGGGCTAAAATAGAGAAGGCAAACTAGTAGGTTTTCTTTTTACCGGAAACGCCCCCAAAGTTTAGATTTTCTCAGTCATTAATCCACAAACACAGTTTAGAGATAAGGTGAGTAGAACAACACCCAGGGATATGGACACTACACCGATTGACATACCTGATTGCTCTTTGCTCCGTCATCAAACTCACAAATGGAGTCCAAGAAACCGGTCTATGAGGCACTTATTCACAGAGGTGAGCAGAACAACACCAACAGTGGTGGATTTAGGCTACGGCCAGTGTAGGCACGGGCCCACACTGTGTTTGTGTTTTCATTTGGCTTATTCGGTTTGGGTTTTGAGGGTAATGAGTAAAGAGAGATAGAAATAAAATTTTATTGGGAACTGTGCAGGGTAGGTCTTGAGACCCAAACCGAACAAGGTGATTGTGCCTCAACTACTCGTTATTCCTGGCTACACTGAACACCAAAGACAACTTACATATTGACATATGTGATTTCTCCGTCATCAACCTCACAAATGGAGTCCAAGGAACTGGTCTAGTGGATGAGGCACTTATTTACCGAATATGATATCCGGATTGAATTTGCCCTGCTATAAGTAAAAGCTAGGGGTGTACAAGAAAATCGAAAAAACTGTGAAACCGAACTGACCGGACCGAACCGGTCTATTTGGATTGGATCTATGGTTTAATGGATTAGTTCTGGTTTTAAAAAAATGAGAACCGGATACTTTGGTTTGGTCTCTGGTTTCATAATTAGGAACCGTGATTTGAACTAAACTAGTCCATTTATATATATGTAAAATATAATATAATATATACACTCATATATACCCACACACACTTGATAATTTTGTCAGCTTTAAGTTTTAACGTTGCATCTGCAATATACATCAATAATGACATACGAGAGTATTTTAATAGTTGTTTTAGTTATTGTTGGAGTTCTTAATTTATTTGTGGGTTGGTTTAAAGTAGTAGTTTTACGAAGAAATTGCAACAATTTTGTGGATAATTTTTTTTTTGGCAATTTTTGAATGCTAACATGGTTTAGAACCAGAAACTGAACCAAACCGGACCGGTCTAATGGTTGGGTGTGGTTTGGTTCCATATGTGTAACGGTCTGGTTATAGTTCTCAATTTTTTGGAACCGTTAGATATGGTTTGGTCCCCGAATTTTTATAAAAACCGGTCCAAACAGGACATGAACACCCCTAGTAAAAGCTTCAATGTTTAGCATATTACAGAAGGAAAAAAGGCCCAAAAAAAAAAAAAAAAAACCCGTCAGAAGTGTAATCTTGGGCTTCTGGATTCTAAAATCATTATGCTAATTGGAATCAGCCACTGTCAAAATTGAACCATGCTTGCAAGCCCATTCATTCACCCACAAAATGGATATCAGTTGTGTGAATCTAAAAGCCCAAGCCAGCTTATGGTTTTTCCTTTTTCTGAAATGATGTGTTTTTCTCTTGTGTATTTCCTGCGATTCTTCCACTGGGCTGTCAAAAAGCTAAAGGAAAAAAAAAATACAGACTTTAATGCATTTTTTACATTCTTCAATACTCACTTCATACATTTTTCACACGTATTTTAAAAGCTTAATGACGGTTTAATAATTTTTTAGCAGGGAAATGCTGCAATACACACCCTCTAGCTACTTGGGTGTGTGTCATATGCATCTCTATAGAAGTTACGAATCGACTAAAAAAAGTTACTATTTTTTTCTATAAAAGTTACGAGACATGCCAAGATGTTATTTCCTCTCTTTCCGCCTCTCCATTGCCTCATGTTTGCCATTGGATTATATATATACCTATTTCAGTTGAAAATATATAGAGTAGCATGATAGCATCAACATGGCATGTTTTAAGGTATTTATGTCGCAGGAACCTTCTGATTTAAGAATTCACACCAATCTGGCAATCTCATTGACTAATAAATGCAAGAAAAAACGAAAATGAATGAGACAAGGGGGACAAGTTTGCATGTGCATATATATACTAGTAGCTTATACATATATATATATATATATATATATATATATAGACGTACATCTGAGAAAGTGAGAAGAGATGGCCCTTAATTAGATCTATTATGTGGTATCTAAGCCATGTGCAGTTCGGCAGTCACTAATTTGCAATCACAAGATTTGAAAATTCATTACTTATTTGTAGTCCGGCGTCCAATATAATATGTAGTCCACTTTGGTGTTCAATTTAATGCCTCTTCGGCATTTTTTTTGAAAACAGGTGAAAATTCATATTGCTTGTAGAAACTAGAAAGATGTGAAGAGCAAAATTCATAGCTTGTAGAAAGATTTGATAAAATCAAGTGCTAAACGTACGAGACATACTACGACATGGAATATTTATACGAATTAAAAAAATAGCTCCATTAAATAGAAACAACACTTCGAAAAATCAAAATAAAACGAAAATGTTATCAAGTAGGTGAGCAACTTTTATTTAAATATCTACTTATCTAAGATGCTAGAATAACTTATTTTTCTTTTTACGTATAAGTCAAAATTGCTGACCTAAAATCGTGGCACATGATCCCACAAAAAGATCAATACTTAAGTACATACAACTTAAATAATCTTAATTGGTTTACTTTTTTGTTCTATTTGATTTCAAATTAGAGAGAATTAATTTCTAATGTCTTTAATAGAGAATTTCCAACTATGGATACCCTCATTGGCGATGTTTGACGCTCTCTCCCTCTAAGAGGGGATAGAACTATAAATTCTGTGGGTCCATTAATTCCTCATTTGGTTACACTTTCTGAGAAGGAATTTAGAAGTCTGTCTGGACTCCAGATGGACCAAATCTTCCAAAATGGGAGGGGGATTAGCAAAGATAGGAGAGGTATCGGCTCTGAGCAAAGGCAAGCAAGGCATTTTTCCATGGGCGCTTAAAATTTTGTTAAAATGATTAGGGAGGCCCCAGAAAAATGTAGTATTCGATAAATAATAGAGGTCTATTAAACTATATACATTCAAAATGAGCATGTCAAAAGTGAGAACCTACTTTGTCCCACATTGGTGGAAAATTTGAAATTGAAGGATTATAAAAAGTTTAACAGCTTTTGTATAATTCGAGATTAACTTTTTGAGTTACGTGATTAAGCTAATAGGTCAGCTAACATGCGTCGTTAAATCAAACAAGTAGTAAAATTTGATTATACGAGCATGAATGCTTTTACTGCTAAAAAATGTTAAAAGAGTGATCTTTTAAGATGTTTCAAAATTCTGAAATGATGGGTGTAACTTTAATTTATATCTTTCTTGAATACTAGTAGTAACAATTACGGAGTATGTCGTTTGGAGTTAACTTTTTTTTTTTTTTTTAATCATTTTGCTTGTGAAACACATAAAGGGCCCAATTTATTTTACTACTTAATTAAGGTCACATTACACCCTCAAGATGTCAAGGCCGACCCTAATGTGTGGGTGCTGAATTTTATAGTCCCGTCCGCCGTACTACCTCTCTCTCAATGCATTATCACGTTAATTACTTAAATCCCCTTTCACTCCTAAACCAAAATAAACATAGTTAGGCTCGATTAGATGCGATATGAGTTTTGAGTGGATAAAATAGTAAGGGTGATAAGATAGTATATGATACTATTATTTATTGATGGTGGACCCACATTGATATAACATTTATGAATGGTGGATAAAATAGTAGTATTTAGTTTGGAAGATTTTGGTAAATTTTGGTAATAAGGAGAGATAAAATAGTACTGGGTTTGTTTTATAGTTGAAACGAGGGGATAATGGGGTGAAATGGGTAAGAAAAGGAGTATTATTTATGGATAACGTCTGGGCAGTCTATAATTAACATCCCTTTGTGTTTGTGGTATTAAATCCAACGTGCCATTAATAAATAATACCCTGTGCGAAATTATCACAAACCATAGATGAAGTGTGGGCCCGGAATTAGTCATTCGGGCCCATAAATAATACCCATCTAAACGGGCCGTTTAACAATGTAATTCTTAAGCACTAACCAAACAACCAACTTTACTATTAATTCCTCCCCACCGATCCTAATCCCAGTCCCCCCAGCAACAGCAAGTAATTCCTTTCAATTTATAACAAGTGTGAAACGAGGCCCACGAGGATCTACAATCCATTAATCTTAATTCAGATAAGGATCATGTGACCAATTTGTTTACATGATATTCACTCAAAACTTGACCTCTGATACACTCAAAGGGGATTATAATCACAATAGATGTAAACTTACCTTTTGCTATTCTTTCCTATATACAGCCGTGTATTGTACAATTGGAGAACATAATAATTATTAGCAATCATCTAATCTTGGACATGAAGTATTTCTTTCTCAAGCTTTTGTTGGACATACACTTGGAGAAAGTGATCATGAGAGATAACCAAAAGGGATTGGCCTGGTGATCAAGACCTGAGACTTAGAGGTTTGCTTCATTCTAAGGTTTCAGATTGGAAACCTCTTATATCTATCAACTCTTTTAGGGCCAGTTCATACAGAATTTTTGTTTCGACTTTAATTGGGCTTTCCGCAAGTGGGCAGTGGGATTGGACCTGCATGATTAATTAAGGTGCGTGTAAGCTGACTTGAACACCTGATCTATGGAAAAAAAGAAAATGATCATGAGAGAGAGTAATTAATCATCTACTCTTAGACATCAGAGATTATGTTATAAACGGATGAGGAGGTAACCCCACACACTGTAGGCCTCACCGTGCGTTTGTTGCGTTAATATGAATCGTTCATCTTGTAGGGTCCATACAGTAGTGTACTCATAGACAAAATCAGCTTGATCGGAGATCGATAGTTATATCAAAAAATGAATTTTGGTTTATAAAACGGACGGTCATAGTCATTTTAACTTAAAAACTATTGACAGAATCCAAGTTGTCTGTTTTATAAACCAAAATTTAAATTTTGATATACCTATCGATGTCTGATTAAGCTGATTTTTTGTGTGAATACACTATTCTATTAGCCCTACAAGATGAACGAATTGGATTATTACAATGATTGCAGAGTGGAACCTACAAATGGCGGTGGCGGAAACCATCATCCATTTATTACTTATTATTCTCTAGACATGAAGTGTTCTTGATAGTATGTACATGAGTTAGCGGACGCAGGATTTCCGTAAAGCGGAGTTTCATGGGACAAAAATAAACTTATTAAATGTTTGAATGTTTAAAGTAGGATTATTCACCAACGAAAAAAAAAGGATTATTCACTGTTTACAGTGGAAACTTTAGTATTTTTAAAAAACTTAATGTGGCACAAAGTGTTACTTTTCAAAATAATTAACTTTGATGTGCTATCAACTCTTATAGGGTCAGTCTCCGAATGCTTGGTTCCGATTTTAACTAGGGCTCCTGCTAGTAAATGGAAAAATTTGTCTTTCAAGAAGTAGTCAAGGTGCACATAAAATGACTCATGCTTCCGTCTACCTCTTTGTACTCAAGGACTGCAAACAAATCAGGCTATTAGCAGCTCAAGGCTCCATTTCGCTCGAACATAATTTTTTGCTCGTACAATAAAGGAGCTGAGATCAAGTTGTTAGGCTTAGCTCAGCTCATGTATATAAGCCAAGCTCGGTTCATTTTGTACATGAATAGAGCTCGCAAGATCTCAAACACTAATCGAGCTCAAGGTCAGGGAATTTGAATGCGTCAAGCTTGTATATCCTAAAATTTGGTTTGACTCCGCTTGTTTGCACCCATTTACACAACATATATGTTGAACCCAAGATAAAATTTACCGGTAGGGTCATAGTTATTGGAGGTCAACTTATATTCAAATCTCCAAAATTCATTTGAGACCGAGTCGTGGTATTCCTTGTTTGAATACATTTTAGATCTCATTTATTTTCATACTTCGACTTGAAAACACATACAACTTGAGATAAAATTTATTGGTAGGGTCATAACAGTCAAGTTGTTGAAGGTCAACTTATATTCAAATCTCCAAAATTCATTTGAGACCGAGTCGTGTTACGCAGATGCCTAATGTGAATACATTTTAGATCTCATTTAATTTCATACTTCGACTTGAAAAACTACTTGATCTCGGCTCATTTAATTCCTTAAAATAGACAAATAATTAAATCACTTACTTGAATTTGGATTGTGATTTCCATCAACAAGCTTGAAAATTGAGGCAAATTATACAAAAACCTAGGTTGGAAAAAAATAAATTGAAAACTACTCCATCTTTGTAATTTCCATAAATAAACTATGAGTGACGGTCTGGATCGATAAGTTTTTTTTTTGGGGTAAATTAATTTTATTTTATTTTTGGTCACATATTGTTCAATATATACCCCGAACAATTGAAAATTCACTCATAATCTCACATAATCTTGCTCACGCTCACTCATGGGTATATGTGACGTAGGTTTGGACATGGTCAAGTGACCCAATGGAAACTAATCCATATTCAGTTTTTACACAAATAGAGATGCAACTAGATTATTTTGCATATCACTCTTAGTCGAATTGGGGGACTCTCTCATCCCTTCGGGTCGGCAGGAGGTGCCGACCCCATCCGGTAGTCCGTTTCGCGCATCAATGGCTAAGATTTCACCTTCCTAATTGTATCTGCACCGTCCGTTGTTTGATGCAATCCAAGCCGTTGATGCGCGAAACAGACGGCTTGGATGGAGTTGGCCGTGCCTGCCGACCCCAAGGGATAGCAGACCCCTGGGTTGCCTCTCGGTACCATACATGTTCTGCAAGGAACATGATTGGAAATATAAGATTTAGGTTTAAAATGTTATCCATACGTACATTATAAAATGCAACTTGTTATCATCGTAAAATATATTTATGTTCCTCGGGTTTTCAAGGATTAGGTCATTCTATCTGTGGAGCCAATCACTTCGGCCATATCATTTAAATTTCAGCCGGTAATTAGGATGCCTTTGGAGTACATTTTTAAAGTCTTTTTTTTCTATTAATTTATGTTTGGATTAAAGGGTATTTTGGATTAATAGTGTGTGTATTTTGGACTCTTCAAAAATACCAAGAAGACTAAAAAAAATTTAGCCTAGTTGATTTGTGTTTTGGACTCCTCAAAAATACCAAGAAGGCTCTAAAAAGTTTGTCCAAAGGCTGCCTTGTTGCCTCGTTTAATAAGTGATGGTATTTCACTGATCAAGAACTTATCCCTCGCAATATAATCGGCCAAACGTAAAAATTCTCTTGAACGACGAAATTGGCCTTCGTTTTTTTTTTTTTTTGAACAGGACAAAAGGCCTTTTATCGTTTGGTTAACACAGAAATTTCGAGTGTAAGAAAAGATTGTGATTACCCTAATGAAAATTCTTTGACGTCCTCCTAACCTCTTACTATCATCAGCAATATCTTTTAAAGAAAAAGAAATGAAAACGATGGTCTTGATTGTATTGTTTAATTTTATAAAATTAATTACGGTGTCTCACTTGAACGACCATATTAATTGCATTAAAAGTGATCTCTAGAAATCATTACATAAGTTTAACAGTATACATACATAATTTAATTACGTTAGAGAAAGTGGGAGAAGGGAAGAGAAAATACTCCGTGATTGAAGAAAAAAGTGAGGAAAATGTAAAAATATATATATATTCCCCATGCTTATTGCTTCATTTTATTACTTTCTCCTTGTTTATTTCTTAAACCAATCACAGGAAATAATTATTTTATTTTCTTTTTTCTTTTCTTTTTCTTTTTCTTCTTTCCCGTAAGTTTCAAACAAAACCGAAATACAAATGGATTTCTAGAAATTTTTTCTTTTGGAAATGATTTTTAGATTCCACCACTACAACAATTCGGCATCAAAGTCTCTCTCTCTCTCTCTCCTTCCTTTTTCAAACATCATTGCCTCCCACCATTGATCCATTGTCAACAATCTCTTCCCTCCTGTGTAACGGAAAAAACCATTGTTAATTTTTTTTATTCCCCATATAATTTCCACCCCTTCATCTTCAGAGTTCAGACCACCCGATCCCTCCTCCAATTCAAGCATTTTCAACCCCAAAATCAGGGGATTTTGATTCCACTCTAGCCCTTTTTCCCAACATCCATTTTCTCTGCAAAACACCAATTTTCTCCTTTTCCCCCCTGAATATCTTCTATTCTCACAACGGAACCCAATTGATTTGGACTTGAGATTCGGTCTGATTTATGTTCTGTTCCTGTTGATACAAAAGAATCACCTTCTCTGTTGGTTTTTAATCCACAGAAAGAAGCTGTAGAGAGATCTGTGCCCTTTTCCTTTTCCTTTGTTTTTTTTTTTTTTTTGGCTCCCCCTTCCTCTGATTGACAGATTTGAAGAATTGGGCCTTTCAAAGAAGAATTTTGCAGGCAAATTCAAATGTGGGTTTTTTGTGGTATGTTTTCATGATTTCCTTTTCCCTATCAAATCCTTGGGAACCCGTTTCCAAAAAAGAAGCAAAAATCATCTTTGCATCACCAAATTCCAAGTTTCTAGCCATCATAATTGACCATTTCAAGTTTTCATCCCATTAGGGATTTCCAATTTGACACTTTCCCCACCTCTCTCTCTCTCTAAATTTGTTTATTCCCCTATATCTCAAACAATGTACAAAACCCAAAGCAGAAGAGACCTACCCTTAGAATTTCAGTCCCACATACCCATTTTGAGGCCAAGCATTCATGCCAGAAGGGCAAACCTTACTGTAAAATTCCAAGATCTTTATGGGTTTACAGTAGAAGGCAATGTTGATGATGCTAACATATTGAATGAGGTTAGAGAAAAGGTGAGGCAACAGGGTAGGGTTTGGTGGGCATTAGAAGCCAACAAAGGGGCTAATTGGTATTTGCAAACTTATGATTTACATGCCCTTAAATCTTCGCTGAAATTTTCAGCTTTGGCTAATGCAATTACCCTGAAAAAGCTCATTAGGAAAGGGATTCCACCAGTTTTGAGGCCCAAGGTCTGGTTTTCTCTTTCTGGGGCGGCTAAGAAGAAATCTACCGTTCCGGAAAGCTATTACGATGATCTGAGTAAGGCAGTTGAGGGTAAGGTCACGCCAGCAACCCATCAGATCGATCATGTGAGTAGTTTCTTTTGCCATTGCGATGCTTGATGATGTAATTTGTAGGATTGTTACTAATTGGAATATGGGTTTGGTTTTATGAAATTGTGAATGATAATGTGAATACTAGATTGCTTGTCAGTTGTTTAAGTTTCATTTTTTGTTATGGGACAATTTGCTACGAAAGACAGGTATATTGGCATTAGGTTCTTAATTGTTCTCCAACAAGCTTGTTTAGTATTCATGACATAAAATTGATCGATATAGGGCATTATTGATGATGAATGTACCAGATAGTCAGATACATTATGAAGCATCAATCATCAGATTTACAAGTCCCTCTCTACAATGCTGAGGTGGCTGAATTGGAAAAGCTGAAAATTACGTGGACTAATTGGCAAACTCTCTTGATTCAGTAATATAAATGTTTTATTCATTGGAACAAGGATGTCAGAGCCCATTAGTTAATGAACATCAATGGATTCGTTCATCGAGAGATACATTTGTGATCATTGCCAATGTTAGGTACTTATCCCGCAATTTGCACACGGCATACTGTCAATCATGCTACTTCAGTGGAAAATGCTTGACATTTGTCCAATGATTTGGTTTATAATCGTCATCAATCACTTTATATTAACATTTGTTCTATCCCTGGACCCTGAACCAAATCTCACTTAGGCCTGGATTATCACCTTGACATTGTACTGGAAGGTAATTAGTTCCTAGAATTCCTTTGTCTTGGTGGTAGGTATTAATTGTCCCTGGCTTCAAAACACCCATTTGTCCATCCCAAACAAGGTTGGCTATTGGAGCATTGGGGTTGCCTCTTCTGCATCGTAGGAATACCAAATGAAACCAATTTGATGAAGTAATTGGAGGCATATGAAATGTCTTCAATAGCTATCCCCATTCTAGTAACGGACATCTGGTGTTAATATTTCCTTCAAGGTTATTTGCTATCAGTTTTTTTTTTTTTTTTTTTGGGGGGGGGGGGGGGGGGGGGGGTTTGGGGGAGGAAAAGTCACAATGGGGCAAATATATGGACTATTAGCTCAATGTGTCAACAGTATTTTGCAAATTAGCTGAATTTTTTTTGTTTGACAGTATCCAATGAGATACAAATGGATATTAAAATATGCTGCTGCTTTCATTGCTAAAACTACTTTACAGAAACATTGAACTCTTTTTGGTTACCATGGTCCTGCGTGCTGACCTAATTAAAATGGGAAAAGAGACAACGTGTAATCAACAAGTTATTTATTTCATGTTCAATTTTTGAGTGAAGGTTTTAACTAGATGTCTAAGAAAACAGTATGTTGTATGGTAATCAGCAAGTATTTCACTTTTGAGCATAAGCAGATACAATGACCTTAACTGATGTTTGTGGATTGGTTTTTTGTGTCTTGGAATGTATTGCCTCGAGCAGATATCCGGTTCAGGTGGTTTTCTGATACTAGCATAAAGTGGTTTCTGAAGATAGGAAATTTAAGGTTTCCTTTCTCAGAGATACTAAATTTTAGGAATGTTTCCTTGTGTCTCTGAATTCATTCTTTTCCTTTTACGCATATAATATAACATGTAATATAATTGCAGGATCTAAAACGAACTTTTCCGGGTCACCCATGGTTGGACACTCCAGAGGGTCATGCCACTCTTAGACGCGTTCTTGTGGGGTATTCTTTCCGTGATTCTGATGTTGGTTATTGTCAGGTAGCGATTCATTCTCTCATGTCTTAAATCAATAGCAAATAGTCTGCAACATTCTAAAAAAACAATAACTAGACTACAACCTTGGACAATATGAAGTGCGTAGTAAATCCTTATCTAAGTTTGTTAGGTAGGAGATGTTCTTGGCTGACATTCTATATGCAATAATACGGGTTACACAAACTAAATGTGATGAATGGAAATGATGCACTACAAATGGATATAACATACTGCCAGACACACTCTTATTCTTTTGTGCACTTGCTATTTATAAGTCATTCCCCTTGTAGAACAGTTTACGCTCCAGTGATCACTTAGAAACAGTATGGCTCTTTTAATTTTGTGAAGTACTTATGCCAGGACACTTGACACTTAGCTTGGGCATCATGATTCATGCCATACATATCTGACATGTTTAGTCCAACATGCCCCCAAGCCCGAGCAAATATGTTTAGGTAGGAGAGTATGCTGTATGCTGTGATACTAGGGGATAAGATTTGTGTCCTCTGTACTCGCACGCGTGGACTACGATCATAAGAAACTCCGGGTTAGTTTGTAAATGGCAGTTTAACCTGGACAAATGAAAGAGTATTTGAGAAACATGGACTGTGGCTATGCATGCTTTCCTTGGGCATGAGAAATAAATGAATAAGATACTTTAGGCACGTACACATACCCAAGGCCATGTAACACCAAGCACACATACAAAAACACCAAGCCACAAAAAGCCCAAGCCAGACGGTCCACACCAAAAGAGCCTCATCTATTAAAATACACATCTTTTCTAGAAACTGACCCTGTGTTGGTCGAATTGTTTCAAGTTCTTATTCCCTCATTTCGTGCCCTTCAGCTTGTAATAACTTGTTTTTTTTTTTTCCCGTGTTCGTTGTTTTTTGATGATCACATCCACTTCATTTTCCATTGTCCATCTTTATATCATGCTTTAATATATACAACCACCACCCCCTCCCCCCCCCCCCCCCCCAAAAAAAAAAAAAAAAAAAAGAAAAAGAAAAAAAGAACACCATTTTCTACACAAGATGTTGGTTCTCTTTTCATCTCAAGTAATCATAGTTCACCAGACGTGACTCCTGACTATGTTTTAAGCATTCATTTTCTTCTCATTATCTTAAGTAATTTACTATTCCCTGGACGAGTTATTTTCCAAAACATCCCTCGAACTATGCACCTAATGTTTACTTAGTCTTTGAACTATCAATTTTATTTACTTAGTCCTCAAACTATATACCTGTTGTTTACTTAGTCCTCAAACTATCAATTTTGTTTACTTAGTCCTCAAACTATCAATTTTGTTTACTTAGTCCTCAAACTATACAGAACATGGACGAAAAACTTAACGGATGCCATTGTCCCACCGCCTCTAGGGTAGAAAGGTCATTCCACTTGATTTTTCTCCCATAAAAACAGCAGCAACCAAAAAAAATGAATAGTCCTGTGTGAACATGGACGAATTTTTTCTCGAACAGTTTTTCTTAATCAATAATATAAGCTCAAAATCATGTGTGAAGTTAAACCATATAGAAATCTTGAAGAACTACATCACTATATCACAACAGATTGATGGTTGTGGCCTACATGATTTCTATTTAATTTTTTTCGAATTGGCTTACTCTTTCATATATAAGGTCCAGAGATCACCTATCTTTATTATGCTCAAGAATGTCACAAAAATCTTCGGTTGTTGCTTGCATATGCGTTTCGGTGAAGGTAGGCCATTGAGTTCTTTCTTTTCTTTTCTTTTTCTTTTTTTTTTTTGGTTGATGCTGTTTTTATGGTAGGAAAATCAAGGGGAATGACTTCTCTACCCTAGATGCAGTGGGAAAATGGCATCCGTTAAGTTTTCCGTCCATGTTCTGTTAGCAAAATTGATAGTTCGAGGACTAAGTAAACAACAAGTGTATAGTTTGAGGACTAAGTAAACAAAATTGACAGTTCGAGGACTAAGTAAACAACAGGTGTATAGTTTGAGGACTAAGTAAACAAAATTGATAGTTCGAGGACTAAGTAAACATTAGGTGTATAGTTCGAGGGATGTTTTGGAAAAAAACTCTTCCCTGGACCACTGCAGAAAGTCTGCCAGAATACCTTGCATCTGTTATCTAGTCACTCATTAGTTGCTTTACCAAGGACATTATTACATGCATGCTTTGTTGAATGACTACTAAAGTGATTTTCTTCAAGGTCTATTTATCTGATCAACAGAAACCAATATATCCTGCTTTTGGTTAATTTTGAGTTTGCAGATTCAGAATTTCATAGTTTTGACCCAAACTCCTCTAAATGCAGGGTTTAAATTATGTTGCAGCGTTGTTGCTGCTCGTGATGAAAACGGAAGAAGATGCCTTTTGGATGCTGGCTGTTCTCCTGGAAAATGTCTTAGTTCATGATTGCTACACAACTAATTTATCAGGGTGTCATGTTGAGCAAAGGGTTTTTAAAGATCTTCTGGTTAAAAAATGCCCGAGGTAATCTCTTTTCTTTGCTTGCAAACCCAGCTAACTTATCATTTTCTTTTCCCCGTCATTTTTTTCTTTTCATTTTAGGGCTTAACCGGATAAAGAAAAATGCAGGATTGCCGCTCATTTGGAAGATTTGGAGTTTGATGTCTCCCTTGTTGCCACTGAGTGGTTCCTATGCCTATTTTCCAAAAGCTTGCCTTCAGAGGTTAAAACATCTCTCTCTCTCTCTCTCTCTCTCTCTCTCTCTCTCTCTCTCTCTCTCTCTCTCTCTCTGAGCTCTAATTAATATCGTGCAAACTTGTTTCCAGACTACTTTGAGGGTGTGGGATGTACTTTTTTATGAAGGAGCGAAGGTTATGTTTCACGTAGCTTTGGCTATTTTCAAGGTGATTGCAGTGCTTGTGACTTCAATTTGAAAATGATTTTATACTTTGATTTTAGAACTATGCAATGTGACCATCTCATTTGGAGTCGTAAAAGTCGTCGCTTGTGAATTGCAGATGAAGGAAGAAGAGTTGCTCACGGCTAATCATGCCGGGGATGTTATTAACATATTGCAGAAGACCACTCATCACCTTTTTGATCCTGATGAATTGTTGACGGTAACATTAATCTCTTGTTTTACTTTATCTATCCATCCCTTGCGATATCATTTGAAGTGACAACTTCTAGATTCATTGTTTCTCAAAGAAGAATTTAAAACATACAAAAAATAAAAATTCCCCACAACCCTCTAAAAGCGAAATATCATAGTGAAATCTCCTGGTGAACTTTAGAAGCATGTGCAATGTGGGTAGGCTCATTTCAAAAGCTTTGAGAAAGTAAGGCACTATATGGTAGTTTTATTCAACTACCCCTTCGCTTCTGTTACTCATTTTGTTCTTATGCTTTTAAGGAACATAACCAAGGAAACGGTCAATATCATTCATCGTTTTTGTTTCTGTGGGAGTAAATTTTTTTGAAAATATCAAAACCATCTTTGGCGCTTCCTTAAAAGTGATAGTTCTTAGGAAACTTCACTGAGCAGATTTCATAAATAGTTCACCGAACAAGTTTTATGCACTTTCCACAAAATGGAAGCAGTGAAAAGGGAAATTAATAAACTTGATATCATCCTTAACATTTGTTGCAGGTGGCTTTCGATAAGATTGGCTCGATGACAACCACTAATATATCGAAGCAAAGGAAGAAGCAAGAACCGGCAGTCATGGCAGAGATCGATCAGAGATTAAGACGGTTAAACTCATTGCAGGAAGACTACAACTAATTGCAGTTGTTGTGGAAAAATATTTAACCGTGATATCATACCTTCTTTGTTTTCCTCCCTCCCTGAAAAGAACCTGAGCAATAGAGTACCTGTTGTTCGGTGTAGTTGGTGGTCAATGTAAATTTTCAATGTTTCATCATGTTACAGTTAAATCAGTGCCATTGGGCATTGGTGCATTAGTCTTTACTAGTGCTTTTTTCTCTGTAATACTAAATCCATCTTGAAAACTACAGCAATTTTCGGTTGATCGCGAATCCCGAGTGTTTTGTATAAATTTCCCAGTTTTCTGAAGTACTCAACAACTATCGAATTAAAGCTTGCCGTTTCAGTTTCTTTCTGCAAATTGCTATTTTAATTTTCTTGGTGTTCTATTTTTGCAAATGTCAAGAGAAAAACGAGTTAATGTCAATACCAGTCATTTTTTTGACATCTTAAGACTCTCGGCTTAGTCCAAGTGGTCTCTCTTTGAAGTTGGTTTTCAAGCATTAAGTCATGATTTCAACTTTCAGATGGCAAAAATAACCGTGTACTTTTACAAAAATGTCTAAAGTATCTGTCATTTTCTTCCCAAAAATAAAAAATAAAAAAGCATTTTTTGAGCTGTCAATTGCTTGGAAACGTAGAATTGGAGTCCTCTTCAGCTTTGATCTCTTTATCTAGTTCAATAGCATCCTTATACCAGCTGAAATAGAAAGAAAATAGAACTGAATTTCTAGAGCACAAAAAACGGCAAAAAAAACTTCCAAGAACTAGTAATTGATTACATATGCCGAATCATTGTTACCCTTAGCAGCTACAACTTGACCACAACATGTTTTTCAACGGCTATCGCAAAATGTAGTTATGTTACCTGAAAACTTAATAACGTGCACTGCAAAATAATACATTCTTGTGGTACCGGGAGATATCATAGATTTCCTGTGAGTACATATGTATTTATACCAACATGCATATACATCTATCTTGGGTTCAAGTAACATCCCTATGGAGATTGCTCCAGCTGAGCAACTGTCTTCAGTAGATTTTCCATGTCCATATACATCTCATCATCCATTTGGAGTTCCCCATTACTCTGATTTACCTCCGGCATTCCCTCATCCAGCATCCTTTCCAATTCATCAGAAAATATGTTGCAGCTATGGTCATCATCAACTACATCTTTTGCTCCACCACCTTTGTTTTCAACCTCGTTCGCATAGTCTTCAGGAATGTCATCCAGTATACGAGAGATGTCACCGCACTCATTCATGATATTGGAGAAATCGTTGTAACAATCGTGATTCTCCTCCATTAGGTAATTTGAGATGGCTGCTCCACTATTTTCACCTTTTGCAAGCGCTTCTTCTTGCTCCTTTGGTAAGTGTCCATGACGTTGCGCAATGGCTTTGTGTTCAGCAGTCCGATCTGGCCGACTCCACAAATATAGTGGTGGTGTCTCCAAATTCCACTGCTCCAATTGCTGGTCATGCACATCTAACGATCCAGGTAGGTAAAATGACTGCAAATGGAATATATCAAACACAGGTAAAAATCAATTTTCCAAATTACTCAGAACTGAATAAGGATAAGTGCACCTTGCCAGAAAGTATCTCGCGATCCTCCCAAATCAAGTCATATGGAGGGTATTTCTCATCAAGTCTGGTAAGGACACAAAAGAAAAGTTTATCCATCAGAGAGAGAGAGAGACTGGAAGCAACTAAAAGCCGGTTTTTTCAGTGGCTCAGCCTTTGTAACATGGACTTGGGACAACTGTTTGACATGGATATGAATCAAGGTGTCAAATTCATCTAATTTTCATCGCCAAAATATACATATTGTTCCGTACTCTTATTTATTTTCAATGACAAGTTTTTTCAAGGTGCATTAAGACAGTTCAACCATAATAAACGAATTTTACCAAAGACATTTGTTAATGTGAATGCGGAACTAAATATCTCAGTGCGTTGGGTGTCCTACACAGTACTTCACCCAAATAGAAGTGTATGTAACACACATCTTAGCCATTTTCCTTCAGAAAAATTACCAAGAGACAAATCCAATTGCTTACCGTTTGGTTTCTCGAGGAACAATAAGAATAAGGAGCTTTGGTTTGAAGGTAAGAGCCTTTTCTATGAACTGGTTGGCACGGGATGCTTGGACTCCAAAAGGAGGATTAAGCCCCATGATCTATTCACAATGCAGCAATACAGTAAACAATGAATGTATTTTGGTAGTATTGTTCAGGTCCAAATATCATGCAAATTTATTGGAACCAAGGATTAGCCTCTTACCAATTGAGATCCTGCCGGTAGTTCTTTGGTCTGAACGCTCATCCAATCTCTCTTTTCAAAATTGAAATCATTCTGAGAAGAGAACACCAAGAATACAAGGACCAGCTTAGACATGTTCACATATGAAAGTAAACTGAAATCTAAAGGAAGGGGGGGAAGGAGATTTCTAAATCAGATCAACAAATAAAAACAAATTGCCACCTTAAATTGGAGAACTGAATTTTCATCAACTAAAAGAAATGAACATTTACCTTAGATTGAATAAGATCATAGTTCTTGAATGAGCATCTCTTCCCCATTTGTTCGAGCTTTTCTTTCAACAACCAACTGAAGTCATTCGAACCACAGCAGAAATCGACTATCTGGTAGACAGAAATGTTGAGTAAGCTAAAAGTGTACACTTGAATAACACAAATTCGATGCAGATATTATAAAACCACAAAAAATAAAGCAGCAGTTACCCTAAGAAACGTTTCATTGTAGAGTTTTACCATTTCTGGATAGCATCAATTTTTTAAATCCCTTCAGTGCTTTAACCTTTTTATTCTTATTAATTCTTAGCCTTCCGTTGAACATTCCAAGTTTCAGGAGCTAGTAATGCTATGCAAATACATAGCTCTCCCGTAACAAATGCATCCATGATATGAAAGAATACACAGTAGACAATTCATAGCATCGTCTGAGCAGTTCCTTCTACTATTCCCCACCTAAATTTTTTTATTTTTTATTTCCTATGGTGATGCAGGTGGAAACCAATTCGGACTATAGTGGAATTTTGAAGTCAGCTAACAGTTGCTAAGAAGACAGATTACCTAGTAAATGTGGGGTAGTACATTGGAAAATTCAACAGTTTATGTTCTGCAACCTTTGGTGGTGATTTTAGGTAGGTTGTCCCTTGTTTTCAGGATCCATGCCCTTTTTAAGTATATTTGTTATTGCTCTTTTTCAAAGGGCCACTCATTCGTCAATTGTATGGCCATTTATATTGTCTCAGATTTCTTTATGGAAGTGGCTGTTAAATGCACAATATTGAACATCTTATTTATACACTTAAATAAAAGGAACAATTGAAATAACCTAATTAAATATTAAAATTATAATAGGAACAATGGCAATAATAAGAATCATAATAATTATAATAATGACAATAACAATAATAATTACGAAAACAATTCCTGGACCAAAACCGCATCAAATACTCGTAAGAGCAATTCCCAGCATATCAGAGCAAATTAAGGTTTCACATATTACAGTACAGAGACAATAGCAGAATAGTAAATCCATTCAATGACACCTTGCTTGGTATGCATTTTTAAATGCATAACTTCATCTATTTTAGACAACTTGCATATTTATGTGGCTCACATGCTGCATGTAATAATAAAAGGTTATGATCACAGACTATTAGTGTAAGTTCTCAATTTTTTTCTTTGGTGCTAACCATAAACATGTTAAAAAAGGCCTAAATGAAAGACTTAGGAAACATTAAATTGGATTTTGATATCTTCGTTCTTCAAGTTCTAACATCTAATGAAAGCACAATAGAGCAGAAGCTACAAGGGTACATGCCAGCGACATTTATAAAATAAGTATCCTCAAAGAGATGGTAGAATTGTCTGGCCAAATCTGGTAAATATGAGGAACTCCAAACAGTAATTACCGTGTCATTCTCTTGCACGTACCAATGGAGACGATTAATGATCTGCACATTCAAACTCATGCTACTTCAGCCCATATTCTATCAAGTAGTAAGTCTCAACATAAAAGGAAAACTCACAAGGCTTAATACTGCATATCTTGTGGTAGACTGAACTTCGCAATGACAAACACAAATACAAAGAAAGTTATCTTACCTCCTTAAGCTTGTCAACTTTTGTGAAATGGCGTCCAAAAGATGTGTAGCGCACATTATGGAGAAAAGGTGCAAGATAAACCCTGAGCTTTTTCTGCAAAATATTAGCAATGCAATTAACTCTTTTCCAATGGTGCCTTCAAACATGGGTGATCCTGAAAATTTCTTGAGGGTAGTCATTGAACAACTCTAAATTTTACGGACTCTATAAGGAAAAAATTAACTTAAAATTCTCTGATCACCATCAGTAAACTAATTATCTACAATTGTTAGTGGTGAAACCAATTGAATAGATCTTTTTCAATCTCCAATGAAATCAATTGAATCAACATGGACAATAATGGCAATGAGCTCCACGGTAGAGATTGAGATGAGTGTCCAAGTTTTAGGGTTTTAAGGTTGGGTGTTATTATTACGGTCTGAGGTAATACAGAATGCGTATTTTATGTATACACAGTGTGTATCAAAGTCGAGAGTTTTCAACTGAATAACCTAATGACTTAGGTATAGTTCAGAACAACATTCACGAGGGCATTGAAATTGAGAAGCAAGCACTTGTATATACGTACTAGATAATATGAATACCTAGAACAAACCAAATTACAACGTTACTATTAAAGCATCGACCACAAAACTAATTGGCAATGAGTGGAAAGGCCGCCCAAGTTCACATACTAGCTTTGGAGGCTATAATTAACCAATGTGGGACAAGTTCTAATAGTTACAACTTATGCTTGTAAAACAAAATCTTAAGAGAGTTTCTCATAGATTAGAGAGATCCATCATAACTATGAGCAAGACTTGTAATGACAATTGTATTGCATGTCTTAATTGCATTGCTTGCAGGTGAGACTCAAATCATACTCCTTTTTGCTTGTGGAACCCTAAGTCAGAAGGCAGATTTCCAGTTATTTAAAAATGCGAAATCATGTCTTCACCAATAACATTGAGTATTAGAGTCACTCGCAGCTGGATCTATTGGATAGGCTATCCAACCCACTTAAAAGCAGACTTTATGAAAGATTTGATTCAACTGATTACAGAGGAATACATGTTGCGTAAAACTAAAAACTTACAGAGTCGCAATCACAGGCAGAAGTAATAAAGCTTAACTGCTTATGTTTATGAAGCACAGAAAAGATTGACATTCACTGCCCCAACAAGCAATATGTGCGTAACATAGCAGACAACAAGGAAGTCGTGAGTCTACATAGCATTACAGAAACATTTTTAAGCATGCATTTAAGTTGACGTCAAATAGACATCTACCTTCCATGTGACAATCTTTCTGAGAACTTCTGGCTGGCAAACAGCTCTTGCATCCTCAAGAATACACCCTTCTTCTAACTTCTTTAAGGCAGCTCGAACAGCCTAAAATATGCACAACATCATGCAGAATATTTCTTTCGACTGGTGAGAATAATAAATGTCATCGTATTAGCAAGACAAAATGATAGGGGCGCAAATGTGCCCATTGGCGGCCCTTAATTTATTATTGTTATGCCCGTTTATTATATTATTTGGGGTTTGATACTCGTATTATTTATTTCAGAACTTGCGGAACAATTGAATGGGACACGGTGTTAAAAGTTGAGAATCTCATACGGTGCCGATCGAATAGATTGAGAGATGGCCAGCTTATTATGGATTCCGAAAGCGAGAAGCACTTAACGAAATTCTTAAAGAAGAATTTATGGCATAAAACCAATATCTGCAATTACATGATTTGAGAATTGAATTTGCAAGTGGGCCATCATTTGGTAGTTCCAGTTGGACGCCCAATTATTGGGACAACAAGTAATTAAAGCCTGGGCCCATTAATTACAATTCAAAGAGGCTTTGTTTTGGCCTTATTATGAAGTCGGTCGGTGGTATGCATATAAAGGACGAAGGGTTTTGTTCTTTGGGGGGACTTTTCGGCACGCAACAGAGAAGGTTTGGGAATGAGGGAGCTGTTACGGCACATAACACTGGAGGCACAACAGTCGCAGCATAACAATAGAGTTATGAGCAACACAGACAACCTTGCGAAGAGCACAACCACGATGATCGGCTAAATCCTTGGATTGGGGTAACGAGGAAACTTTCTCCGAGTAGTGTAATAGTTTAATTTCTGGGGTTTTTATTCAACAATAATTGTATGACTTGAGATGATTCATATTTTTATGAAAGAGCATAATTTTCCTATTAATCGTAGTGTTTGTATTCCGGATATCAAGCACTGTCATGCAATAGTTTTCATTGTTTCAGGATAGTCTCTGAGATGGGTTATACGACGTTAGACGGGTCGTGCCGCCCGTTAAGTCCGGTGAGACGACCCGCGCTATGTTGAGATAGCCTTTACGGTGTATGAATCCTGTGAATCCTCTTGACGATTTTCGATAGGGATTGCAAGCCCTAGCGATAATCCAATTTTTCTATGTTGAATAATTACCCTAGATTTTATTCGATTATATTGCAAGGGGAAGGTGGAATCGGAACCCTAGTCCATTCTCTCATTTGTTTTTAGATTCTACTCGCTTTCTAGTTAATTTTAGTTTTAATCATTAGTTCAATCAAATCCCAAATTTCTCTTGCTCTCATAATTAAATTAGAAATTAATTGAAAGTACCGCAACTTAGCTTTTTACTCTCCGTGGACGATCTCGGACCTAACCACTATTCTTCGGAATAATAGTTAATTCCCTGTTTTATAAATTATATTTTTGGTACAAAAACGACATACCAAATTTTGGCGCCGTTGCCGGGGAATTGAAAACACGGTTGCGTATTTTCAATTTATTTTTAGTTTAATTCCTTGTTTTATTTAATATTTTCTTTTAGTCTATTTCAGCTTTTCCAGGTTTTTGAGCTTCATAGAGTTGCAAAGTGAGTTCATTGGTGGTCAAGCGGATCAAAGCGATTTCGTTTACCCACTGTGAGTTTTCTTTTCAATTACTTTAGATATCTAGGATTGCTGAAACTTTAGTTTAATTAGGGTTCTATAGTGGCTTATGCGTCGGTATCGGTCGCAATCACCTACGAGAGCTTCCGATACTGATCCTGATTTAGACAGAACCCTTAAATCTATTTTTGACTCCATTAAGGCAAAACGAACTCGTAATAAAAACTTAGACCTTATGGGAGAACGAATACAAGCAAATGGTGGGGGTCACACCTCTTTGTTGGAGCACTTTACTCCAACTGATGATGAGCCCTCCTCTTGCATACAATTGCCCACTGTAGGTGCCAACCAATATGAAATTAAACCGGGCACCTTACAGTTGTTACCACAATTCTTTGGGAAGCCAACCGAGGATCCCTACTCTCACTTGCACCAATTCAGGGAGATATGCGAAACTGTTCGAATTCGTGATTTTGATCAGGAAGCCCTTAAGTTGATCCTTTTTCCCTTTTCGCTTAAGGATAAGGCTAAACATTGGCTGGACTCCTTACCAGCAAATTCTATTACGAGTTGGGGGCAGTTATATAAAGAGTTCCTTAGAAAGTTTTTTTCCATCGGTAAGACACTTCGTTATAGGCAGGAAATCACTGGATTCACTCAACACGATGGAGAACAATTTCACGAGTCTTGGGAGAGATTCAATGACCTTCTTAGGATTTGTCCTCACCACGAGGTTCCCAAGTGGCAACTTTGTCATTCTTTTTATGAGGGATTGGGAGAACATCACCGTCAAATGGTTGATGCTTCTAGTGGTGGGATTTTCCTATTTAAAGATGGGGATGAGGCATGGACACTGTTTGAAAACCTTAGTGAAAACTCTCAACACCGTGCCTCTGCCTTAAGAAACTCGAGAGGGGCAGCTTCGAGCTCTAAGCCTAGAGGGATTCATGAGGTTCAACACCATAATGACCTCACCCAACAAGTAGCTGCATTGACCCAAACACTTAATCACTTAATAATTTCAGGTCAAAACCCTCTCCCCATAGGACATCAATCTCCTCCCACTTTTCAGGAGGCTTGTGGGATTTGTGCAAGTCCGATGCACTACATTACTGACTGTCCTGTTGCCTCGCAATATCCTGAGTTTGTGCAAGAGCAAGTGAATGCTGCACAAGGGTTCTCCAAGCCAGTCCATTACCCAGTTCCAAATACTTACCATCCTGGCTTGAGAAATCACCCACTCTTTTCTTGGAAGTCTGAAAATCAAAGTACCCCACACAATCAAGGCGGTCCCTCATTCTCACAACAAAGGCCGAACTACCTAAATACTTCCAATCAAACGGCCTACCAAAGGGCACCACAACCCTACCAACAAGCACCACCTCCTCCACCACCTCAAAGCCCCTCAGTACTTGAAGAGGCAATTCTAAAAACCCTCCAAAGATTGGAAAAGACCGATCAGGTGTGCAATTCCAACTCTCAATCCATATCTTGGCTAGAGGCTCAAATTGGGCAATTAGCCAATGCACTTAACAAGAAAGAGGAGGGTAAGCTGCCTAGTCAACCAGTAAACAACCCCCAAGGCCAATATCAAGTCAATCAACCACATGCTCCCAATCACTATCAAGAGCAAGCTCAAGCGGTTATAACTCTTCGGAGTGGTCGGGGTGTAGCCAATGGGGTCACAGAGGACAACTCAAAAGAGCAAGATGCTCAATCTTCACCTTCTAAGCCCAAAGGCAAGGACACGATCATTGAGAAGGAGGTTACACCTCCCTCTATTCCTACTTCGCTTACCCCTTCCAATGTGGCCCCACGTGGAGTGCCACGTGTTCCTTTCCCAGTAGCCCTTAACTCTCCTTCTCCTTATTCAAAGAAGGCTGCTGCTATGGAAGATATGATTGAGACTTTCAAGCAAGTCAAGATCAATCTTCCCCTCATTGAGGCCATACGACAAGTCCCCTCATACGCTAAATTTTTAAAGGACCTTTGCACCCAAAAGCGTAAAAGCAATACAAATGTTACTCAAAAGGTCCTTCTGGCTGAGTGTGTCTCCTCAGTGTTCCACACCTCTACACCCCCTAAGCTACCTGATCCAGGGACCCCTACAATCTCTTGTATCATTGGTGACCATCTCATAGAGAGGGCGCTCCTGGACCTTGGAGCAAGTGTCAATCTTATGCCATACTCTGTATATGAGAAATTCGGGTTAGGGGAATTGAAACCCACATCAATAACCTTACAATTAGCTGACCGATCCGTGAGAACCCCTAGAGGTGTCATAGAGGATGTTTTGGTCAAGGTTGACCAATTTTTCTTTCCAGCAGACTTTATCGTCCTTGACACAGAACTGGGCCAAACATCTAAGCAAACCACTCCTATCATCCTTGGCCGACCCTTCTTGGCTACGGCTAATGCTAATATCCATGTTAGGGCCGGGGTGATGGATGTATCATTTGGCAATATGAATGTGAAGCTTAACATATACAATTCCTCTAGACACGCTCAATCAGAAGAAGACTGTTTTGCAGTTAACGTGCTTGATAGCTTAGTTGAAGATCCCTTGCAAGCATGTCTAGATCATTTTGGTTTTGAGGAATTTGATATTGATAAGTCCATAGAGGAAGTTAACACTTTACTTGACTCTACACACCTCATGGACATCTCTTCGTGGGAGAACCAAGTTGAGCCTACACCCTCTCTTATGGGTGCACCGGTCACTTCTTCTGTAGGGATCTTATTGCAGTCTGATTTGGAGCCTTTGCCTTTGGAATCTATAGTCCCATGTGTAGATTTGGTTGACACTGTTATGATCAATCAAGGTGATGTGGATTATATTCAAAGTTGGGAGGTTGGTGGTACATGCATAGAGGACGAGGATCATTGTCTAAAGGGATGGGAGGAGAATTATGTGTGTCATTCGGTCTTAGTTCCTAGAGTGCGTTTTGAGACCTTTCCATTTAAGGACACGTTTCCATGGTATGATGATTTTATTTGTGTGCTGACTAGTGAAATCATTCTGACTCAGTTATATCATCACCTATTTTTCCTTACTGTAGTCGAGTCACTTGATTTCTTTTGGGATGATCCAACTCTAGTAAATTTTAAAAAACGGATTAAATATGTTCTTTGACCATAGAGTGGATAATTTTAGTCTTGGTGGAGTGTTTTTGTTTTTTTTTTTACTGTTCTTCCTTAGCTTAGTGTGTTTTCTTTTAGTTTTCTTTGTTTTCTATATTTTGTGTTGTGGGACTAACATTGTGCAGGTTGATGTGGTTCAAGTTGGGGGTACTCTTTCCCCCGTATTTTACTTATGCTTGCCGTACCCACTTCTGAGGTGATCTCTTTCCTTCTCTCTTCTACTATACTTGCCTTATTCTACTTATATGATCGCCAATGAGGGCATTGTCTAGTTCAAGTTGGGGGTGGGAATCCCTTTGGATTTTGAGTCTTATGAGTCTTTCAAAAACAAAAAAACAAAAAAAAAAACACAAAAAAAAAAAAAAAAAAAAATGGAAAATTTGAAACACAAAAATAGTGAATCTTCTTTGCATGCAATTTGGGATTAGTTGAGATTGACTGTTAATAGCTTAAGTAGAGGTGTGTTGTTTATCGCTTGGATATTTTGTGGCATAATGGTTCTTTTTGCTAGTCTTTTGTGGAAATTTATCGTGGCACTTATTTTTAGCACCTTTTGCACTTCACATACATTGGGCCTTGGTCATTTTGTGAGTTACATTTTGATTGTTCTCAATGGCTAGTTTAGTGGAGACTTATGCCCAAGTGAACTTTAGAGCCTTATCTTTCTTTGGAGTGGTGTCACAGAAACTCTTTGGTTGTCATGAAAGGAGCCAAGTCGTTGTTGGTCTCATTATTCTTGCTGCCAAGTATTGAAACATATTGCTTGTTACTTATCTCTTGGGTTTGGTTTGAATTCATGGTTGTGTTGCCCCTAGGAGAGGATAATAGGCAATTTTTGCTATTTTGAGCCTGTTCGTTTCTTTTTCTCAAATGCTTAACCCTTGTAAGCCATGTTGAGCCCTTTGCATAATGCCTTTTCTTTGTTGAGCTCCACTATCTATATCGTGTCTTGAGAATGGCAAATATGCGGGTTACTTTTTGAAGAGAATGAAGTGAGTATAATTGAGAAATGTGCGCTTGAATGGTGATGTTTTTCCCAAAAAAAAAAAAGCAAAAAAAAAAAAAAGAGAGAGAGAAGAAGAGAAAATTGAATGAAAAAAAAAATATTGAAAAAAAGAAAAAGAAAAAAATGGGGAAACACTAATTCGTTGTTGAAAGAAAGAAACAAGTGATTTCATTGTGGAATTGTGTTCAAAGGTGAAAGAGAGATGTGGTGAAGTTGATGAAAAGAGGGCACATATTGTTAAATTAGCCCCGTCCTATGTTAGTGATTTGTCTATTCTCAGACACTGGATTATTTTACCCTAGCCTTGCAACATTTTCCTTACCTAACGCTATAACCGGAATTAAAGTCTTATTTGATCCTAGGGGCAATGGGTTGTGGATTGGTGGATAGAGATTAGTTTTGGTACATGGCATTTAATTCATGAGATCATGTGTCCACAATATAAAGCATTCTTTTCGTGTTAGAGTGTGCGTGGTCATTTGATTTCTTATTGCACAATCTCCGCCCGCACACCTTGAGAGTACATAATATGCACCTTGTTTCGAGTGATTTTATTTGTGAGTGCATGACATAGTGAGATTTGAAGTCGAGACTCGGTCCGGAGAGAGCTTTCAAATTTTTCTCACTTTTTGATTGAGGCCTATGTACACGCACACACACACACTAAATTTAGGTGCCATGCTTTATTTTCACGACTTGAAGGCATTTAGAACTATTTATGTCCGTTATATCTTTGCAATAACATCATACTCTCTGTTTGAGATATTGGTGAGTCGTCTTGCAGGTTTCCGAATTCCATGTGAACGGATAAACAGTGTTTTGTGGGTGATCACCGCTGAAAACCCTCACGAGACTTCACTCGTCCTACCGGGGCCGCCCGGGGGTTTAAAAGACATATCCTTAGTTTGCTTTTAATTAGTTTTTCTATTCTTTTATTTGCTAGGGACAGCAAATTGTAAGTTGGGGGTTGTGATAGGGGCGCAAATGTGCCCATTGGCGGCCCTTAATTTATTATTGTTATGCCCGTTTATTATATTATTTGGGGTTTGATACTCGTATTATTTATTTCAGAACTTGCGGAACAATTGAATGGGACACGGTGTTAAAAGTTGAGAATCTCATACGGTGCCGATCGAATAGATTGAGAGATGGCCAGCTTATTATGGATTCCGAAAGCGAGAAGCACTTAACGAAATTCTTAAAGAAGAATTTATGGCATAAAACCAATATCTGCAATTACATGATTTGAGAATTGAATTTGCAAGTGGGCCATCATTTGGTAGTTCCAGTTGGACGCCCAATTATTGGGACAACAAGTAATTAAAGCCTGGGCCCATTAATTACAATTCAAAGAGGCTTTGTTTTGGCCTTATTATGAAGTCGGTCGGTGGTATGCATATAAAGGACGAAGGGTTTTGTTCTTTGGGGGGACTTTTCGGCACGCAACAGAGAAGGTTTGGGAATGAGGGAGCTGTTACGGCACATAACACTGGAGGCACAACAGTCGCAGCATAACAATAGAGTTATGAGCAACACAGACAACCTTGCGAAGAGCACAACCACGATGATCGGCTAAATCCTTGGATTGGGGTAACGAGGAAACTTTCTCCGAGTAGTGTAATAGTTTAATTTCTGGGGTTTTTATTCAACAATAATTGTATGACTTGAGATGATTCATATTTTTATGAAAGAGCATAATTTTCCTATTAATCGTAGTGTTTGTATTCCGGATATCAAGCACTGTCATGCAATAGTTTTCATTGTTTCAGGATAGTCTCTGAGATGGGTTATACGACGTTAGACGGGTCGTGCCGCCCGTTAAGTCCGGTGAGACGACCCGCGCTATGTTGAGATAGCCTTTACGGTGTATGAATCCTGTGAATCCTCTTGACGATTTTCGATAGGGATTGCAAGCCCTAGCGATAATCCAATTTTTCTATGTTGAATAATTACCCTAGATTTTATTCGATTATATTGCAAGGGGAAGGTGGAATCGGAACCCTAGTCCATTCTCTCATTTGTTTTTAGATTCTACTCGCTTTCTAGTTAATTTTAGTTTTAATCATTAGTTCAATCAAATCCCAAATTTCTCTTGCTCTCATAATTAAATTAGAAATTAATTGAAAGTACCGCAACTTAGCTTTTTACTCTCCGTGGACGATCTCGGACCTAACCACTATTCTTCGGAATAATAGTTAATTCCCTGTTTTATAAATTATATTTTTGGTACAAAAACGACATACCACAAAACAATGAGGTATACGTTGCAGCATATCTCATGAGCAACTAGAAAGATTTACCTTCACATAACCCTCCACCATTCCCCTTGTAATGGTTTTGTCCACCACATATCTTGAGGAGCATTCGTTGCTAGATAGCCTTTTCTTCCCCTTTATGAATTCATCCATTTTGAATGAAGCATTTGAAGTATTGATTAACACCATCATTCTGCAGAGAAGATGAGATTAGAACCTGATTGTGTGAACTCAAACAAACATAGTTAAACTTCCAAAGTGCAGCTCAAGATTTTATATCCAGAAGAAAGCATTAAGCTGCATGTCTTAACATAGGACCAAGGCAAGTACAATACCGCTTCTCCAACTCTGTATCAACTGAAGGTAGTGTATTGCTCACTTTCTCCATTGCAGGCATAGCTCCTACTGTGTTCTTGGTCTTACTCTTACCACTAGGAAAATCTTGCTTCTTAGGCTTAACCACATAAGGCCTCATACTTGGCCCTGAATGATTCTTTCCTACGGATAAATGACTATTGTCTGCTTTGGAAGACGTGCATAATTTTGCCTGGACAGAAGCTTTGTTTGCCGTCAAAGAGTTCACAGGGACATCAGCGACTTGTGACTCAGCATCTTGTCTGGGAAATCCTTGACCAAGTTTTTTGGTCAAATTGCCATGTGAGAAAGAAGGATATCCAACCTTTTTTTTCATCATTAACACAGTTCTTTCTTTTACAGTCCCAAAGCGTGTACTTCTATTTTGTGCAAGCAGCTTTATTCTCCTCTTTCGTACCTCCTCTACCTCTTTCAATGATAGCAACTTTAATCTGCCTTGTTTCTTTTTTCCACCAATCCCGGGAAATATTAATCTGCCTTGTTTCTTTTTTTCACCAATGCTGGGAAATACAATATGATTTCTGTCTGGAGTCCCAAGCTTTGGAATGATCTCGTGGTTCCTGTGAAACATAGTTCGTTTTCACTTTCCACTCATCACATACGAAGAATTTACCTGATAGAATAAGATCTCTGATTTACTTACAGGCAATATATCAGGATACGATTTGGCAAAAGACCATCCCAAGCCCTCTGGTGGAAATTTTTACCTTCAAAAGCAATATCTCTGACAGAAGAAACATAACCGTCAGTTTCACTACTAACATTTCAAATAGTGCTTGATGAAAAATGGCTGTCAGATAAGAGATGTGAAAACAACTAGACTACCTGGGTAAGCATTTACGGTGGTATGCCTTAGGACACCGCCTACACATTGCAAATTGTAAGTCATAGACCATTTGATCTTCTCCTTGCTTACATCTGAAACACTTATGGGCAGGACATGTGAATGATTCTCCTTCAGCGATTTTCTTCTGAACTTCCTCTGCCTGAGTTTCATCCCCTGGGTAAAGCAGTTTCGCTACACAGTTTGGATGATAAAAGTGGCCACAAGTTGCAGAAACGCAAGGGAAGACCTGGAAAGAGTAAGTTTAAGTCGCAATATTCTGACCACATCTAAATGTCGAAGCCACTTGAAATCTACATCCACAAGGGTGCAATGATGGAGGATGATACATATATGTGTGTGTGCATACATCCCCCAATGAGCAACAAATACTATAGCAAACAAAACTTCTCCTTCCCTCTGTGTGTGTGTGTGAGAGAGAGAGAGAGAGAGAGAGAGAGAGAGAGAGACAGAACTATCAGAACATTGTCTTTGTTTTGGATAAACTAATAACCGAAATCAGAAAATCATGGCCCACCAATAACAATCGGACAAAATGGTCAATGAGGAAAATATGTACATCTTATGTGTGTGTGTGTGTGTGAGAGAGAGAGAGAGAGAGAGAGAGAGAGAGAGAGAGAGAGAGAGAGAGAGAGAGAGAGAGAGAGAGAGAACTATCAGAACATTGTCTTTGTTTTGGATAAACTTATAACCGAAATCAGAAAATCATGGCCCACCGATGACAATCACACAAAATGGTCAATGAGGAAAAATATGTACATATTATGTATGGCTTGGCATTAAGTTTTCGAAAGATTCAAACCTCCAAAACAGACGAAGAACTATTCGAAGAGCCCAACATGCCACAAGCAAAGCACTGATGCTGATGGTGCTGACAATTCAAGCACAGGAAATTCTGAATTGCCTGCACACAACCAAATAATCGTTCAAGGTGCAAACCTTAATAAATCAACATAAACAAACAATGCTTGGAAGACAACTATAAAGGAATAGAGCTAAATAAAACTAGGATCATACTTCAACTTGAGCATCAGTGTAGCCAAGAGATTCACACTCTGTATCGGATCCAGCATCTACTGTTGCATGAAAGGATCTCATACACCTTCCTTCACAACTGTATTACGTGGAACATAAAGTACATGAACCAGAATAAAAATCAGACAGGGAGATAAATTAGTCCCTAGGAAATGCAAAGCCAACAACAGAACTAAAGAGAACCTCCTTGGGAACAAAAGGATGGGAATATCTGAAGTTTTTTATTGCAGAAATGAACATTTACTAAAGAAAAGAAAGAGATACATAACAACCAAAACAAATTTCTTCCGCACAAACATGCAAAAACAAGATTAACCAAGGGTAGCACAAAGAACTCAAGAACGACGAAAGAACTGAAAATCGTTGCCAAGGGCAGAAATATAAGGTCTATTCAGTATGTGCTATATAGTACCAGTACTAACCAAAGGAGGAAGAATATTTAGGGGCCACTCAAACAAATGAGTGCGCAAACGCACACATGCACACATGCTTCTGCGCATTTGCGGAGTAGCCTACAGATTTATTAGCCAAGCTTGGGCAGCTAAAGATGAGGAATATGGGAAATCTCTAACAAGATAGTCACCATGTCTCTCTCTCAACCTGCTAATTAGACTAATTATTATAGAATCTTCCATAGTTTATTATCATTATTTTTCTATGAGTGAAATCATGAGGAACTATATTATCTAATGCTCATGTAATTCCATGGCAGATACTACTTCAACATCAATGCATAAGATCTCGTTAAGAGACTCTGCCCAAGGAACTACAGCTCAGCCTACACTTTCCAACACAAGAACCTCCCAAGATCACCAGACCAACAACTAGAAATCGTATGCGCCCAATTGAAGTCAATGGTTTGCTAATTTGATCTTTTTTACCAATTTTTCATGGGAAGTTTCCACTACAAAGGAAACCAGCCAATTGAAATCAAGTTCTTCTCACAAATTTGCAAGAATTTTCCCAAATTTTAACGTAGCTGAAAATATTTTTATCATCTCACACAGATGAGACATTCTTGAATGTCATACATGATACATAAAGCGTGTTGGTTGATCTGATATCTTTCAATAATAAGAAATCAAACTCACAAATGAAAGCCTGCATTGAGGAGTTAAATAAGGTCAAATTGGAGATTCTTATATTTCTTCTCGGACTCAAATCCTAATGGATACACAGTACGAAGGAATAGAAGTTGCATGCATACCACAAAAGCTCACCACCATTATCACAAAGTGCACACACAGGATCAAATAGTACACTTCCATCATCCTCGTCGTGATCATCATCGTCATCACCATCATCATCATCCTCCATTGCATCAACGATAAACTTGACTTTCTTTGGTGCTTGATTGTCCTGCTAAATAAAGATAGAAAACCTCCTTAAATCAAAGGATTAACAATATATAGTAACATCAAACCAAGGAAGAAACAAGACAAATTTTGGAAAAATGCAACTTTTGTGCTGACCTCACATAAGCCTTTCCTTTTCTCAGTCATCTTCAGAAGAAGGGAAGCTAGATACTGTAGGAAAAAAAAAACCCGTCAATTTAAGAAATGTCTGATAGCAAATAATACAAAAACATAGAAAGACAAATACTTATGTGGATGCTTGTAAGAGATAGTAGCAGGATTCATCTAACTTTCAATTGCAAAGGAGTGCCTAGAGAAAATGAGTTGCAAGAAGTGTTCTGAACAAGACATGGAGCTCTATTCAAAGAAAAATAAGTCAAACATGATTCAACAAATATGATAAGAATACCTAATAGATTTTATTTCTTTTTTAAATAATACTTGGACTTCTAAGATGGGAGTTTAGGTGAATAATATATATATTTTTTGATAACTCAGGTGTCTGGGCCAGCTTACACGGATCTGAACAAATCATGGGGACCAATCCCACCATCCCCTAGTGGAGGCCAATCAAATCGGGGCAGAGCCCAGTCCCAACTGGCCCCAAAAGAGTCGATGGCAACTGGGAGTTTATGAACTTGAGACTTTAGAAGAAAACAAAACCCCTAAGTCCCAGGCCCATAGGGTTTAGTATTGTATCTTAGTCTCCTGCAAAACCAGAACCACGCCCCGCCCCACCTCACCTCACCTCGAAAAAAAGCATATAACAACCATAAGTCAATTTATACCAAGTAGCTGGGAAACAAACATTTGTCTGGTATATTTCCAGCACTAACAAAGTGAAAGGAAACCTTAACTCTATATCATCTACTTAAAAGACCAAAAATATCATACCACATCATGCTTGCATTCCATCCAAACTAACAAAGCGAAAATACTTCATCAGATTAAATATATTTCCAACACTCATACATAGTCCATATATGACATAGATAATAAGAAGAATTGAAAGGAAGTGAACGCGAGATTATTATGTTTACATATATATCATTCTTTTTAAAATTCTATTCCAAGTTACTCTTTTTAAAGGTCAACGTACTTGTATATGTAGTTATGTACTATCACCTCATGGAAATGTGTAGCCCCCCAGGGAGTCTTTGGTTGCCCAAAAAGGAAAGAGAAGAGGGTGTGACACTTTTGAATGAGTTTCCGACACTGACAAGTTTTAGTGTCTGGTATCCACGACATGCTACCATTTCAAAAGTGACGTGCATGTGCTGCTTAGTATCCCACTAACGTACTTGACTTTGGGCTTAATTTGCAGAATGTTAAGGTTGCCCAACACTTTTCTCAGTACCCTCACAAGATTTAATGACAAAAGAGATATTTATCTTATGTCCAGTGTTCAGTAAATCGAAGATGATCACAGTTCTGCAATCATAAACACCACATAGTTTCTCCATAGTTCGTATTACTTAATGAACCTGGTCAATGAGTATCCATGGCACTGGCAAGTTCATTTGTTGTGGGGATCAAGTGAGTCTGTTCAAGCCGCCCCGCTCGGAACCCGCCTCGCCCGGGGCTGGTATTCATTAAACTTTTTCGGGTATAGGGTTGGCGTAGGGGAGAATTGAAAAAACCCAGCCGGGTTAGGGTAGGGTTAGGGTATACATCACCCCTCCCCAATACTCGCCCCGGAAATTTTTTATGCATAAAATTTTACTTTCTTTTTGTATTGTAACCCTTACAACTAGAATCCCACATAATATATCAATTATTTTTCATTTTCCTTATAGATAGTAGATGTTGGTTAAGTTGTGATTGTTATTTTGTGAACCTTCATTATTTGTGCTCACTAATTTTGGAATCAAAAACATATTTTTTTAATATGTAAAAAGAAATAAGTGGAAAGGGTAGACCCATTACCCGATGGGGGCGGGGTAGGGGTTTCCATCCATTACCCGGTCAACCCGGCCGATGCGGGGATAGATTTTCAGGTCAGAGTATGGTAAAAACTGCCCCACCCCACCCCGTTGCCATTCCTAGAGACAATTGTGGGCACAAGGACACTTTCTGTGGCTTATTTAAGAATTAACTGAATGGGAGAGATAGCCCATTTCCCTTAGTCATCAAGAACAAATAAATATGTAGCACAAACCTCAGATTTTGCTAGTTCTTTGTCCCTTGCTGCAGCTTCATTAAGTAATGGCATATGTTCTAAAAGATCGTTCTCAGAAGGCTCGACCTCATATGAGCTACATAAAGAAGGTGATTTAACATATGAAAATATAGTCGACGGGAAAGAATGAATAATTAAGCATTTACAAAAACCTGAATGCTTTCAACAGGTGGTTCCATACAGCATTCTTGGTTGCCTCTGGATTCCTTTTCAGGAAGTGGAGGAAGTGCACTGTGATCAGGATTTTCTCAACCGTATTCTCAAAACTCTTTCTAGGTTTTTGAAGCTTTATCCAAGTTTTGTCTTTAAGAAGCAGGTAAATCTCAGGCAGCACATACGAAAGTTCAAATTTCCATGCTATCACCTTCTTATAGATCGGTTGAAGCCCACTCTCTGCACTTCCTCGTAAAAATATCTGAGTACTCAAACCATCTGGGATCTCATTCTCACTCCAACAAAGTGGTAAAGTGGAAAATGAAATGGGTTCTTCCTTGTTATCAACAAGATGGTAATTTGTGACATAATCTGGGAGAATTTCTCCTTCTTCATCAGAGGAGGCCATTGATCTGAAAGTCGAAACAATTACTGCATTTGTAGTATTAGAAGAATTAGCCGTACTCACAGCCTCACAGCCAGCTTAGTGAATATACATAGTTCACAATCTAAACTCATGTTAATCAGAAAATCGGCAATTTGAAAAAGCACTTCATTAAACATAAATCGATCTAGCTTAAAGTGTTTAGTACACTATCACACAATTTACCCACAGAAAACCACGTGCTCCAAAAACACTGATACAATACTATTTGCAGTGCCACGGACACATATATCCGCGTTCCAAACCTTTTGATGCACATGGGCCCACATGTCGCACGAAGGACCCACACTCATCGAACAGCTGCCGACACATCTGTGTCCGGACATCTCTATCAAAAAAAATTCCTAATAACATCCTCCACCACACCATTCGCCTGGAAAAAATTCAAGAAATTTGGGGACACTCTGTTCCAGTCATAGCAAAACCCCAAATACAAACAGACAAACACCGTCTATTCGTCCATACATATTTCCTGTAAACATGCAAACCCACATTTATATTCATATTTACATGTCTATAACAGTAAGTAGCGCCGCTTTGCTGTATTACAGCGTCCATGAGAGAGTAGACAAAACTACTTCAGTAACCAACCCTTTCATACCCACACACTTAAAACTTAAACAACGCCCGGTTGGTACCCATAAATGGGTCCCTGGTAAGGGAATGTTGAGGACAAGCCACTGTAATAACATCCAAGGAGGCTGTGCTCAGACTCGAACCCAGGACCAAAAAGTTATTGGGCTGAGTCTTTCATAGCGACACACACAAAAATAAAAACAAATCTCTCAAAATTGATGTTAATAAACACAAAAAAGTGGGCATTAGAGAGCAGATAAAACTGAAAACATACCGATTTTTCTCCAAGAAAAAGCAGGCGCCAAAGAGCGAGAATGTGGGGGGAAGAGAGAGGAGATGAAAAAGGAACCCTAGGGAAAAGGGGAAAGAGAAGAGAAATGGGTTTAGTGTGCGGGTGTCGTAGTCAGTAGGCTCTTCCTCATCTCTGTTGAGCATGCCAAATACGAGGGGGTGGCAGAGAGGGTGGCACAGTGTACGTCTGGAAGTTTTTCGACACACTTTGGGAATGGGATTTGTCTGTTGTGGGTTTTAGTCGGTAAATTTCACTGACACCCCTGAGGTTTTTTTTTAATGACAGATACCCCTCACATATGACAAATGAAATTATGAAAGTGTACCCCTGTGGTTTATATTTGTGTTTCAGCCATGGGAAATGATTTTCCACTTCTTTTATCCCTCAAATACTTCTTTGTTGTCTTTATACACTTCGAGATTACCAAATTACTCTTACCTCATGAGTTACTTTTTTCCATATGAAGGGCAATTTTGTACTTTCAAGAGAATGTGAAAATCATTTCCCTTCCGCAATATTCTAAATTGACAATTGTGTGTCCAAACATATTATGGGATGAGTTAAAATATGACTTGTGTCTAAAAATTGACCCCAAGATAATAGTAAAAAGTTACAAACAAGAATCAGCAATTAATTACCCACAAAAAAAAGAAAAAAGAATCAGCAATCAATAGTATATTGCATAGAATGACTCTATTTGACCCATTAGAAAATATGTTTTAATAAAAAAATGAAAAAACTTATCAATATTCTTTTTATTTTTTACTCGTTAAAAGAATTGTTTTGATCAAAGTAGATAAATTTTTTATATTTGGGTCCAAAACTATTGAGAATTTATAACTTTTATTACTTATGTTATTATTAAACTGATGAATTTGTCAATATAAGCCATTTTTTTCCCCTGATTCCATCGTGTATTTGATCCCATCACCTATTTGATCGAACATTTGTTAATTAGGATGTCATGAAATGAATACTGAAACCGCAGGGATTTATAGTCATTTCTTATACATGAAAGAATATCTGTCTTTAAGAAAAACAAATTTACCGCATTTTATTCGCGCCTTTGGATACTTTTTTGGTCAAATTGGGGGGAGGTCATGCTTGAAAGGCAAAACTTATGGAAATCCTCTTTATTCAGATACAAGGAAGCATTAGATTAGGAAAATAGTAATGTCAAAATTATTTTTGATAATTTCAAAACTTTGTGTATAAAAAATCTGTACTACGAGTAATGTATACCCGTATAAGGCTCTTCTTATGCACTGAAATTTTGGCATTAACTAAATTTCACATATACATGTGTGTGAACGAAAACACGAATGCGAGTATGAAAGCATTTTTTGAAAATACCCTAAACTACTAAAATTCATGAGCGCCAACGCAATGCAAGAGTTGGAAGATCCTACTAAAAGAACAACATGCTCAACAAACATACATAAGTTGTTCTTCAAATTATTATTATATCAATCTCATGAATTCGCTATTTTGCATATTCATCCACGCATTTTCAAAGAATGCTTTGTTTGGTTTGTAGTTTATAAAATTTCTCTTTAAAAAATTTCACTGTTTCATTATTTGTATTTTTTTGTCTTTGAGTTTCACTTTTTCAATGTATGTTGCGTACCTCTATTCAAAAAGTAAAAAAGTTCGTTGAAATGTAAAAAATTTGCTAAAGACGAAAAATTACGCTACCATGTACAAAACTATTGATTACCATTCAAAATCTACAAACTTACAATTCAAGATTTATAATGCAAAAAAAAAAAAAAAAATACTCCCAAGCATCCCTAGTGGGTGTACTTAGAAAGTGTGTATTGACCTAAGTTACATAATTTGTGCATGTGTGCAAGCGTGTGCTCATGAGTGGAAATTAGTTTTGAATTGCATCTCAAGCTACTAAAACCCGCAAATGTGAAGATCGAAAACATAGAGTATAGTATAAGAATCGAGAGCACATGCGCATAATATTTTGACCAATGATCTGACTGAGGTATTAAGATCCCATAATTTTAACAAAAATGTTAGGATCCAAAAAAAGTTTCTCCGAAAATATCCAAGAAAGAGAAATAAACAATGCTCCACATTTTCGGGGAAATTTTCCATGTACCTACTAACGGTCTAATGGTCTAATTGTAAGAGCATCTTCATTTCTTACTCAAATTTAGACTCAAGCACAAATTTGAGAAAAAAATCATCCAAAACCCTCCTCCAATCCTTGCCCAAACTTATACCAAATTTGAGTTCTACTCAAATATTTCACAAAATCTGATGTGAACCAAATTTTTAACCAAATTTTCAAGGTTTTTTTGTTGCACTACTATTTACCCTTTTGCCATTCAATGATGTGGATTAAATCATCATCGTATAATTTGAGGAAGGGTTAGTCATACCAAATCAAGTTTTCGCCCAAATTTTTACTCAAATTGAAGTAAAAATTTAAACAAGGAGTGGAGATGCTCAAAGTACTCTGGTATATTGAAATTGTGTATGTGCCGAATAAGGGTGGGAATTTATGACACGACACTAACACGACACAAAATTAGCGGGTTAGTGTTGAGTATTTCTGACACGAAACACGTATATGACACGACCCGAAAACACGATTTGTAAACAGGTCGGGTTCGGGTTGAACCCGCATAACCCGAAAATGACACGAATTAACCTGTTCATCTAATCGTGTCGACACGGTAACCCGAACCCGATCCAAAAATGACACGAATTAGCCTGTACGTTTTCATGCTCTGAAGTTTTGCATGAAAGTTTTCAAGCTCAATCCTGCTGCAGTTGAAGTTTATCATTTGATATCAAGTTATTCTCTCCATGTTTTCAAATTTACAAGGTTTTGTTATGGCACGTGGCTAAGGTTCTAAGCCTACACATCGTTTTGACTGGCTATAATTAAACATCATAATTACACATCATTTTGGTTGGCTATAATTACTCTCTTTGATATTTAGTCCATTTTTAATCTATTGTAATGGTTACTATGGATTAATAAAAAAAATTCACTGTGCAAAAAAAAAAAAAGTTAATCGTGTCAACCCGAACACGACACGATTATTAGCAGGTTGGGTTAGGGTTCATATTTTTCAACACAATTAATTAAACAGGTTATTTTGACATGAACCTGATTTGACACGAATACTGCTCAACACGACACGACGCCCACCCCTAGTGCCGAATGGCTTGGCTTTCGGGCCTTTATTAATGACATGTCTTCCAGCTAAAAAAAAAAGTACTCTAGTGTGACATTAGGACAAATTTACTCTTTTTCAGTTGATTGGCTAATTAATCGTTTTGCATTTTTTTTATAACTTTATTAATTAAAACACGCATTTTTCAATTTTATTCCAAAACTACGCGAAAATGTGTTTAGGAATCACGCTTTCTGCGTTGGTTAAGACGGATTAACAAAAAAATGAAGTTAATCCAGGGCTAATTTGGCCTAAAAGTGGTTTTTGGATTATTGGTTTTTTCGATTTGTCTTTATTCAAATCGAAAAAACCAATAATCCAAAAACCACTTTTAGGCCAAATTAAAACCAGTGGTTGCTAAACACGTCTTCTGAAAAAAAAAAACCACGCTTTCATCGAAATAATCCCCACCACCACCTCCCTCTCCCGCCCAAACCCTAACCCTAACAGAAAATGTTCACCCCCACTATCCTCCATAACCAACCCACGCCAAAACCTCAAACCCCACTCCTCTGTCTAACCCCACTATGCCTCCGAACCCCCACCCACACAATCTCCAGACCCTAGACAATCACGCAATCCTCAAACCATGTCCAATTCCCAATTGTGGACTACTGACTCCGACCTCGACGGCATCGACCTCGACCCATCCGACTTCGGCTCCTCAGCTCCCTTAAAAAAGGTCCCTTACGGCGACGTCTTCGAGGCTTCACGCGCCGGCGACGTCGACCGGCTCCGGTACCTCCTCGACGCCGGAGTCAATGTCAACGCAAGGGACCAGTGGGACTCGGTGGCGTTGTATTACGCGTGCTTGGCTGGACATTTGGATGTGGCCAGGATGCTGTTGGAGAGTGGTGCGATTTGCTCCGAGCATACGTTTGATGGGGACAGGTGTCATTATGCGGCGTTGAATTTGAAGGTGAGGAAGCTGTTGAAGGCGTTCGAGGCTCGGCCGCCTCCATTGGGGCCGTTGCAGGCGGCGTTGAGGGAGACTTTCTTGGGTTGCTTGGGGAATAGGAGTTTTATTGAGCTGTCTGATGGTCAAGCTGAAATAACAGGTTTTGAATTGACATTGTGTATATGAGAACTCACATTATTGTTTTAGAGTCGTATTGTGTTTTGTGGGTTTGTTAGGAAATTTGTTTGTTTGTTTGTTTGTTTAGAATTCATTTTACTTATGTGAATAAATGCAAGCACAATGAGGTGTAGCTTTATGCTCTTTGTTCTGGGTTTCTCTCGGAGCATTGAGGTGGCAATGGTCCCTAGGTAAACAGAACACTTCATCTGATTGGTCAGAACAGCAAGTTCGGCTGTTTTAGGTGAGACACGTATGGTTGCTAAAACACATGGCGGGTATTCTTCACCCACATTGCGATATTATGTATTTGTGCGAAATGGCTAGATTTGTTACATTTTGACAAGGACAAGAAGTGAGGTTTGACGAGGTTATATCATCAAAAGTTTCCTGTACCTTTGAAATGTCAGGAGTGATGAACTGAGCTCTAGTGCAGTAGGACATGACAAATAGTTACAACGCAGACAGAGCCATGCACACTCCTAAGTCCTTTCATCTGAAACCATCAGGTGTAGAATTAGATGCAACTCGCTGGCATCAAGTAGATCCATGGAGAATGGTTACAATGTTATGATCTTCGTGATACAATCTTGTCTGAGATCTGTATCCTATGCATAGAGTTGCGAAATATGGATTAACATTCTACTTGGCAAAATAAAGTAGTAGTTGTTTTGCATGTTCTGAATTTTGTAGTTTGTCCTTCCTATATAACGATTTTACATGACACAGTGACACAATTGATATTTGTGTAACCATATACTAGTTGTTGATGTTATCATGTGTTTCCCTATTAGTAGTATCTATCCGGCTTATTTATCTTTTTGGTCCCCAAAGTATTAATAGTGTCTCAATTTCGTCCCCAATGTTTCAATTGTTGACATTTAGTATTTTAGTCCCTAATGTTACAAATTTGTACCAATCAAATACTGACTCTCACTCCGTTACACTAGTCCGTCAAAACGAGGGGCAACTTCATCTTTTCGTACCACCCACCCCTGTTTGGGAAGAGAAGGTGATTGGATGATGTCTTTACCATTTCATTTCATTTTTTTTTTTTTGAATGGCACTTTACCATTTTCGTTCACTCCCCATTTCTGAACCCATCGAAATCGCCATTGACCAATATGTATTAAATATACACATATATCTATTTATTATATACATGGACATTGCAGGGTCGAGGTAGCCTTGGCTGCCATAGGTAAGAAAGACTCCCCATTTATGTATCTATACACTATATAAACACATATACATCTATACATACAGATACACACGCACACACACACACACACACATACATATATATACACATGCAATAAATGTCTGTGTATGTGTGAAACCAAATCCTCTTCCACTGTTTCGATCCAAACAAGCGAGTTCGTCAGCGCTGATCTCCTCGCGTTGAGTCAGTTAGACGGAAATGAGTCTTATTTACTTTTTGGTGTTGATTTCACTCCAGAAAACCCATTTTTGGTGCTATGGAGTAACTCTGTTTGTAATCAAGCCGGCACCTTTTTTGGTTTTTTCCATTCCAGAAAACCCCTTTTACTTTTAGGTCCGATTGGGTTTTTTTTTTTGAGAAGCACACGCCTCATTTATTTGGTTCTTTCTCTTCAAAATAGAATATGATGTATGCACTTATTTCAAAATAGCACAGGGCTTTCTTCACAGAGAGGCACCACAGCCTCCTTCTCTGGATATCCTCTCTCTCTCTCTCTCTCTCTCTCTCTCTCTCTCTCTCTCTCTCTGTGTGCGATGGCAATGGCAATGGGGAGATCGGCAATGGGTTTTGGTACTCCAACGATGGCAATTTCTCAGGAACTCCGGCAGCTAGGTACAGACCATGGCCGCTGCAGCCATGGTTGCCACTGCAGCACTCTTTATTTTCTTATTTTCTTATTTTTTTTCATTATTTTCCAACTGAAAATTGGGGGTGACGAAAATGAAAAAGACGCCCCTCACTTTGACAGATGGAGCTAATGCCGTTGGTCTCGGGGACTTGATTGGTACGAAATTGAAACATTGGGGACTAAATGTCAGCAATTGGTACATTGGGAACGAAATTGAGACGCGGTCAATACTTTGGGGACCAAAAAGGTAAATAAGCCTATCTATCCCTCACATTCCTTAAGTCTTGGGTACCATGATGTTAGCAGAAAAGGGAAACTGGTTAATTTTGAAAATTCTTGTTAACATGAACCAGAATGCATGGTCTTGATGTTCAGTTAATATTATTTGAAGACGAATTCAGGATGTGGTTACGATGTGTGTTTATTTGTGTGGTGATAATATTGATTCAAGGTGAACTTGAAAGTTGATCTGATATGTAAATGTTGAGTAGGTAATTCATCAAATGACGGATCCAGTTCTGGCCACTTCCCTCCAGATGTTGTATTTTTTGTGCAAGGAAGGCCTATTGAAGCTCACAGGGTCATCTTGAGTGCTCGATCACCCTTCTTTAATGCAAAATTCAAGACGGACTGGAGGGATCGCAAGGAAGTAAGATTCTCAAGGGAAAAGTTGTCTTATCCTGCCTTATACAGCCTCATCCACTTCTTTTATTCTGACAGGCTGGATATTGCAGTAGACGACATGGAAGATCTTGTGAGAATTTGCAAAGTTTGCAAGTGCGAATCATTACAAAGGGTCGTCGAGAAAGAACTAATTCACCAAAAATATGCAGAATACAAAGCACTCAGAGATGTAGACAACTCCCAGAAACGATTTATACTTCAGGGCCTGTCTCTTCCTGAGGAAGACCGTCTTCCTGCTGCTTTGTATAGGGTTCTTGAACTTTCCCTTGCCAATTCGACCAGGGAACATATCCCTGCCAATGGTGTTGAGAATCTTGTATCTAGTCTTGGTACGATGCGGATGAGTAAGTTTGAGAATGATCTAGCAGATGTTTGTGTAAAGGTTGATAAAAAGATATTCCGCTGCCACCAAGTGGTTTTAGCATCCAGATCAGAGTACTTTAAAGCAAGATTGTCCCGCATGAAGGATTTTCTTGAAGGAAAAGATGGTTTACTTGATTGTGCTCTTCCGTGTCTTGAAGAACATGACTTGAGCATGGAGGCATTTGAGAAAATGATTGAGTACATGTAAGTCTGTTCTTTCTATGCATATGCAAACATGAGTTTTTTTGAGCAATTTGAAGTAAGGCAATAAAGCCCCTGTAAATGTTCTCCTTGGAAGCCATTGATTCGCTCTGCAGTTAGGATTAGGTTGGCACTTTGATATGGTTGCTTTGGATGTTTATAGCAACTTCAAAAGTATCTACTTGTTTTTTCATCCGACTCATTTGGCTTTTGGGATCAGGTATACTGATGGTTTGAAGGACATAGATCCGGATCAGGTGGGTATTGTTCTGTAAATTAAGGATGTCGAGAGTGTTATTACTATGTCTTAACTGATCATTGTTTTTGTGGAGCAGGCCGAAGAGTTATTTGATGCAGCTTCAAGATACTTGTTATTTCCTCTGAAGCGTGCTGTTGCTGATGTACTGCTTTCGCAACTGGAAATGGTTCCTCCAGCAGAATTGTGCCATTGGCTGATCTTATCAGACATGTATTCTCTTCGATCCATGTGTCTCAAATTTCTTGATTAGTTGTCGTAATGGCATTTGTTCTTGACCTAGGAATGAAAAGTATAGAGTTCAATATTTTGCAACATTTCGTAGTGTTCTGCGGTTCTGGCATATGCAGTTGATTTGAAGTTGATAACATTTTCTTAGTAGGTTTTTTTGATAAAATGCACCCCTGTTTGACTTGTACAAAACTATGAGTTCTGAATTTCCTTCAGAACTGAATCACCGAGGGTCCTTTTAGACACCTAGGTTGCTGAGGTAGTTCATTGCTTTTTGCCAGTTTAGACGGAGAGGAAAAAATGATTACCATAAGGTCTGGAGTGGAGTTCACTTACGAAATGTTAATAATCCCCGCCATCTGTCATGGGATTCACTTAAGGACATTTTTTGAGTCTTCCGAAAACTTCATTTGCCAATCGTGTCTTGCGCGGAAATATACCTCCCAGTTATTGGTTTACAATTTCAGCAGAGTCAAGGCTTCTGAATTTCTCATTTATAGTTTCATTTATCTAATTCTTGAATTATGATATATTATAGCCTATTTGCTAAATGGTTTGAAAGTAATACTCTTGATCTGATTTTTTCGCATCTAGGTACGGTGTTGTGAAGATTCGGGAGTACTGTCTGGATATAATAGCTTGTAATTTTGAGACGTTTGCAGAAACTTCAGAATTCAGGGCAATGCTTTTGACCCTTCCTCCTCCATCCGGAGACTCATCACTTCGCACCACAGCACCAAGTGCTCCAGGAGCCGGGGTGAATACAGACCAAGGTAACCTTCTTGATGATCTCAGAGAGAAATGGCTGGAGGCTGAAGCTGCGGAGCTTGACAAGAGAGATGAGAGTGCACTTTTGTTTGATAAGCGACTTGAGATGCTTATGCTCGTTGCAGAGCAAGAGAAGTCTGATGATCTTTCTAATACGGAAACTGTTTTCTCCCTCTCCTCTGTTCTTACACCAAAGTGAAAAGAAAAAAAGAAGGAAAGAAAATTGTAGAATTGACATTCATTTTCGAAATATAGGAACAATAATTAGTTAATTTTAGTCGTTTGCTGTTGTATTCAAAGATCTCGACTGCAAAATGAATAAATCAGAGTAAGAGCATTTGTTGGGCTTTCGGGACTTCCTTTTGACCGGTTAGTTTTAGACTTGTTTATAGTGTGCAAGAATTTAGCTTTGCCTTGAATTTCAGATTTGTACGCACATGAATTTGTGTATGTAATATCTCCTTTATTTGGAGAAATGAGAACAGTACCTGAATGGAAATCCTGATCTGTTTTTGCAAGGAGTGCATAGTCGAGGTTCGATTGGTGTTTTTTCTTTGCTTGTATTTCCATGGAGTAGCATTTTTGTACTCTATTCTTAGAAATTAGAATCATAAAGCTACATGGGGACTACCTTTGTTGCGCAGACTGCACGCCACTGCAGTCTGCTGCTGAAATTGGTAGTGGCGCCTTCTCTCTCTCTCTCTCTCTCTCTCTCTCTTTCTCTTTCTCTTTCTCTCTGTGTGTGTGTATATACATACACATTTGTATTCGTGTATAGGTATATACATTGCATACTTTACATCCACATTCTACGGTTTCAAACTTCAGTTTTTTTTTTTTTTTGATCAACAAAAGAAAATTTATAAAAACTCGATAAGGATACATCGAGAAGTGAGAGGGGGAAGGAACATCCAACCAAGGTTGAATGAAAAAGAAGAAAGGAGAAGGAAACACCCAAAAGAGCCAAAACTAAACAACCACCAAGGCAAAACACCCAAAGCGAAAACACGCAAAGAAGCCAAAACCTAAACAACCACCAAAGCTAAACACCCAAAGAAGCCAAAACCAAAACAACCACCGCAAGAGCCACATGAATAACAGCCGCTAAAAGCATGCTCACGACAGCCCAAACAAGCCTCGAAAACACCCCAAAACCAACTTCAACCCTTGCCACGCTAAGACACCACCGCAACCCACCAACAAAATCCAAAAGGAACCTTATCTCTCAATAGAAAACCTCCCATTACTAAGCCGAAAGAGAGTAGCCAATAGAGAGAGATCTTTTGAGATCAGCTTCAATCATGTCCTTCAAAATTTCTTCATCCCCTGGAAGTATGTTAATATTGAGAATTTTCTTCGTGGTTTTTGCAGCTAAAATTTCTTCCTCCAACCTTATCTCGGAGCCACCAACTTCCTCTTGAGTCATAGGCATGGGAAGAGACTGATAGTTACTTCTAACAGGTTTCAAACTTTAGTTCCAACTTCCTATTTGTAAGAGTTTGATAAGAGTTGAACTCTGGACCTCATTGCCTGAACTAACCACCCGAAAGTGGCTACAAAACTCCCTGCACCTTGTTATGTTTGAATAAGACCATTTCATTTGCACAATGACAGACTGAAACAATTTTGGTTGTGTTTGGTTAGATAGTTTAATTTAGTTTTGATGATGTCAGCAGGTGTAATGAGTGGAGAGAGATAGAGAGAGAAATGAGAGAAATGATGATGTCATCAAAACTAAAACTAAAACTAAACTGAGAAACGAACATAGCCTTTGTAACTTTCTAACCGGAATATAACTAGACAAAGACATAAATTATTCACTCTACTAAAAGTGAAAGCATTTCACTTTCATTTCACTAATCGTCAGAATCAATAGAGAGAATTGTGAAAAAATGTGCCGAAGACCATTGAACTCTAATTACACAAGGGACATTTAAGAGAACCTCCTTCTCTATGGTTCACCAAAACAAACACAATCACAATGCCCTCTTCGATATAAATCTCAAAAACAGCAACTGATATTATCAACCTAACTGCAACCAACATCTTCCTGACATCTTGGACGAAAAATAAAAATGACAAAAGAAAGATAAGCAGCAAATTCTTTAGGTCATTCTTTATCAGGAGGGTTGTCGTTATCAACCTCGGTTGAGGGTTCTTCATTTTCATCATGGGGAGAAGGTTCCTCGGTTTCAATGACTGGGGAAAGACCGGTATCAGAGAGAGAATCATCGACGGACAAATTGGAAAGCCGACCTGCAGACATAGTTTCTTTGTCACCGTCAGTGGAAGCTGATGGTGATGCATCAGCCACCTTACTGTCTTCCACATGTGCTGACTCTGAATCCCTGCCCTTATTCTGTAGGCTCCAGTACATAATGCTTGCTGTTAAGGTGAGGATCATCTTCTGATTAACCTGTCACAAAATAAAGCACAAAGGTGTACAGATTTCTCAATCTTCCAGTCCAGATAAATGTTAGGAAATTGAAATCTCATGGCCGAGTTCAGCAACGAAGTGTAACTCTGGTATGTAGCTGCGGCCCTTAATGTAATACCAATCAGGTCGAATAGTTGACCACTGAAAATGCAGTTATGTTCACTATTTTTTGGTACATTCAAATAGGAGGGCAAATTGGGGAATTCGGTAGACTTGAAATCCAGGCATCACGCATAGGAAGGGAGCGCCACGACCCAATAGGCTACCCTTGTCGTTATCTAGTTATGTTCATGTCGTGATAAAAAAATAAAAAATAAATGAAATTAACCAACCAGGTTCACCTAGGTCCTAATATACCTCCATTATGTCCTCTGGCAATAAGAAAATGGAGCACCCAAGCTTTCGAGCAACACTGATGATATATGTTGCATTCAACTTCTTATCCTCGTCTGCATTGCAATAACAACAGTGGTGATAATCTGACAGATAAATCATTTCACTTTCCTCAACTATTTTGTATAGGCTGGAAAAATGTTCTAGATGTTGGTTATAATCTCATGCCCTCTACAAAACCAGAATGAAGTGAAATTGGTACGTTCCAAGTATTTTTGTGAAGTGGTAAAGAATCAATGAGTCTGCAGAGAATTTCCAGAAAGAAAATGGAGAGTGGAAGTAAAGAGAATACAGCCACTGTATGTAAACCAAAAAAATCAAAATGTACAGATCTGCAAAAATATAAGATCAAAATACAAAGGTGACTTACTATACTAACTTACCAGTTTCACCCTTTGTAACGACACTCCAGTTGACAACCCTCGGCTCCACAGCAGTGAGAAGTTCTAGGAAGAAAATCCCATTTGAAAGGGTTTTATCCTATCAAAAGTTGCACAAAGTACCGAATGATCTCAGTCATTGCTCCTAATTGTAATCAAAACAAGAGGACAAGGATTTGTCAGCTACCTTAAAACTATCCATTTGAGATGTTCTTCCTGAGCTCTTCACCTTGTCATTTGCCCATTTTAGAATGTCATTGTCCGTTATTTCCTTCCCACGTGAACGTGACCTTAAGTTTTTCAGGAGTTGGAGCATGGAAAACCTCATCAACTGCCATAGAAAAGCTGATGGGGAAAAGGTGAACACAATATCAGTTCCTCTTATGCCATTGAAAATTAAGAAGTAACAATATCCTTTGTACAAAAATGCGGAAATTAAAAGGAGTGAGCCGGTGAAGGAATTTCTGGATAGACTTTATAAGAAAGAAAAGACATGAAAGAAGAAGCTTGCGTCAACTTCAATCTTATACAAAACCTAATTCAGCTAAAACCAGTTGAAGAAAGTTATTCCGACTGCAGTCCAAAAGCAAAAAGGCTCAACAGATAATCCTAACAAAACTATCGTATACTGACTTCAGTCAAAAGATATCAGAAACATGATAATGCTTCCAGAAAACAGAAACTTTTATTCACTTCTAATTTTTTACTGAATGCTCATCACTTAATAACCACATATACCCTAAGTACAACAGAAATTCCTTTTGCAGGTCAGAAAGTAGGAAATTCAGATGGAGAAGTTAATCAGGAAAAATTAGTGAGTTCAATGGAGAGCACAGTGCAAGAAGAAAAGCCAAACACATTAAATTCAGATTGTTCCTCCAAAATTTTCGGGGATTTTCTTTTCATCTGAAAGGGAGGGGATCGGGTTGCAGGTGAAAGATCGCTTACCCAGTATGAGCTTCTTGTTTCCTTGTACAATATCTTCTCCGGCTACGTTCACAAGAGAGAAGTTTAATTCCTTTCCTATCCGTATAACTTGGTTGCAGTTCTCAACTTTTCTGAAAGGCATCTTGATGGGAGGTTTTGATGCTTGCTTCCAATTTACTGATCCTGGGGAAACTTTGTCAAGAACTTCCAATAAAACCCATCTGCGAGTACAAGAAATAAACATCAAGATAACTGATAGGTATACGCTAATAGGCGAGCAAATTGCAATCTTACCCTGCCCTGATATCCTCAAACACATTATTGACGTATGAATCAATTCCAAGACTGTTAATCCACAGTCGGAAGCATCTCTCTTCCCTAGAAGTTTGAGCGTCATCTGTCATCATCTCAGCAAATGAGATCTTTTCGTTGTCCACCGATAAACCATTCCTGCATTAAGGAGTTCCTAAACCAATTATGATCGTTGAAAATAGAACAACATGAATAAGCACAACTTAAACTAAAGAACAAGATTAACTTTTCAATGCAGTTGAAAGACTTATTTTGCCAGCATAACAAGTGAATTTTAATTGGTTGATATCTTGGACCAAATTTATATTGTGGAGAAAATAGAAAGCACATAGTGGAATCAAATGGAAAGGAACTTGACGGAATATGTAAACAGGTTAACGCATTGCTTTTACAACTGAAAGAAATGTCTTATGAACAATTAACGCACAGCTTTCATAAGTACCATTGTAGCCAACCAAATATAACTGGTTGTGTTAACAGGTTACATTCATGTCCAAATTTGAGAACAAATAATCATAACAGGTCCCACTGAGTAACTGACGTATGACAAAAATACTTCCAAGGCGACAATGGGGCATTCAAGTATCATATGCTCAATCACTGCAGGTTAAGTGTGAGGTTTTTTTCTCATCAGAACAACAAATAACTTGACAAGGCTTACCTCTGCTGGAATATTTGAGCGACAAATGCAAGATTTAAATTTGCTGATCCCTCAACAATGTCCTTTGGAGTGACATATCTTTGGCAATCCATTTTCTCCGCATGCTGAATAATCAAATTTGCTCTTTCTGTAGGATCCTTAGCATCCAACGTGCTGGCGCTACCATGCTCTGGTGCAAGCACATTGAGCAAGTTAGCATATGCCTCCCCATCCTGCAAGTTGCATAAGCCTGTAACATCAGTTTTAGCAAAAGGAAGGATGCAACTGATTGCAAATATAACAAAGTTCAAAATCAAACATTCGGGAGGGATGTTTATCCTGTTTAACTAATGGTATAAATATGCTGCATAATTTAAAATAAAAGTTTCCCCATTAAAACTGATCACGAAACAAATGCTACTAAGGAATAGAGCACCAAGTTCAGCGTTAGTTGTTTTTTCTCTATTAAAAAGTAACTCGTTGGCCAGGAGGCTTGTACGAATCATAACACCTTACCACAATAATTTAGCGAATTGATTGACAGAACCATTGGAATTGCAAAAGTTCATCCCTAACTTTGCCTGAATGCTATATACAGGACCACAATGTCAAGTGGATGTAAATCAATTCAACCAAGACAATGTTTTCTGATCACCAAATCGTGCCTATTGAAAAACAATTGCGACTATATTAGTCATTGGGGAATACAGGTGAACTTCCTCTTACCTTCAGATCAGATGAAAAATTTGTAACCTCTTTCTTGTAGCCTGCTTTCTTCAATTGAAAATTCATCCATTTGAGTAAAACCTTTTCTGGGGGTAAACCCAGGAGTTCCTCAACATCCTGCAGATTTAATCACGTTATCCGAGTTAAAACATGAAACTCCCTTTTTCATCGACATTCATAATTGGAAATGAAAAAATCAACAACGCCCAACCTTGCTGTCTTCCACCAGTTCCACAAGCTGAGGAGTTTTCCTTAAATTGAGATTAGCTAACAGTTGAATCTGATATTACCGCCAAAATGAAAACAATAACAACGTGAGAGCTTTGGTGGTCAAAATCTACATATCTATAGAACATTTCTTTCGGACAATGCAAAGATACCTTGATTATTTGAGAAATCAACCCCATCACCAGATGCGGCTACAACATATGAACAAAACAAAAAAACTTCAGCAACTTCCACACTTGGAAAGAGAAGTATTCAACAGCATTGCTGTAAAATGCTAGCATTAACTAAACCTACTCTTGCTTCAACCAAATCCTGCGCGCCAATATTGACCACAGTGCAGCCTATGGCCTTAGCGGAATTGAGGCAAAGAGTATGATTCTCATTCCTCTCCCATGGATTAAGGTCACCTTTGGTGTTTATAGCTCGCTCATCTATTGTTCCGGGGACCGCAACATTGATAAGCTTACTGAATAAGATAAAACATACATTAATGTAAAATGTTAACAACACCACATTAGGCGGTGGTTAAGGGTTAAAAGTGTATTAAAATTGGTGCAAGTCCTTAACCTCCAGCCGATGAGCACTGAGAAGTGGTTAGCATAACCATTCATTTACTTTAGTAAATAGGGAAGTGTCCAAAGGATATTTCATATTACCATAGAAGAACTCCATTCTTTGCAAGTTCAAATAAATCATTTGTAGATGGGTCTAGAGGAAGATATTTCTTCAGAAATCGATCTTCTCCGAGGAAGCTGTTAATGTGGGAAACATAAGACGCCTTTTCAGATTCACTAATGGTGTGGCGAAGGGTGGTTGTGCTAGTCTTGAGAAATGAAACAGAATTTTTCAACTTCGAACCACCCAATTTTGATCTTCCTCTTGCAAGTAAATTTAGGTATGCCTGCCATCACAAAATACTACCACGGGTTTATTTCCTTTTGCTAATTAAAAAACTAGATATTGTTGCAAATCAATAATGTACAACCAGATGATGAAATAGCAAATGCAAGTTCCTAGAGGCCCGCTCATCAGCCAAAATAAATGATAGGATTTTGCGTTGAACATCTAATTAATTATCTTTTCCCTTATGCAAAAGCTGAAAGTATCTGCTAAGTTATGAAACACATTACGAACAACATACGAAAAAATGAAAATTAAGCCATTCCAGTAACATCCCCAGAAACTCACCCGGAGAAAGGATTCAAAATCAATTTCTGCGTTCATGTCAGAAGATGACTCCCCCAATATAGTCTTAATCTGTGCTTCTGTAAACATTTCACTCAAACCCTTTAATTTAACCATCACTGGCGGTAAATCTTCGATTGTGACTTTGCCATATTGGTTCCTTGCTGATAGAAACTATTTGACCAAATGCAACCATGTGTCAACCAAATACAATATTGATAACTGAATTTGAGAAAGAAAGAGAAGTTCAAAAGTTGGTATAAATACGTACTTTGGAATTCATGCCACGAAGCTCGACTTGCGTGAATTGGCTATGAAGCCATGGATCAGAAACAACAACACCCGCCCCAGACATTTTTGTTTGCGATTCATCAACAAAAAAGAAACCTAATTTTTCAGAAAGCAAACACCAAATCAAACGAACACTTAATAAGACAGTGCAAGCCTGAAACTTTAGTTACTGATTATGTAATACTACATGCTCTAGCACCATATAATGTAAACACAGCCAACAACCCATCGATAAAGCATTTCGTGATTCATGCATATCCAACTGTTCTTGTCAGCCATTCACTATGGCTCGTCCACATTTGATTGACTGGTAATAGTGATGAGATATATAATTCAATAGGACTAGTAATACCACCTGATTCATACTGAAGGCACAACAAACAAATGTCTATTTCGTATGGGATTGTTTATCTCAAGAATACATCTGGCAATCGTTGCATTCAAATGCCGGAAAATGACCTCACAATATGTTTTTAGTAATAACAAGATACCAGACCAGCTTACGTGCACCTCATAAGAATTTTAACGGTATTCATGTCTATTCTGGCCAATCAAACGGGTCCTAAAAAAAATATCACACCATTTGCTTTCTGAGGAAAAAGAATGAATATTTTGGTTACATTCAATGAAAGGATTACGAAACCTTCACCACCCAAGTTTAGGTAATTGCAGATTTCATTTCCATTATCTGTTTTCTCGAGCAACCAAACAGTGGGTTGGGTTTGTCAAATCTAATGTACCAAAACTTCAATGAGAACGTCATGAAAAACCCATCAATGAAAATGTAATCCCATTGCAAGAAAAATGGACAAACCTTCTGAAACTCAATATTTCATTTCATTGTGACATTTCCAGAGCTTTCTTGTTTCCGCATTGATCTCCTTCTTTGAATGGGTGATAGAAACAGAATGTTTAGAGAAAGAGATTTTGCATCGATGGAGAGAAGGAGAAAACACAACAGAGAGAGAGAGAGAGAGAGAGAGAGAGAGAGAGAGAGAGAGAAAACCGTTTTACCCTTCGGAAAAGCGAATACTCAGGGGGTGGCAAATCATTCGGTGCTACACATAATGAATGTCCAAGAATTGGAAAGGTCTGAACATTTTTGGGTAATGCATGAGAGTCTGAAATAATGCAGATTACAAGTGTATTAAATGCTAATGATGTGTTACTATATCACAACTGTCGGTATAATTCTATACATTACTCATGGTACAAAGTTAGGTTACAAGATTGCAGTTCTACACTTCCACTTAAAAAAATAAAATGTTCTATTTCATTTTATAACCAGGTGTTCGGACAAACTTATGCGAACTCAAATAATTTTGGACCAACCCCTTAGAGCAACCATACCGGTTGTTAAAAATGGGAGAAAATGTTGCCATTTGTCAAGAATGGTATGGCAAAAAGGGTCCCCGTAACCAAATCTTTTTCTCAAAAGATAGCAAACGGGCAAAACATATGGCAATTTGCCAATTTTTTGGCAAAATGACACATGGGTGCAGTCTCTCTGCCCATTTTTTGACAAATAACACTTTTCATTGCTCAAAAAAGAGAATGACAACGGAAAATGATACCGGTGCGGATGCTCTTAGCGGCTAAAATCTGTTTTTGTAATTTGTGGGAGTTCTTGTTCCACATCAAATGCCCTTCTTCCATCTTAGGCAGAGAGGCAGAGAAAGTGGTATAAAGGGAACTTTGATGTCAAGAGAATGTAGAGAGAGAGAGAGAGAGGCTGTAATCTGATGCAGTTTACCGGTGGAGTCGTTCACTGGTGGCCGTCATTAGCGTTTGGGATTTGGGGCAAAAATCTGAGTTTACTGTGATTTCAGTGGTGGCCGCCGGAAATGGAGAGATATGGTGGAAGTTGGAAGTCTGTTTCGATGAACAGGGCTGAAATCTGGGCAAAAAGTTGAAATTTGAAAACTGTCTAAGAGGAAATTGGCCCATGCAGGTCTCGAACCTGCGACCTTCGCGTTATTAGCACGACGCTCTAACCAACTGAGCTAATAGGCCGGTTATTATACTATCGCCAAAATGACTATCTATACTAATTAACAGAATTCATAGTAGATACCCACATTGAAATTTCTGATGTGTGCTACCGATGGGGTTCACAAGCCAAATGACGAGCCCATAAATTTGGTTTCAGAAACTACGGTAATTGTTACCACACCAAACATGGGACGAGGACCGTAAATGAATTGAGCCGTTCGTGAATTATTTGAGATTCGACTAAGTAAAGACTCGTATGAGTTTGATTCGGATACTAAATGAACTAAACCTGAACCTCAATTATAAACTCGTTTAATAAACGAACCGAACTTGAACTTGACAATATTCGGCTCGATTAGGCTCGCAATTCTGCGAACTTGGAATATATATATATATATACCCTAGGCTTCTAATCCGGGATCCCGGATTGAAGCCTTTGGGGTGTTTTTTTTGTGTTGCGAATTGTTTTGGGAAAATCCGATCCGTCCAATGTGTTCAGAAGGTGTTTTCAAGAGTCCACGGGGGAAATCTTCAAAAAAAAATTGATACCGGGAAGGGCTTGATCCAAGCAGTTTTCGCAAAAAATGTAAATATATATATTTTTGCGAAAACTGCTTGGATCAAGCCCTTCCCGGTAATTTTTTTTGAAGATTTCCCGCGTAGACCCTTTAAAACACCTTCTGAACACATTGGACGGCTCGGATCGTCAAAAAAATATTTGGATCATGGAGGTCCGGAAACGGGAATCACACATACATAACTTGTATAAACTAATAATAGTATTATAAACTTAAATTTTAATATGTTTTTATAATTTTATATATGAATGAACTTATTTATATACAAAATAATTTTTTTTTTTTTGAAGTTCTAGACTTGTATGAGATCATAATATAATATTTTTGACTTGTTAAAACTCGTGAACAAGTTCGAGTTCGACTCAAACTTAGGCAAGCTCGGCTAGAGCTCAGCTCGTCAATTTTTCATTGAGTTCTAGCTCGGCTTGAGTTCATCTAAAAACTCAACAAACTTGAGTATTCTAAAGCTCAGCTTGTTTACAGCCCTACTTGGGACTTTTGTGAAAATGAAAAGGGGGTACTTAGTGCACAATACTCAGTCTATCGGTTCCAGAAGTATTTAGACTCACCCAAGACTTGTTAGGAAAAATAGCAAATAGAAGGAAAAATAGAAACGGATTTAGATTTTGAGGCACGACTAAATCGCTTTCTTAAAGACGATATCTGCCCTTACTCGAAAAGAGTCTACTATTGGGTTCCTAGAAAATAGCCTTCAGGATACAACAAAACCTATAAAATCTACAGGTAGCAATTTTGGAGAAATCCCAGAATTCCTCTTCAAAATTATTTAAACTGATCAAAGAAAAGAGGATTTAAAATGTGTGTAAAAATATGTAAGAGATGACTAGTATTTATAATGTACAGATGGGTGTTAATGAAAAGTCACAACCTTTTCAAATATATGTCTTTATCAAACATCACAACTCTTGATAAAAAGTCACAATTTTTTAGATTAAGTCTTGTAATCAAAAGTTACTTCTTTTACGAAAAGACATGACTATCAATTTCTAAACTTAACATTGCCTTTTACCCAATAAACACGTCTATTGACTATCGCATCTCTCAATACACCCTCCGCACATCTCTACGAAATACAACAACTATTACAATCTATCTATCACACATTTATATGACAGGACCTACGCAACATATACTATTTTACCATTGACATTTTACGTACTTCATGAAAAAGGAGTATATGAAATTCGATCTATTCTATTATCTACAAAAGTCCAACGGATCTATGTACGAACAAGTCCAACAAACCATAAGTTCACAAATTTCAGTAAAAACCAAAGAAAACACCACTTTTAACATTCCCGACCCTCTCACACTGCATCTTAGGATCGAGTCTCATTCCCCCCCATCCCATGTAATAGATTAAGAATGACGAATGAAAAGAACATTCCGGACCCTCCCAATTAGTGTGTACGGACGAGCCTAGTTGATTTGCATAATCTGTTTGAACAATCTTGAACTGCATCAACTGCAGGATCCTGAATCCAAATACCTTTAGTTGGAATTTTCCATTGTCACCCTCACTCACCCATAGTTTGACAACCAGAAGACGTCCACATAGTTCATAGGCTGCTAAACCTCTGTATCAACAACCCATTAAGGAACACAGCATTCGGGAAGAGAGAAAAAATGCCTTTAACTGCACAACTGAACATCCACAACCTCTGTAAAAGTACAGCGTAGAACCCACTTTTTTCCCATGTGAAAAGACGGAAATATCCTCCAACAGACCATCAAATTTGGAAACATGGTTGTTGGTTACAATGGAGGTTCACGAGATTACAGATGCAGCTAGTTAGTGTTAAATTGGGGACATTTAGGTTTAAGCAGGCGGTGGACTCTTTCATTACAGAAGGGAAGAAGGTGCCTAAGCACTAGAGATGGAGCCGGGGGTGCTAGTAGCGACGGTTGCCCTTGTAAGAAAAACAAAACCTCTAGTATTATATAGGGAAAAAAAAATTCAAAATTTTTTCTTTGAATTATATAGGCTAGCCCTGCGTAGTGGAATGACCGAGAGAGCAGACCTTTTTGGATATATAATTCTCAACGAAAAAAATGCTCTCTGAACGAACATGAAATTCGTTTTCCATCATATGGCTGTTCCCGTTCCCTTAAGCACAGCAGATGACGTACACTAGAGTGGCAAAGGAAAGCAAGACCTTGCCGCTTTTTCCAGCCTTGTTCGGGAGAAAATTTTGGGTGCTTGTAGGGTATATACACGTGGTGCCCTACACCACATCCGAGCCGTCCATTCACGTTTTCGACGGCTCGGATCTGCGGTGGCATTTTTGTAAATTTTGGGACCAATTTTATACCCCGCAGATCCGAGCCGTCGAAAACGTGAATGGACGGCTCGGATGTGGTGTAGGGCACCACGTGTATATACCCTACAAGCACCCAAAATTTTCTCTTTGTTCGGACATACGTTTACAGAAGAAAAAGGATTAGAACATGGGAAAAAAAGTAGATAGACATCCGCGAATTCAAGCATAAAACAAGCCAGAGGCCATGTAAATAAAGAAAGCAATTACACCAAAGTATGAATAACTTACATGATCAAAAAAATGGCTTGACAACAAAGCAAATGAATCAATGTACCCTCTTACAACTGAAAAACAATAATTCATAATTACCGAAATAGATCCTCTCTTACAACAAGAAGACTACCACACCTGAAACTGCCAAAATAATCTGACTCCAACCACCAAAACCGACAGTCCGAAAAGAAGCCGATGGCGTTGAAGTTGCCGAAGATGACCCGTTCCCCCCTCCAACAGTATTTGACGCAGGAGCAATGTAAGGAGTCGGAGCTGGAGGAGGAGGAGGAGGAATGTTGGTGCCATAAATCGCCTCAGGAAGAAGCACCTTGTCAATCTGGTAAATCGCGCAAGGACTAGTTGTGTACACTGCACTGCTCACTACGGTGCTGGTCCAACCGGAGCTTAGGTAAACGGTTCCCATGACATCGGTGAAATTCAAAGTGTACGGGCCTCCGGCCATTGTGGTGACAGGGTCACTTTGGCTTAGGGTATTGAAGGCTGCTAGGCTGTAAAACTGTGGGAGGGCATGGAAGAGGCAAACTGACTTGAGCTGGTCTTGAGTGAGATTTTGGAGAGAGGGGTTTGTGAGGGCGGCAAAGGCAGCGTCTTTCGGGACAAAGATGCTTACTCCTTGCCCAGTGTTGTTGGCTTGGTTTTGCAAGGTTTGGAGTTGTTTGGTGCTCTGGAGTAAGCCAAGGAAGGTGTGGAAAGGGCCCGCTACAGTGAGTAAGTTTGTTATGTTACAAAATCCCGGTGAGGGAGCCGGAGCCGGTGCTGTAGTAGGACTCATAGGAGCTGGAGGAGATTGGGAATATGCTGATGGAGAAAAGATAAGAGCTAATGTGGAAGTAACAATGAACATCACGGTGAAATCCACCATCTTTTCTGTATTGTGGTTCTCTCTGAAGCCCAGAATCTTGAACTTCCTGTAAAAGACCGAAACCCATATACTGTTAGTCTCTTAGATCTTAGACTGTTAACCAAAACCAATTGTGGAAATCAGCAACAATCACAGAATGTGGGAGAAAATTTTCGCGATTTTCCCCGAGTATTATACCACACTTTTGCAACCCATAACTGATCAGATCTCAGCCTTTCAATACAAAATCGAAGTTAAAACTGTTAATTCCACTAGATCAGAACTGAATTTGCATCCTCATTTTAGAAAGTCCAATTTTTTGCAATGTACCGGCTTTTAAGAAACTATAACCTATGGATCTGTGGATTTTTTGCCTGAACACAGTGAGCATCAACAGGAAACTGAAAACTTAATCAGCAAATTAACTCATAAAACATGACCTTATTGACCAGAAGGAATAGAAATGCATAAAATGAACCATGGATAAAAAAAATGATCTCAGCCAATGAGCACAAAAGCTATGGGTGGAAATCCAATTATAATGACAGAAGCGAGAGAATTTTTCCCATCTTGTCTGTATATTTAAACCCCACTTTTGAAGCACACATTTTGTCAGATCTCAACCTTTGAACACAGGCATGGTACTAAAACCCCTATTTCTCACTAGATCAGAAATACATTTGCAGTTTATAATGAAAACCTCTAGTTCCTACTAGATCAGAAGTTCAAAAAATCAGGTGAAAATACCCATTTCAAAAAATGTTTCTTTTCAGAAAGGTTAGTCTCTGGATCTGTGCAAAATGCCCCAAACTCAGTGAGCATCTATGGGAAACTGCAGAGATCAATTACACAGTTTCTTCAACTAAACACACAAGTCCTAAAATGAAAGAGAAATGCATAAATCAAGTATGCAATGACAGATAAAGTGAAATATGGAGCAATGAAAACACTAATGCTTGTTAGGGATAAGGGAGTGATTACTATTTACTTGACTTGACCCAGCTGCCTGAATTACTTCATGAACAAAATGCCAGTTCAAAACCCAGATCAAAAACCCATTTTGATGAGCAAATCACCAAGAAGGCAAGAACAAACAAAAGGAAAGAAGAAACACTGTATAAAGATCATCTCTATGAGCAGGAGGAGTCTACATCCACACAATGTAGTACAACAAGTCTGGTTAAGTACAGATCTGGATCAACTAATCCAAATAACGAAGAAAGAAAGAAAGAAGAACATAATTCCAAAGAGATAAAAGCCATTAAACCGTATTAAAGGAAAAAATGAGAAAGGATTATTGCAAATTACCTCAAAGACAGAGGGGGTTCAGAGAGAAGCAGTGTTTGGATGGGGCGCTAATGAAGTGGAAGCTTGTATTTAAGAGAGTGGATGGGTTTTGTTAGGAAAAAACAATGAGAATTTACTACTACTAGTTAGTGCGGGTGGCACCTGGTGGAGTGAGTAAAAGGTAAAAGAGTTGGTAAACGCCAACAGCTTTCTTGTTTTCAGTTCTTTACTTTCTGTTGATGAAGAAAACAAAAAAGTTTCTTTACTTTCTTACTTCTATTCTAAGGGTTTTATTTATTTATTTATTTATTATTGTTAATTTTTTTAAAACTTCTTTCTAGGGTTTCATCCTTGTTAACTTGGCTTTGAGTACCTTGAGGTTTGCCCAATAATTATGTAGCCCTCCTTTGAAAAGGGTTATCGTTCGAATCATATGGATGATAGATTCGCCCTCATTGTAATCTAACTAATATTTGTATACTAAAATCCTTTCGCTTAAGAAAAAAATGAATGGGAAAAAACACTCCATCTCTTCCTATTTTCGTTGGTAGACATAAAATTAGGGGGTTTTTTTTTTTTTTTTTTTTTCTTTAAAGAAGTTGTTCTAGACTTTGTTGGGATAGGTTTTGCACCAAGATTGCCGAGTCTTAAGATTTACTCCAGATTTTTTGAGATCTTCCCTATGTCTCTTTCCACCAACTCTTTTGGGGTTAATTCAAACGGAATTCTATTTTGACATTAATTGGACCCACAAGCTTTTGAGATTAATTCAAACGGAATTTTGTTTATAAACCCATGAGTAGACGGTCTAGGAGTCGTAAGTTGAGATATCAAACAAAAAGGTCCTCATTCCAACTACAAAAAACATCAGGAGCTGGCAGGGATGTCTAACTCTCAAATTTTTTTTTTCCAAATCTTGTTATTGTAGTTTTATTCACAAAAAATTACTTCAATTTACCTAAGTTTTGTTTTGTTTTTTTTTTTTTCAACGGTTAGGGTTGTCTGGTTCAGCTTATGCGCTTTACATAAGTTTCTCACTGTAAAAGTTTGAAGCGTAATATGCATCGTCACCCCATATATGCATTTCCTACACACAAAAAAATTAAAATCTTGCATGCATTGCACTTATTTCTAATAAATCTAAATCTAAGTTTATATAATCTTTCGTCCTACATGTACCAGCTAATCTCCAACTACATTAAGATTCATCGTGTGAGTTCAAATGAATGACATTCCTACAAAAATAAAGACTTTTGCCATCTGGGACAGCCAGTTTTCGTACATAGGGAAATGCATAAAAAAGAATCTTGTGAATGAGGGAGACATATGGGAATCAAACACCATGTATCTCTTGGCTTAATTTAATAAATATTATTGGTTAAGAATGTAAAGACCGTTACACATGATAAGAGAGGGCCTGGGTTTGTTGTTGTGTAGCCCTCTGCACAGTATGTGACATGCACATCTGGGCCATCCTTTGCTCGGATGAACGGCCAAGATTTCATCTTGCACGCATGACAACGAACGATTCGGATGCAAAGATGCCGAGATGCACAACAACGAACGGTTCGGATGCAAAGATGCTGAGATGAAATCTGGACTGTTTATCCGAGTAAAGGACGACCTGGATGTGCACAATACTTGCTGTGCATAGGGCTGCACAGTAGCAACCCCAGGTCCCAATAAGAGATGGCCCGCAACAATTTAATTTATCTACGCCTAAAACTTGAATTACTTCAAAATTAATTAAATTATCAGCACCCAAAATCAAGGAGATTTTATTGAATAAATTTGTGGTCATTTTAAGCAAAAGGGTAAGTGAGAAATATCAAGCATGAATACTGTGGTCAAAGGCTAAAACCCATGAGCAACTGTGAGTGAAGATTAAAATAGAAGTGGTCCATGGAAAAATGGGAGAAACCCATGAGCAACTGTGAGTGAAGATTAAATTAGAAGTGGTCCATGGAAAAATGGGAGAAAAAACGAATCCCAATTACCATGGTTGTAGGGTGGATCACGTGGAATTCATTGAAATCTGTCACCATATTATGTTAATTAAGTTAAATAACTATCTTGGTTAAAAAAAATGGTTAAATAACTAGTACATCTTAATTACTTGACTTTGACTTTTGAGAAATGGGATTCTTTTCTTTGTGGTATTTGAAAAATGGTGCCATGGCTATTCCGGGCTAACATATTTAGCTGGGTATGAGGTTTTAGCACATGGAACTTCTTCTCTCATTTTGAAACCTTTTTTCCATGTGTGACTACGCGTTATCTGATTTTTCTAATTAGTAATATAATATTTATTTTTTCCGGCAAATAAGTGATTGTCGAAATCATGTGATCTTTGCAAACTCAATCATTTCTTCTCGATGAAAATGTAGGTCCTGTGGTTGAAGCGATTCCTTACCCGGCATGCTATTTTGGATTCAGATGAAATTGCTAACTCTTTTTTTTTTTAAATCATCTCTTAACTATTGTGAAGAAAATAAAATACTCAAATTTTTTCTCAGATTTGCAATTTTGATTTTGCTAATACCCATGTGCTTCATCTTAACATTTACTGACACTGCTAGTACCTTTGGTAAAAATCAAATGCACCAATGATTTCTTTACTCATGATTGGTTGTTTTTCTAAGAGAGTGGTAAAAAAAAAATCCCTTTATGTAACCAATGATAAGAATGCCAGTAAGAAAAGTGATATCCATCATTTCTCCCTTGTGGTTGAGTTTGTTGGGACTTTTATGATCTTAATTGCAATATAATGTAGGTTGACTGATAAAAACTAGAGAGATTTGGTAAACTGGATGCCTGCAAAATCTTGTGGTACTTTTTATGACAGTGATTGATTTATTTAGTTCTTCATTTTTTTTTGATAGCCAGGGGCGTCCAAACTAGCTTGCATGCATTTTGAATATATTTCTTATTTCCGGTCAAAGACAGATCATTCATTCGCGAGACTAGAAAATTCACAAAAGAAGCTCTTCCAGCCTGGCCGCAAGAGATTGCCAAATAAGATGTTTGAGTTTACAGCTCATCCTTATTAGCACTTTAGCTACCCTTTGGATTGACGGTGATTTATAATTATCGATTCCTATCTGGTCATGCATCATGTGCAAAAGGCAGGGAATGGTAGGAGAGGTGTTAGTTTTCACCTTCCATTTTTGGTGGTAGAAAATTGTTTGCTTCACTCCAATGGAAAAAGACCAAATTTCATTTTAATCTCCCTTTCAAGAAAAACCCATCTCTTGAAATATCAGTCTCACCAATACTATATCATATATACCAAAAACTAAACTAGGGATATTTCATAAGCTTGATTTGATACTTAATCTAACATTTTGTTTTATCAGGCCAAAGCAAAATTTTCTTCCATCAAATTGATCAATCCACAAATTTGCTATTATTCTTTGTAGAAATTCGGTTTCATTTTATGTACGTATAAATTTTCACGATGACATTTAATCATGATCGTGTACAAATTTTACAGTTCGTTTTAATACATTTCCACGAAGACTTCTAATTTAACAAATTTTAAAAAAATTCGAAACTAGAATATTCAAGAACTAAACGTTCCACTTGGCAAAACAATAAAACCACAATTCTCTGGCATTTCGGTTTCGAATTTTGAGGATTTTCAACAGTAAGTATTTTAAAAAAAAAACTAAAACATTTTAAATGTTATATAGTTTTATTATTTTAATTAGGATTTAGGATAGCCATGTGGGCCAAATTTTAGGCATTTGTTGTATACTACTATATAATCGCTGTATTTAACAAACATAATTAGGCAGACCTGTATTTGTCCCCCAAGAAAACCTTTAATAATTGGTGTCATGCCTCTGAGTGATGATTTTCCAAGCTTTTCCCCATTGTTTAATTCTCTCATCAGTGCTTTGAATTAGCATAATTATGTCTGAATTCGGTACAATAATTTGAAGCTATTGAAAACCAATATAATTGGAGTGAAAATAAGAACGTTTCGGATCAAATAACCGAAAGAATAAAATAGAGAATAGCAAAGGAAACAGAACCACTAGGTGCACCGTTTTCATGTCTCTCTTTTTTACGTAATGCAGGGTGTTTCGGGTCAACTTGCATGCACGCACTGTTTCCTTTGATTCTTAAAACCAAAAAGTGGGGAAAAGATTATGACAAAACTAAAAAATCCAGCAGAAATATGAAGCTCAGCCAGCTCATGAAAGGAAGAATTTAGTATGTTATTGGAGAAGAATATTCAGAAGACAAGGCAAGCTCTTCCCATTATTGTTTTTACTCAATCATGACGAAATCTGGTATCATGGTGGAATGAATTGGTAAAAAAAACTCTCGTGGAATGATTACTAACATACAGAATAGGAACAAACTGGGTCTCATTTTCGTACAAGAACGTAGATTTTTTTCTTATACCGGAACGTAGTTGATATGCATGGGGTAATGTGGTCAGATAGGCCGAGAAGTCCTGCGTTTAAGGGTCGGACTTGGGCAAATCTTTCTTTGATGTCGAACGTGTAGTTGAATGATCATCATCGATAAGCTAAAAACAAATAAAATGAAGTTGAATGAAAATTCGAGGTGGGAAATGCTTATGATAGCCCTAAGTGGAGTGAAAAATGTGCTTGAAATAGTACAACATGATTTGACATATCAAAGCTCAGAGCTTCTTTGGCAAATAATCTATAATTCAGATTATTGAATTATTTATTTTGTTTTTATTCAATTTTTTTTTTGCACTTGTTAGTTTTCCGTCACGATTTTGTGGTTTCTGGATTCATCTCGACGAGACGAATCTGACAAATATAAAATTATGGTCAAAACTCAATATTTTTTTAATAAAGCCAATATTAATCTAATAATCCAAGTATTTTCGGCTTTATTCAAAAAAAATATTTTGTTTGACTATAAATTTATACTTGTTAGATTCGTCTCGTCGAGAGAAATCCAAAAATCACAAAATCTTGACGCAAAACTAACAAATGCAAAAACAATTTCAATAAAGACAACGAAAAAACTAAAAAAAAATTCTTGATGTAATGGTACGGTTGCTTTGAATTCTCTGACCGGTTTAGCTTTTATTTGATCTAATTAAAGTGCAATGGGCTTGTAGCTTAAAGTCTACGTCAAGAAATCGGTTCCGAATTCAACATAACTTTAAATCCTGTGTCCCAAATTTATTAGGCATGGTTTTTCAAAAGATTTTAGCAACTCAGTTGCTAAAATCAATCATAATTTTAGCAAATGAGTTTAGCAGATGCTAAAATCAATTTTTTGAAATCAAAAAATGAAGTGGTTCCATGTATTATTTTTTGAATTTTTCGCACCAAATTAAAGTACTCCTTGTGTACTTTAATTCGGTGTGAAAAATTCAAAAAATAATATAGGAAAACACTTAATTTTTTGATTTGAAATACTATGATTTTAGCACCTTCTGAACTTATTTACTCTGTGTTGCTAAAATATTTTGGAAAACTAAGTGTTAGTGTAATAGCCCGCATTTTCTTAAAATAGAATTTATAAAAAAAATTAATTTTTTTTGTTTTTTTTCTCTTTACATATATATTATACTCAGAGTTATTTTGCTTTCATCCGATCAGCGAATTTCGAGGACGAAATTCTCTTAAGGGGGATAGATTGTAACGGTCCGAAATTTTAATAGCATTTTTTAATTCATGAAATTTCATTTCACATAATTATAATTTTATTTATTTATTTGTTGTCATCTCGTATATTTTATTTGGTTTAACTTGCGAGTGCACGAGTGAGTGTTGTGTACTCTTCGTACCTATTTATATAAGCCCAGCCGTAACATCCATTTGTATGTTTACTTATGCGTGGATATATTGTACCCATAATAGTCCTAAGACTACCCCAACCCCCCAGCCAACACCCCATTAACCATTAGTTTACCATTCACCTCAAATCACATCCCTCATGTCTAATATGTTTACCCACTTTTGGGCTGCCCCTCTTTCCCAGCCAATGGCCAGCCAACACACCTCTAAAATTCTTTCCTCTATCCAACAAACAATACTCCCTCCCATGCACTTTATTACCTAAAGGGTTCAAGTCTATGGGGGTGTTTGGGAGCCCCTTTTCAACTTCTCATTTTCACATTTTTGGGTTTTGGATGTTTGGGAGCCTTGTGGCAAAATGATTTCTAAGAAAATAAGTTTTCCATTTTTTACTTTAGAGAGGAGAAGTGAAAAAGAGGTGGGGAGGAGCTTTTTGATTTCTCATTTTCCACTTTTTTCATTTTCATTAACAAAAAGCCCCACAAAATGGATTCTATACATATCTCCCAAACACTACTCCTGTTATAAAATGCATTCTGCACATTTCTCCCAAACACTTCTACCAAATTCAAAATACATATATTCTGACCATAATAAAAAAAGTTGAAAAGCCAAAAACTTAAAAATGAAAAGCTGAAAATAAGGTTCCCAAACACCCCCATATCAAGCTCTCCTAATACTCCATAACTTCATTTCCCCTTCCCACTTTCGGCAGAGAAAGAGAGAGAGATTTTCTGGCAGTAAGAGAAAAGAAGAAAGAAGAAGAAAAGAATAAAGAAAAAGAGAAGAAGAAACCGCAAGAAGGAAGGAAGAAGAAGTACAGTCCGTTCGGCGCGATCGAGACCCATCCAAATCATTCCGGTATAGCTTGATCTTCGGAAGAAAGGTACGTTACGTCCTACTGAACCCATCGGTATATAATAAGTCGATTTTCGTTGAGTAGAAACAAAACCCGAGCATTTCGTTAGTTGCAAGGTAGTGTAAATTCGTTTTTGACATTATGAGCTACTGGGTCCCACCCAAAACAATCTGAACCCAATTTTTTCCGTGATAGAAATTTAGTTCATTTTATAACGAACGTTTTGATATATAATACGTTGATTTTCGTTAAGTAGAAACAAAACCCAAGCGTTTCGATCGTTGAGGAGCAGTGTCTATGCATTTTTGAACTTCTGAGCTACTGGGTCCCGTCCAAAACAATCCGAACCCAAATTTTTCCATAATAGAGTTGTAGTTCATTTCATAACGAACGTTTTGATATATAATACGTTGATTTTTGTTAAGTAGAAACAAAACCCAAGCGTTTCGATCGTTGAGAAGTAGTGTATATGCGTTTTTGACTTTCCGAGCTACTGGGTCACGTCCAAACCACTTCAAATCCAACTTTTTCTGTGATAGAAGTGTATTTCATGTCCTAACGAACATTTTGATACATTATTTGTAAATTTTCATTGTGTATAGACAAAACTCGGACGTTTCGATCGGTGAAGCGCATGGCTATCACCTCACTCAGTATAGCCACCAGCTTGTAATCAAGTGAATAGTTTGGACAGTCAACTACGCCAGGCCTATTTTTTGATTAATTACAGTTTGACCCCTAAACTTTAGATTTATTATTGTTGGGTCCCTAAACTTTAGATTTTTAACATTTTAATCACGGATTTTGGTTACTTTATATTTTAACCTTGTATTGCAAAATCTTGTATCACATTAGATTAAACATGATCTAATTTAATTACCATGTACATGACCAGACTAGGAAATGTGTCCGTGATTATCTTTTGACCATTTTGCAACCGTACTTGTTTATTTGTTAGACATGTTGATTATTATTATTGCAAGTATCAAGATTTTAGAAAATGGTATACATTTCTTATATTATCACATGGGTTTTAATAAGGTATTTTACGTGTTTACCCTACGTTGTGGCAAAATTACAATTTTACCCTTGTATAAAGTTTTATTAACAAAAGCCCCCCTAAGTTAGTGAAAATTTCGCGGAAGACCCTAGAACCGTGAAATTACTTTTGTCACCCTTATACTTACTTAAAATTTCGAGGGCGACCCCTTATTTCTATAAATTACATTATGACCCTATACTTTATTTAATTACGTTAAAGCCCCTTGTTCTTAATTACTTTGGTTTGTGATGACTTGTGAACTTGTGAATCATGTTATTTGATTTTGTGACCCTTAGAATATCGTTATCGCTTTGCTTCTTCTGTTGTGCGTACTTATCGTGAAATCGTTGAATGTTAGAATGGACACTTAGGTTCTCGGGTTGGGTGATCGTACGCAGATTTCACGTAGACGTTGAGGTTAATGGAATTGGAAATGAATTGATTTATGGGGAGCCACCCCGAGATTTGTTGAATGGCAGACAGCCAAGTGATTTCGGTTTGGAGGATTATTTGGCAGCTTACCAGTATTTCGAAACCCTAGGATATGACAATCTGTGATTACTTCATTTGAATTCTGAGGCGTTAAAAAGGGTGGATGTATTATAGACCGAGTTACAGCTATATACCTACAGGAGCTGACAGTTGTCACTCGTAGCCCAGTGGTACAGTCAGTCCCTGGGAAATTCATCCTTGTGAGGCGGTTGACGGTTGGATTAAGTACGTAACTTATGCCTTCCGTCAGGGCTCCCAGTTAGGGCAAGCAAGGGGGGAGTTTAATCACAGTTTGGTCATAGTCCTTAGTGGTTATTTGGGAGGAAAGTTCTCTAGGTTGAGAACTTAGATGAAAATGTAAGTTAATGGCTAGTAATGAAATCAATTATGTGTTTACTCTTTTACGTACTGCTTTTCAATCATATATGTTGTTCTTGTATGTTATGTAAGGGTTGGGGGTTAGAGTAGCTACTGAGTGGTTTATCGCTCACGTTGTTACACTTCGTGTGACCCTAGTATAATACCATGATGTTGCTTCGCGACTCGGACGTATTATGCCAGATTGTGATCAAACAAAAGGTGTAGGTGTCGAGGGCGACGCTTATTTTGGAATAGAAGGTTTTCCAGTGGATCAGGCTCAAGAGGAGCATTGGGATCAAGATCTCAACCTTAACTTGTAGGCCAATCTCCCCTATTTTTTGTGTTGGAAAACTGTAATCTAATTTCCCAACAAAGTACTATGTTATTGTTGTAATCGAACTACGACAATTATGTTATTTTCGCTGCTTAATTAATGAGATCCTTTTTATTTATATTAATCATTTATTAAATGATTTAAATTAATGCTTCCAAAAATCGGGGTGTTACAGTTAGTACCATCTGGTACATTTCCAGGTCAAATCAAGTAAAAATCTTTCCTTTAAGATTTTCTGACGCAGCGAAATTCACGAGAAATTAGTTGGTGTACTAGTTCAAACAAAGATAGGTCTCGAATTCTCGAGATTTTTTGAATCCACAAGATGAAAGAGAGAGCTGTGTTCTACTAACAAAAAACAGTTTTTTTTTTTTCCAAAAATTAAGACATGTCATTCTCTCACAGTATATCACATAAAAAACCGTGAAAAACCAGTTTATTTTAAAAACATCCTTAGCGGAACACCTCCTCAATCTGAATTGTTATTGAATAAAAGCTGTTGAATAACGGAGATTACACGCCCTTTTATGGGGAAACCCTAGCAAACCCTAAAAAAAAAAAACTACTAAAAAATAAAATATCTCGGAAATTAGGAAACTCTCAAAATTGAAAACTAGAAACAATTCTAAGACTTTCCCAACTAGAGTCAATAAAAACGGAACTACACACTAAGAGTAATTCGTAATCTAAATATTACCTAAAATAGAAAAATAACTAAATTGAAAGCTTAAATAAAAGAATTTGGCCGAAATCCACCATGTGTCACGACTTAAGTTGGTGAGTATTGACCGCAACGCGATTCTCCTTCAGCCCACCAAGTTTAGGCCTATTCCGGGCTCATCGATAAATTGCCGAATTCAGCAATTTTCAATTAAAATCTGTTTGGGCCTCCGAGGCTTTGACCGGTTCAACTGATTATAAAAATTGGGCCGCTACTTGTTCTACATCATTTTCATGTGATCCAAATGCTAAAAATACACTGGAACTGGAGTACAAAGAAATTTGGCGAAGTATTTGAGATGAATGTGAGATACTGTAAAGTTCAGTAGCTATCTCAGTAGTACAAATCATGGAAGAGAAGGAAACTAGGGAAACATTCAGGATAGAACTTCCTAGATGATAAACAATTTCAGAAAAATTCTGTGGGAAGACTAATGCTTGTGAAGCTCATTGCAAACTTTCAATTGGGCAATTTGATAAAACCAAAACACTACTGAAAAATCTTTATTGTTCATCAGAACCTTACTTGTCATGTGAAAAAGCTAAGCTTATGCAAGAAATGTCAGCGAAGAACTAAAATCTGTTATGCTTGAGGATTAGCATCTCCGGATCTCCGGATCATACAAAGTTTGGGAAGATTTACTGGCAATATCCTCTGTCATCAAACTTGTTGCATACTAATAGAGGAAAAGACTAAGGGATGAATGTGACACGACACTACACTTTGACAATGGAATTTTTCGAAAAAATAAAGTACGCTAGACACTGGGGCACGTCAAGTTGGATGTTTGGAACATCATATTAAGATGTATAAAAGACCCCAATTGGAAGAAGAACATTCCATATATTGTAATATGGATGTAGGTTTGTACATCACCATGTCAACAGGGCGGCCTACACATGTTTAGCGAGTGCTCTAAGAGTGTCCAAACATGTCCCCAAAGTGCCTTAGCAGTAAAGCATCAGACACATCTGATTTGCACATCGGACACCTGCCTGAGCGTGTCAGTGTCCAAAACCAGTTTATTATCGCTAACGAGGGGTCCGTGTTACATAGGGAAAGACAAATGTGGACCACAAGCCCACATTTGAAAGGAAACTAAATGTTGAACGAAGGTCGTTACCCTTTGATTGAACGTAACTGTGAATTTGAAGTAGTTTTCATCTTGCTTTATGTCATATGCTGTAGAGCTCCTGTTCTATAAGTATTGCCAGTGGTTATTCTTCATTACACCTAGTATTGGCAAGAGGAGTCAGGAATTCATGTTCACATTTGAAGGTGTGAAAGTTTTGTCCTAGATCAAATTTTTGATCCATGCTCACAAGTGTAGTGAATATGGGTGCAGAATCAGTCAACAAAACTGGCAAAACATTGACCTTTTAAAGTTGTTTTGGGCCCTTGAATTTGTGGGAAATGAACTCTTTCTTTTTTATGCAACTGGTATTAAACATTTGTTTCTGATTAAAAAGGCCTACTGTGGGAAATGAAGAACTAGTTGATACCTTGTTAAATTTCAACAGCTTAAGTTGAAACTTGTGTCTTTTAAATCCAACCGTAGTGGGCCGTTCGAGAAGGGTTGGGCCGGCCAGTAGGGGTCGCCCAAAACCCAGAGGGGCTTGCTTGGGCCTTACTGACGGCCCATCCATTCCTTGGGGCCCAGCGCATGAATCCAATATGGTCTTGATTGGATTGGGCCGGCAAGCTTGACCCGACTCGCTTGATACACAATAAGCCTTCAAAAACGTTATCATGGTGTCACGTTCCAAATGAGGGCGTTCGGCCTCGTACGTGTCCACCAAACATCACCGATGACGTCACTAACCAAAATGGTTAGGGGTGATGTTAGGCACTCATCCCAGGCACGGATGACTTGAAGAGCAAGTACAAACCGCCTATAATACCCCAGTGATAAACCTTAAGGAAGGTACGTCACCGTTAGTTCTCATATCCGTTTGTGCTTTTACCTTATCATCTTACAGAGTCTAACTTAGGCATCGGTATGCCCTCGGCTGGAAGGCGCTAACTATTGCTTCTCTTGCAGGCTAACTGAAGGGAGGTGAAGCTCAAACCACCAAGCACTAAACCATCACACCACACCAACATAGCTAGAAGCTTAGAACTCATGGATATGTGCCACAAGGGAGCCTTTTGCCTCTAATTAAGGCTGAGTTTGCCGAATGATTTTTGTAACCATTTGTTAAAATTATTTGGCAAACTCAGCCTAACTCATTTAGTCTTGTCATTTTGTACTTCTATTGGAGCAGGCCCACTGGTAGACATGGGATTACCAATTTGACCAGGCAAGTTTACGTGTTGACTGATCCTGAGATCAATCTTATCTCACCATCTATTGGCAAGGGCCTATTTCAAGCCAAAACAATTGAAATCTTAGGAAGTAGCAACTCCTAAGTCTGATGTCTTGCCTGCCAGGCTAACTCCTTGGGATTCAAATTAGATCGTCTTTGAATCATAGAATCAGGGAAGACAAGAATCAATTCTCGAACTCAGGCTGGAGTACTGGACCAGTTCTAGGCATATGTTCTTGCTTGAAATCTTATCCTTCCGTAACATAAGATAAGTTCATGTGAGAACCAATATCTCATTGCTCCAATCAAGAAAGCAGAGATTGGGAATAAGAATGGGGGCAGGGTAATGATAACGTACAGCTTTTCCTATTTACCTGGACATGTGGTGTTAGTATGTGTACAAGCAAAATTATTCAATAGTCCGGAAGCACCACCACGCGGTGTTCTGGACCACTTCATATCCACATATTCTCGTGGGGTCTACGACTAAGTGTATGGACTCCAACTAAATGTGTGGTTCTAGAGTGGTCCAAAGCACCACGTGCCAATGCTCCCAGAAGTAATTACTCTATGTATGAGGTTCTTGAGTGGGACATCATAGACACGTGATGTTCTAGATTATTACAACACCACACATTTATGTGGATTTCAAATACTTAGTCGTGGCGGCCACCAGAATGTGTAGGATTGCACCTTCGGAAGCACCACGTGACCGTGCTTCTGGAGCACTAATAAGTAGACGGCATCAAGTAGGTCTAGTACTTCTACTAGTGGGAGCTATTCGATAAAAATCTATCTTGGCTGTGATTGGGCTGAAAATCTCGAACTTAAATGCCTTCACTCGTAAGGTAATCTTCAAGAGTCAAGCAGATGAAGAATTCAGGCCCAGCCCTGAGGCTTAAGCTTAGAGCTTAGGTTTAAGTCTCACACCAGATAGACATAATAGAGCCTGGGTCTTAATAATTAATGATGGTTCACTTCTTATAGGCTTAAGCTTTTAAGAGGTCTCAGTTCATCTCTTATATTAGGCCAAGTGATAAAGTGAACTCGATGAAGTTACTCCCCAGTATATTGAGCCTTGTGTATACAGTGACGGATCAATACATTGTACAAACTCCCAACACCCTCAATATCAGGTTTTGGCTTGTCGTTTAGGAGTTAAAAGCGATTCCACTCGTGTGTCATGCGAAATTTCAGTGGCTAAACTTAAAAATCTCACCTGAATGGCCTTTTTCCCATGGCCGACAGTGGTCTCACCCTTTTATACTGGTTTTTAAAGTAGAATTCCTAAATATGAAGAATAAAAAATGCCATTGCTTTTACACCAACTCAAATCTACTATCAATGGTTTTTTTTTCTGAGTTTGGTGTCAGTGTCAAGACTCAATTATTTCCTCCTTCCTTCATATTGTGCTTCATCCTTTCTGTCATTTTCAGATTGTATGAAAAGATGAAGATTGTGGAGGGAAAGGGGGTTCAGCACTTGAACATCTTCTTTATTAAGCAAGAGATAATGATATGACTTCGAAAGGTACTTTAGTTGCACACTTCTATATATTATTGGTTGGTGGGCCTTGCTTTCCAGTTACTTTTTAAGTGTTTTTATTTCGTTCATTTTTTTTTGTCGGACCGTTTTTTCACTCTCTCTCCTAAAACCAATTGGTGTTAAGAAGGATTTCAATTAAGTGTTTTATGGCATTCAACATCACACCCGCAAGTCTGTTTTTAAAGCTGTCGCAGGGAAGTGGCATTTTGTAGTCCGTTTCCCTAGTTAAAAAAAAAGTTCCGTCGTTAAAATAATAATAATAATAATTTCCATCGGGGCATTCTGGGCCCAACAGTTTTCTATTTGATTGTGAAGAAGAGGGAAAAAAAAAAAAAGAAATGGCAAATTTACAGTGGCTATGTTAACGGCTTCTCAACAATTAACAAGTTGTACTTCTGGGGGTGGTAGTCTAGTGGTAAACAATGCATTCATAAAAGATTTGGGTTTAGGATGTCGTAGATTAGAGGCAGTTTGGTAACATCACCCATCCCTTGCAACCCTGCTGGCCCGTTTGGCATCTGTGACTGATCATTAGTTCTTGGTCGGTAAGTTGGTCCCTTACCGGCCAGCCACTCAGGGGAGGTTGCTATAGTCGGTCGCCCCTATCACCCTTTTCAGCTAGAAATAAAGCGAGTTGAATATATCTTGCTTGAGCATAAGATTCTTCACTTCTCATACTTCAATTTGTTTTATGTTTTTGGCTTCCCATTTTGGTGTATTGTTGTACAAGATAACAGTTAATTGTCATACTAGTCTTGTAGTACAGACCGCGATACCATGATGGGGCACTAATATGCTTTAGTCCAGAAAAGCAATGGATATGGGGCTGTGTTTTGTTAACATTTTAAAAGTGCAAAGTACTGAACATACTTTTAGATGGCTACAGAAATAATGCTTTTCACTAAATCTCTGTATATCTCGTTACTTTTCAATAATTGGCGACTATGAAGTATGAAGACTTGAGGAGTAGTAGGGTTCAGAAAAACTTTTCCTGAAAATATTTAAGGAAGAGAAACGGATGACTCAGACTTTCGATGGAGTCCTAGGAGACCAAGTGACCAACCTTTATGCCCAATTATACTATTCAAGAGGAAAATAGGACTTCTGACGATATGGAGAATCTGTTGATCATCAGAACCAGCGACCCTACAGTAGTCTGTATTGCAGAATTCGAACCAAAAGGCGTCTTTAATGGTTTATATTTGGTAGAAATACCCTACAAGTGAGCTAAGTATATTAAGTGTAGGATGCTGTTTGAGGTTCCCGGGTCCGTTGATCATCCCAATGGGTAAATGATTTACTCTTACTCTCTCTGTCTTCCATGGCCCCTTTTGTAACACACACACAAGTAGACTAAAGCGGCCATATATATCTCAGGAGTACTACTTCTGCTGCTTGCCCTGTTGTCTTGAGCATCAGTTGCTCTGTTGGATCTTAAATTTGTGAACGGAGTTATGAAGGGAAAGGAAAAGGATAAGACGATAACACCACCTCAGGATCTTAACTATATTAGTTTCGTTGATTTCCCTATCGTTTGATTCAGGATCTTAACAACACCACAGGCAAAACAGCTGTTGTTTGGTAACCTTTGTTCAGATTTTCCGGTTTGCTAAAAGCTTTTAGCACCTCGATTCTCATTTGTTACAAGCAGTATGGTGATTTTAGCAACTTGCTTTTAGCAAAAGGAGTATGTGAGACTAAAACTCAACTTTTGAGCCGAAATCATCAGATATTGAGTTACATACTTAAATCAGAAACCCAATATACAAATGCGTAGGATCAATCCGATTACAGAGAATAAATAAGAGCTCAGAAGGAACCAACAAAGCCAACTAGAATCCTACTCTTGAAATACAAAATCCTATGAAACTATTGGCATACATACTCTATGGTACATGAAACTATGAATAGATAATGGAAGGGATACATAAAAATGAACCTCATCTGAATCCATGCATTTTTTAAACCTGGTTCAAGAACTGACCTCTATTTTTCTCTTTCGGAACCTCTAGCAAATCACATGATCATGAAAGCAATCCTTACAGTTCCTACATCAAGATGGCGTATCGCAGGCTGTCGTTAGCCATAATATGGTTCATGTCCGATACCCGGGTCAACTCACAGGACACCCACACTCCATCAACCCGACTAATATGAGGCTGGGCAAGGCATGAGACCAGGGAGAGTGGAGCTCTAACAACGCTGCAGATTGCCGAAAAAAGCTTCGATCTTGACCCCCTTCTGTCCATGCCGTGTCCAAATATGGGCAATTCAGTGCCGTTTCTGTCCCCAAACATGGTCTCGTCGGCCACTCGTGGGCTCTTCTTCATGTTCCGCTTCATTGCCACCAGCAGATGAAGCTCTCCACCAGAATTTGATGGTTGGAATTGAAGAGATGGTTTTGAAGCTCACTTTGTTAAGTGGGTTTCTATAATGGCAAGTTGGTGGTGGTGATGTTGCTTGGTGGTGGTGATGTTGCTTAGTGCTAGTGCTTATCTCTCAAATGGGACCACCACTTTAGGGTTTTTCCATCTTTGTGGGGCCTTTTCATTAATCCCCAAATTGACCACAAAGCTGCCTAATTTCACACCCAGCTTTATGCTGCTGCTTTTTTTTTTTTTCCTCGGTGAAAATCACCATTTATTCCCAAGATCTCACTAGATTTAGCATAACACAAAGGTGGATCTTATAGAACAATTTTGATAATGTGGTTCAGTGATATCAGGTTGGCAAGAGGTACAATTTATAGCTCAGAACGGAGATCCATGGATCACATACGTTATCTCCCCATGGCCTTGTGTTGGAAGTTTTTAGACACAAAGGAGAATCTTATAGAACTATTTTTGTTACTGTAGTTCAGTGATATCAGGCTGGTAAGAGGTACAATTAGTACCTCAGATGGGAGTTTTGAGTTCGAATCTTAGTGGTGCAAGTTGTGATCACCATTAAACTTTTCAAGAAGCCTGATATGTCTTGTTGGACTTCTTAAATAGAAACAAATGAATTACCATAGACCAGTTTAATGTATTTCTTGTAAGGGCATTAGTGAACTACCTGAAGTAGATTGGGGGAAGAAAAGCTAACTTGACGACCCCACAAGTCATACAAAATGTTTTCCATGACATGTTGCGTTATCTGTAGCAAACAAAATCAGATAAAAATGAGTATATTGCATTGTTTAAGAGCCCAAGGAATTTTTCTATAGCACCACCACTTTGTGAACAGGGGCTAATTGGAGAATCAATACCTGTATGTGAAAGGTCTTACAAGACACCTCCCACTTGGTGTTCCAACGGTTCTCTACATCTATAGATACAGGTAGAAGTGATCCGCACGGGAATCGGGGGCCTTGTAGTGAGTAGTGATCCGTGCGGGAATCGGGGGCCCTGTAGTGAGCCAAACTCACTACAGGGTGTAGTGAGCAACGGTGGCCGTTCGATATAGTAATCAATGGTCCAGATTTAAAATAAGCTCTTCCATGTAAGAATAGCCTGTTACATGATAGAAATGATTTTGAATTATAAAAAACAAAAAAATTAATTTGCACATCCACCATGTGAGTTAACTTAGGTTAAACGTGCCAACTATAACGTCCACTTTCACACATAACGTCAACCTCAACACTGTAACGTTGTGTCGTATTCGTGTTAACCAGTTGTGTTCAGAATTCCCATCCTATTCACCCCTAGTCCAAAGAGTGGTCCCGAACCGATGGCTACCCTATTTTGGCGCCAATATCTACCATTAGTTCCCTACCAAAAAACAGCCGCACAAAAATTGCATCAGGGCCCTGCATCGTGTAGTACTGTAGTGCATATCACAATCGTCCATCTTAAAAATTAATAGTGCGGATTTTTTGAAACTTTCTAACAAGTACTCCCTCCGTCCGGATTTGTTGGTCCGTTTTGGGGATTCCAACTTTTTTTCCATTACTTTTTGTGTTTGTTGTTTTCACATCATCAAAACAATTTTCCTCTACTTTATCCTCTGACTTTTGAAAATGGACAAACATTTTCGGACTTGAAAAAGTATGTTTGTGGACTAACAAATCCGGACGAAGGGAGTAATAAAGTACTTTGTTCAGGAATTGGTAAGAAAGGCTCTGCAAATTCAGACATTTGAAAATACTTTTGTAGAGATTGGTGCAAAGTACGGTCAAAACAAAAATCAAGTACATCGTCGATTGAAATTCTGTAAACCCTTCCCAAGTCCCAACACCTCTTTCTCTCAAATTCTCAATCCGTTTCTTTTTGTGTATCTATGTAATCGATGTCTAGCAGTAGCACAAAACGAAAAGCAGCAGAGACGCAGCAGGCGATCGACGACGATGAAGCTGAGCAAATCCACAAACAAGAACGAGTGTGTCAAATGCTAGGTAACTATTCTGCTTTAATGCTCTCTCTCTCTCTCTCCCTCTCCAAGTTAAGGGTTAGCTTTTCAATGATTCGTTTTTTTTTTTTTTCTTTCCCTTTATTATTCATAGAGAACGCAATGCCGATCGATTGCAGCAGAAGAACTGAAGAGACACAGTTAATCACCAAACACGAAGCATATCAAACCCACGAGAGAAAACTGGAAGAAGATTGTGAAACAATGGATGACTGTTGTAACAACCCAGAACTCCCAATCCACATTGTAATCGACATCCTCTTAAGGCTCCCAATCAATATCCTCTTCAGTTTCCGCCGTGTTTGCAAGGAATGGCTCTGTCTCATCTCCGACCCTCATTTCGCCTATCTCCATCTCTCTAAATCACAGCCCACTCTCTTGCTCAAACCCATCAACCGTAATCGCAGATCGTGGAAACTCAACTTGGTCGATCTCCACATTACTCCCCGCATTTGTCCTTGTAATGCCCGTTTGGAATTCGTCACCAAAATCAACCTCCCAAAGGGCCCCAACATCCCATGCAACATAATTAACTCCTGCAATGGATTGCTGTGCTTGTATGACCCTTGCTCCGATTGCCCGATTTGTATATGTAATCCTCTTTTAGGCGAGTTAGTTACACTTCCTAAATCTCCAAGTGGCCACCCTATTTCACACCTTTCTTGTTTTCTTGGTTATAGTCCCGTGACTAAACAGTACAAAGTGGTAAGGTCCTTTCCGTCAAAGGTTATCGACCCCTTCACGGGTAACAAAAAGCGTGAGGCCGAACATATACCCTTGGTGAAGGGTCATGGAGAAGGATAGGAAATATCCCCACAATGGGTTATAATAATAATTCCTCATTTAATGCATTCTTCAATGGATCGCTTCACTGGCTTTCTCATGCGCTTAGGGCTGACTTCATTTATTGTTTCGACTTTGGAAGTGAACAATTTCGGGCAGTTCCTGAACCTTATGAGTTTGGTCTGGTTCGTAATTTGTGTTCATAATTTGTGTTCTATTTTGCTTTATAATCCCGGATTGAATCGCCTGAGGAATGTTTGTACTTTTGGAAATAGTGGAGCATGCTTCCTTGGGCTTGCTCATGTCCCTAGCTTGCTTTCACTCAGGAATGTTGCAAAAGGAGAAAATTTCAAGGTACACATATCGAAACAAAGATAATTGCTTGTTATTTTTATTATAATCATATGCTACAAACCTTTGCATTTGTTTCATCTGTTTGCTGTTTTCTCTCCATGGAAATTTTGTTCTTTGTTCACTTTTGTTGCTTAGCATGTCAGATTATTGTGGTATTGTTTTCATCAAAATGAATTGATTCCTTTATTCTTTGATTATGTAATATTTTCGTCGCCACTTGAACATATAGAAGTTGCAATTATGATATTTTTCTCTTGATGTGTGCCACTATAAAGATTCACATTGGCCGATAAAGATGCTCATAGTTCTGTCAAGAAGTTATATATGCTCATACTTCTATCCCCGCGCGGGGGTTATACTGGTACATCTCTCAAACCCCAGATTAACATGTTTACCTTTAAACGTTAAGTCCCATGTTGAACAAATAGAAAAATAATTGTTTCTTAATATACAATTGAGTGACTCACCACTTATAAGGGTTAGTCTTCTAAGAGGATATGGGTAATGTGACGGGATCAATGCATTGTATAAACTCCCAACAAGTGGTATCAGAGCCGATGGCTGACGATTTACGGGCAAACTCTCAACGCGCCATGAATAGGCTTGCATGAGAACACTCAGTGGAACGGAAAAATCCTATCGTGGCATGTGATGTGATGTGCCCGTTGCCTGATGATGAAAGTGAATGGAACACATGTTGCACGTTGACTCATCGGGGAGCATGGTGCACATGAATGGGCACGTTGGCTCTCAATGGAGTATGATAGATGGCTCTAAGTCGATGGAGACATGGAGTGAATATCCAGGTGACATCTGATGATGTACAGGTGGCTTGATGTTGGAGTTGCTATAATGGATAGCTCTGAATCAATGGAGTGGGTGCGGAAGAAGCCTAGTTCAGAGATAGGGTCATAGAGTAGTAGATTAGAATCAAGGGGGAGTTTGGATGCAAAAAAAGAGAACAAGACTCAATGTACGGTACTACGGTTCACTTGTGAGGGGAAGATTTGTTAGAACATGTGTGAATGTTAAGTCTCATATTGAAAAAATAGAAAAAGGATTAAACCAAACCAAACAAAACTGAGCCTTATGTCCCAATCAATTAGGGCCAGCTACATGAATCATGTTTTTTCATTGAGCTCTGTCTAGGACGACCTCTTCACTTAGGTTTAGTAAGCCCAAGTCCTTTTGTACGACGGCATCCAAAGTCAATTTAGGTGTTCCTCTTCGCCTAACCCTACTATCCACTACTATCATATCACTCTTCTTGACTACAACGTCTGGAGGTCTACGATCGATATGTCCAAACCACCTCAATCTATTTTCTCTCAACTTGAGGGCTGACTTTACTTTGATCAGGGGCTCAAAAAAATGACTATAAATCTTCAAATAAATGGCACGTGGCAGCCGGGGCCCCGTACCGAAGTGCTAGTCTGCCAGATGTATAAGCTTGTATCTCAAAAAAGCTCAAAAAAGTTCTTAAATTACTCCTATTATTTGTATCTGAGCTCAAAAAAGACGACCTAAGAAACTTTGTTCTTTATTTGTAACTTAAATCCCAATACTTCAGGTACAGAAGCTAGTGGAGAAAGACGTCATCTCATTTGCTATTTGACAAGGAAGCATTTGTGTCGCAAGATAGATTTTGAACTCACTTCTTGCGTTATTTCATATGCTATATTTAGTTATTTTTGGGTGCTAGCTAGAACATCGGTACAACAAGGGGTGTCAGGGCTTCAAACCCTCTAATGAGACTGGAATGTCGGTATTAGGGCTGATATAGGTATCAGGAATGTCACCTCCAATGCTCTGTCCCTTTGGTCTTACTTTTGCTATATGGATTTGGCTTATTTTCTTATCTTTATAGTTTATAGAAAGTGCCATATATACCTAAATTTGAGTCAAGTGATTGGATAAGCTCGATTATAGAACTATATTATGATACAAGAGAAATTGAGATTGCCATAATATTTCGGGATTGGCAGCTGTAGAAAGTGAAAGAATTGAAGAAATTTCTTTCATTGGTATGCTACTATCTGGCCTGTAATTTACGAATGAATGTGCAGAAACTCAGCTGCTTGAAAGAAACTGGATCTTCTTCCTAAAAAGATGGCTAGTATACAGATTGCAGTGGTGCTTCGAAGAGTGAACTATCCATCTGGGTGTTGTCACGCAGTCGTTTTTTTTTATCAATTTAGGAGAACCAGCATTGTTACTTGTATATATTTAGTCCACTACGATAAATGGGGTTTTCAGGCTAGAAACATAGGGAGATTTCAACCAAGTAGAACTGGATTCGAGTATCAGACAGTTCATACGAGGGGATTTCAGGCTAGGAAAGGATTTCATACGTGGGGTTTCCAGACAAGGGCAAGAAGGGTTTTCAATCAAGAGACGATGATATGAGGTTTCAAAAGAGAGAAAATGAAATCAATGGTAGAGTCAGATGGACTCCGGTGCTGAATAATCACTGGAGGCTCAATGATGGAGGTAATCTCATAACCCTTTTTGTGGATAACCTTCCAATTGATATAAACAATGTTTGGGTGCGCAATTTGTTCTCAAAGTTTGGAAGGGTTCGTGATCTGTTCATCCCTAAGAAGATCAGTAGAAATACGGGACAGAGATTTGGGTTTGTGAGGTTTGCAAGAAAGAATGAAGCTAACATGGCAATCATAAAAGTAAACGGGCAATGGATCTGGAATCAAAGGTTAGTTGTTAAGGAAGCAAGATTTGAAAGCAATAACAGGAAATTAAACGAAGTGGGTACTCAAGCTGCTAGAAAGGAGGTGAGATATCGACAACCTATTATTCATGTACCTCAATCTAAATATATGGTCAGTAGGGGTGAGGGTTTGAAGAGGAAATCTGAAGTCTGGAAACAAACAAGGATTGCAAAGGAGGTGGAAATAGGAAAAGCAGAGGATAATCAGAGGAAATCATACTTGAATGCACTCAAAGGCAATACAAGTAGTAATGTTAGAAAACCCATTGGTCTGAGAGAGGTGGGTAATGAATGGCTACATAGAAGTGCTATTGCGAAATTGTCACCTGTAAGATCTATGGCACTGGTTCAGGATCAACTTAAAAGTCTGGGATATGCCTATATTCAAGTCAGAATTATGGGTGGTGATCAGGTGGTACTAACTTTTGCATGTCCCGGTGACACAGACTCAATGTTCAATGAAGGAAAATTTAGTTGGCTAAAGGAGTGGTTCACAGAGTCACATAAATGGGAAAGGTATACTATCAAACCACCTCACTGTCGTCTAGTTTGGCTCAATTTTTATGGTGTTCCCGTTCATTTGTGGAGTCGTGTAAATTTCATAAATCTTGGACAAGCTTGGAGTGAAGTGATAAATGTTACTGATGAAACGACTAAATGTTTATCTTTTGACGTAGGTAAAGTCCTTATTAATACGTCTAGAATGGATTTGATCAATGAGGTAATGGAGGTGGAGAATAGAGGAGAAATTTACAAAGTCAGGGTAATCGAAGAACAATTGGTAATCAACACTTTCCTCAAAGCTGAATGCTCTTGTTTTGGATGCCAAATCCAGAATTCCTCCAATCCACAGAGCAAAGCTGAGGAGGGGGAAGAAGAATGATGGTGTGGATAGAAAATTAGAAACATAGGAAAGAATAACGTGGAAAAGAATGTCGTGGAGAATGACATGTCCAAAACAGAAGAGGTGGCTGTGTCTGCTGGTGAAGGTGCAGGAGATAATATGAATGAGGTGGTTGGGGATTCAGATTTACAAGAAGTGGTTGGTGACTCAATTGATGTGGCTGAAAGCATAAACATGGGTAATAAATTGGTGGGGCTGTTGAGAGTGTCTTGAAGAGTCTATTGGAACAACCAAAGTATGTTGGAGGGATTGAGAAATCACTGCATGCAAATTCTTCCTGGCGTCTGGATCATAATATGAGCCAAAAAACAATGGTGGCGTAAGTTATGTGTCCAAATGTAATTGAGCCAGCAATCATATCTCCCTCTAGTTCACGTGTGACGTGGCAATGATTCCAATTGGAGTATTGTTCCTTATAACAGAAATGTGATAGCAAAAAAGACAGGGAGAAATGAAGAGTTGAAGAAAACTAGTAAGGGGAAGAGGAAGCAGAAATCAATAGAAGAAATCTTAGGACTATAAAAAACAAATGGAGTAAAAAGGGGTGGCAAAAGAGGTAAACAAAAATGTGTGGTGTTTCGATCAGCAGTGGCAGCAGCTGCACTGTCAGTTTCTTCGGAGGGGATAAATAACAGAAATAGAATCCTCTTAAATGAGGCACAGCCAGTCTGGACAGTAACAAAGATAATGGGGGAAGATTATATGGGTAACGATGAAGAGGTCATAAGCAAGATCATGGTAATGGAAGAACAAGATGAGGACCGATATGCTCGAATGAATAATAAAATTGCATCAAGGATGCATGATCTGTGGTTTGCTGGGATGCGGCTAGTGAAATCATCAAATATGATGATTTTGTCATGAAATATGAGGCTAAACAATGGTGGGTAGAGCTGGAGGACTATACAGTTTGGGTGAAGGTTTTTACTTCAAATGTGAATCTATTTGGGTGATTGACAATCTCTCATGGTGTCTCAATGACTGATCTGGAACATACATGCTGTGTTGAGGATGCATTGTTATGCAAATACTAGATGGCTGCTACATGAAGATCATATTTTCCTAGGTGTGTTTGCTCGCAAAACTATATGCCTGTTGTGGAAAGTACTCTTGGAATTAAAAACTCACTTCTCTGAACCACGGCATTTAGGTGGGGTCTTGAAAGTTTCAGGGAGGAGAGAACTTAATACTCCATTTCATTGACAATACAGACTAAGAGGAAGGATTTTTTTCATGGATATGTTTTCCTATTCAGACTCACGGGCATTATCGAGTGGTTTGTCCGTTCTCTTGGGTGGGTTGGGTGGCGGTGGGTTGGGTGGCAGTGGGTTTGTTTGGTGGAAAGAATATGGACTATGGATAATGGAAAGTTTTTGGGTTTGTTTTGGGGTGGCTGTTCTTTTGGGTGAGGTTTTGATATTCTCTTTTGGGTGGCTGTTCTTGGGGTTTTCAAGCCTTTTTTCTGGGGTTATTTTGATGTTGGGATTTTGGGTGGTGGGTGGTGTTTGTGGTCTGGGTTGCGTGGTGTGTCTTGGCTGCCCAGCCTGCCCTGTTGATGTGCTCTGAGCTCTTAAGCAAGCTCTTGATGATGATTGATTATTGCGAAATCTACATCATGGGAAACGACTAATTTCATAAATTGAAAGTGTTTTTGGATTGCTTGAGCTGGGGTTTTGGATTATGGGGACTCTCGATGCTACTGCTACTTCTCCTATACTTCATCAAGTATCTCTTCCACTACTATATGGTTAGTGATGGGTTCAGCCACTGATCCTTTTTGGGTGGAGCTTTCTGGAGCATTTTTTCACTTGATGTGCTAATCATTTGGTTCTGGCGTCTGGCTTTGGTCTTTATACCTGATTTGCACCACTTCTGTTTGGTTCCATATGGTCTAATTTTCTGGATGGATATCTCTGGTGTATGCTACAACTGGTCTTTAGATACAGGAAGAATTTTTAATGGGTGGAGTAATTACCAACTGGAGCCTGCACTAATGCGGAGGATGTTTACATATTGAAGATGGATTTTGCATCTTCCACATTGTAATTGAACCTCTGTTTTGGTTGACCTCTGGTTAACCTTTGTTATTTCCCTCGGGTCCTTGGTGGCACATGATTGTCACAAGGAGGTGTGCCAACCTAGTTGGGTTGTCTCTTTGTGGTGTGATGCCTCCCCCTTAGATCCCTTTAATCTTTGTAATCTGTTTTCAAATATTAATAAAAACTTTTGCTGTTCAAAAAAAAAAAAAAATTGTATATATTTGTTTCCCTCGTTTTTATGTTATGGTTCTCTCGGTCTGTTTCTCTTTTCTTTAACTCATGTCTTTGTTGGATCTCTGTTAAAAAACTTGGGGGCTGACTTCACTTCGATCTCCTATTAGTTGGCTCAGTGTGGATTGTTCTATTGATGTTAGGTCTGTTAATGTAATCTCCTTTCAACATTTTTTTCTTCCTTCTCTTTCTCTATACATAAGTAAATTTTAGTGTGTGTATGTATATCCATGGGCGGACAAAAATAGAGGCAAGGGTTGTCAACTGATCACATTGGATTAACTACACAGTATATATATATTTTTGATGTTTTGGTAACCGTGCCTCAAGATCATATACAGTCTTTTCCGGGAGATGTTTTCTATTTACATTCCCGTTTCTTAGAAAGAACTGCAAAACGATCGGAACGCATGTAGCTTGACCGCCTTACCCGTCATTGAAACACAAGCTGGAGACGTATCCAAGTAACATATTTATTTATAACCTTGCCTAAATTATTCACCAAACGTACCCTGGTCTTTTATTTTTTTGTGGTCCCACCACTTTTTAACACTCTCTTTTATGCGAAAAAGTGGAGCACAACCACAACATATAATTTACGTTAAAAAAAAATCACAACATATAATTTTCTTTTGTGTAGTCTCACTATTTTTTTAACTCCTCTCTCTCTCTCTCTGCCCCAACTAACATACCATACCACTTTTTGCTTATACTGTATATCTTTTGGTTTAGTATTATAAAGTGCTTCATCCGTCCCATTTTGATAGTTTCCTACAAAAAGACAGTGTAATTTTTTGATAAAACAATAAAGTACTTCTATTTATAATTTTTAAATTTTTTCACACCAAATTAAAAAACTAATCGAGATCTTTAATTTAGTGCAAAGAAAATCGAAAAATCATGTGCGGAAATATTTTGCTTTTCTATCCAAAGATTGCACGTATTTTCATAGGAGACTATGAAAATGGGATTGACATGCTGAGATTCTTGACTCCACTGATAGTAGATCCCCTACATATCTATAGCACATGGATATGGTAGATTATTAAATCACTTATTATAACCTAGTTAATCCATATACTAACTAAAATTCAATGGTTTTGTAACCAGATATCCAGTTTTTTTACTTAATTTTAATCTAATTACCCTTTATACACAAGTTTAATGAAATAAACGATTATGATTAGGTTCAGATTTCCTCCCAAGCGCCATCTTACCATACGGATTTGGATTTGCCTTACCAGACGGTAATAACAAATAGACTCACACCATCTTTGAACTTTTGCAAATTTTCTACTGGTTCATCTTGTCTTGTCTCTCTATTATAGAGAAGAGCAAGACTGCTGCCTCTGCCGCCGTCTCATTACTTCCAGCTGACATAATCTGAGACATTTTATTAACACTGTGATCTCAAGTCCATCATCAGATGCAAGACAAGGTGTGTTACCTACTCCTCTAACCCTACTTCGCCAAATTGTATCTTTCAAAGGGGCTCTCTTCCCCTCAGTCTCATTCTTCGTTGTACCTCTCATGACTGCCCTAAAAACTGCTCTCACTCCGGCATTCTCAACCTCGATGATCCCGTGTTTACACTACTGCAACGCCATTGTGAAGTTCAGATATGAAATTTACATTCCAAATGGGGGTTACATGTTTGAAGTTGTAAGAGCATATATGCAACCGGTTAATTTACTTGTATTCCCGTTTCAATGAGGATAATATTGTGGAGACTAACTGATTCTCCAAGGACGACAACATTTTCTCCTTCCCAAACCTCCCAAATTTACACCAATGATGCAATATACATTCGGGTTGGGTGGACACGTCCAACCGCTTAAAACTATGGTAGATGGAAGTACGGAACTGTGTTGATGACTATTAACGATAAAATCCCTCGAGCACGGGATGCTCTCTGAGGCATATCTATCGGGAGGGCAACAAGGTGGCAGACTTCACAAGTGGGTCTTTCACATTTCTCCACCGGACCGGAGGTTATCATCCCCCTCCTCAAAGCAGACATGAGGGGGGTTGCGTTTGAAAGGATGCAATTGCTTTTGCTTTTCCTATGCACCCAAAAAAAAAAAAATTAACGATAAAAACCTTGTATGTTATGATCCCAAAACAAGAGTGATAGAAAAACTTAATCATCACGGTGTTGGATGTTGGACCGAATAAGTTGCTTATACACAAAACTTCATCTCTCTACCATGGATGCTAGGAAATGGTGTGGGTAAATGTCACGAGTCCACACAATAAAGCACATTATGTAACTTTAGTCACATAAAGCACTCATAGTGGGCCGGGTCGAAATGCTCACGCATGCACATTATGTAACATAGGTCTTTAGTGAGCCGGGTCGTTTCTTAAGATGGATGACTCTATCCCTAGTTAAACGGCATATCACGAGTCCACACAACAAAGCACACCTGAGGAGTGATGACCTCTCGAAAAGCAAAAAAACACAAGGTCTACTGTGTTCATACTCTACCCACATTTAAGTAAGCTACGCTGCGGTCTTATTTAATTATCAAAACCGATTAACGTGTAGCATAAATTAAGTTGCTAGGGGATCATGTAAAAAAATTAGTTCAATCCAATATCTATAACTACTTGATCGGAAAATATAGCTCTTGGGTTTAGAATTGGATAGAGCAAAATTACATCTTTTGATAAAGTACTTGCGAATATCCCATTGAATTGAATATTTGCATATATTGAAACAAATCATTTTAGGAGAAATGAGCAATTTTGAAGAAGCAGCAACATAACCCACCAAATGTTTTGGCAATTTTTTATTTTTTTTTTGCAATTGTTAGTTTTGCGTTAATTTTTTTATATATTTATGCTCAAAAACTGATTTTTTTTAATAAAGGCAAAATGTCTAATAATACACTATTTTTGTCTTTTTATTTAAAAAATTCAATTTCAAACATAATTTTTTACTTTTTAGATTCCTCTCGCCAAGACGAACCATTTATCCGTTTAGATTATTATTATTATTTTTTTGGTAGATTATTGGTTGGTCTCGGAGGGGAAGGGCATCTCTTGTCCTCACCCTTTTTTAATCCAATTTTTTAGTCTAAATCCTCAATTTGGGTAGGTTGAGCTTCAATGGAAAATCCTATTTTCACCTCAAATTTATTTTTTAAATTACAAATGGCATATATGTCAATAAGTGAGATGATAGAATCAAATCTGGCGAAGGTCCGACGATTCTCTAGCAGCTCTGGTGAAGGTCTGGCAACCTTGCAGTAGCTCCAGTGAAGCTTCTGACTCAAATCGAAAGAGTCAGTGAAGCTCCGACATCAAATTGAAAGATTCGATGAACTCCATCATCATTTCAAGACGGCCGACAAAGCTCCGGCAAAGATCCGACATCATATTGAGATGACTAGCGAAGCAAGGTAGACGTCCGAAAAATGGGTAAAAGGTTGATGTTGGAGCCTGAAGCTCGAAAAAGGAGAAGTGGCAGAGCCTTAAGTTCGAAAAGGCAGTGACGGAGCCTGAAGATCGAAGAAGTTGAAGAAGAAGCGGCAGATTCTCGAGCCCGATGAAATTATCATGAAGCATCAAGCCCTTGAATCAAAAGAGAAGAGTAAGACTATAAGAGGATAAATTTCTTTGATTAGAAATTCATGAGAGATTGTAATCCTAGCTTTCTCAAATCAATAAAGTACTTTGGTGCTGTGGATTAGGTTGTGGTTTTTTGGTCGTGTACTGCTCTTTCAAAATGAGAAAAGAATACTCCCTTCGTCCTATATTGTTGGGCCTCTTTACCTTTTTTAACTTCTAAAAGAATTGTTTATATCTCATAATCTATAATGTTTTTTTTGTCATTCTAACAACTTTGTTTAATAAAATTAATTGAGACATATCAAACAAAATCTATATTGAATATAACAAAATTTAATAAATTAATTATAGACAATTCTTTGTGACGTTCAGAAAAAGGAAAGAAAGGAAAGAAGCCCAACAATATGGGAGGGAGCGTGTAGGTAAAATTCCAAAAATGGGTAAGGATTTACGTAAAGATTGGAAATGAACTTTAAGCTTGGGGTCTGAAAATAACTGTCAAGATTGGTCCGGCGCGATTTCAGCTCAGATGTTCTCTCCCAAAACAGCCGCCCTAAATTTTTCCACTGGTTTTTTCTTTCCAGTGTAGTGATTCCCAGCTGCTCCAACCTTCGATCCTTCCTCTACAATAATGTCAACCAGCAACAGAAAAAGAAGATCAGATGCTCAGCTAATCAGAAACGACGAACCAGACGAAACCCACCAAGTAGTAGTTGAAGAAGAAGAAGAAGAAGAAGAAGAAGAAGATCGTCAATTGATCTGCCAATATTCTGTCCCGGATATCCCGACCCACATAATCTTCGACATCCTTTCACGACTCCCGATAAAAACCCTCTTCAATTGCCGCCGCGTTTGCAAGGACTGGCTCTCTCTCATCTCCGACCCTCTTTTCGCCAAGCTCCATCTCTCTAGATCACAGGTAAGCCTCTTGATGAAACCCATCGGCCACTATCCCAACCCGGGAATACTCAATCTGGTCGATTTCCAAGTTTCCCCTTCCACTTTTCCTCAAAATGCTGTGATGAAGTTGGTACCCGAAATCAACCTCCCCAAAATTGCATTTAACAATGCCTATAACAGCTTACTGAACTCTTGCAATGGCTTGCTCTGCTTGTGCGAGCCCGACACCCTCGACCCCATCTATGTTTGCAATCCGATTTTGGGTGAGTTTATCACCCTTCCAGAATGCACTGAAACGAAAATGTGCTGCTATCGTACCTCTGCTTTTGGTTTTAGTCCAAAGACCAACCAGTACAAGGTGCTAAGGTTCTTTCACCCCTGGGTTATCAATCCTCAGAACGGTCAAAAAGAGATAAGAAACTATCCGGATGGGGAAATATATACCCTTGGGGAAGGATCATGGAGAAGCATTGGAACAATCCCTAGCAATTTTGAAAATTTCTCGTTTAATACATTCCTCAATGGAGCTATTCATTGGCTTGATTTTGACTTTGGTTGTCCGGACTTGATTTATTGTTTCGACTTTGGGAGTGAGCAATTTCGGGGAGTACCTGAACCTTCGGGGTTAAGTTCGGTTGAAAAATTTTGGACTCATATGAAAGTTGGAGTGCTGCAAGGTTGCCTCTCTTTGTGTGATTATTTTGACGGCGAGCATGCTGCAATATGGGTGATGAAGGATTATGGGGTAAAGGAATCCTGGTGTAAAGATTTTGTCATTCCGAAAATGAGCATTGCCAGTAAATCGTTGGTTAATTTTTACGAACCGATAACGGTTTTTGAGGATGGGAAAATCTTGATTTCATTCACTGAAGATGCTCTTTTTCTGTATGATCCTACGTCGCAACATTATGAGGATGTTCAGATTCTTGGAATCACGTCCATGTTCCATGCGATCGCTCATGTTTCCAGTTTGGTTTCACTTAGAGATGTTGCAAAAGGACAAGCTGTGAAGGTACACGTTATCTAACCCAGATACTATTTGTGAGTAAAAATCACGTGCGAATTGCGGAAAAAGCTCTTGTATGTATCTCAGCTTTCGGCAATTTCATCCATGGCAACTGTGTCCTGCATGTGCGGTTGTTGCCAAGCATGTTAATTTGTTGTACTCTCGTGTTCATAAAATGATTGGTTTTTCTAATTCCTTGGGTTCTGTATTATATCCATCTGCATGCTTTAAACTATGAAAATAGTCCCTTTATATTTTCTGGAGGAGATATTGCAACTCTTAGTACATGCTATTTTTCTAGATGAGGATGTTCTTAGCAGGATTTTATTGGTAAAGATGAATGTTGTTTGTATGTGCCTCTAGGTTCTTATTGCAGTCTCTAGGTTTGGACTCTTTATTTATCACTTTTCCAAAGAAATGTGCTCTGTTAACTTAAGCTCCTGCTTTTGGCAATTAACTGTGGTATCCTAGGCTGTTTATGCCCTTCAATTGTATGCCAGAGACGGAGACAAAACAAAGCTGAGTTTTTGGTATTTTAAATATGGATTCTTTGCTTTGGATGTGCAAATGTGTCAACTGTATAACACTTGGTGATTAATCTGGTATTTTAAGTTTTGTGCTGATTCATACTGGTAAAAGTTGATAGGTATGTAACTATAAATGGGAAAGCAAACTTAAAGTTCTTTGTGTCTTTTGTTCTGGTGAATAGAAAGGTATGGTCATTGTGACTTACTACTGAGATAGTGGCTTCTAAACATTTGAATATGACCATCAGTTCAACGATGGCATATTCCTATGAAATTATGGAATTCCCAACAAAATAATTTTCTCGATTTTAAAAGATACTTTTTTGAATTCTTTCTTTGGGAGATTTGGTGTTTGTGGCTAGTTGTAGACTTGCAGTAGACAATTTTTTCCTGCAAAGCTACTGTAATAGCTTAAGGTTCAAAATATCTCTCATCATTTTTATTTATTTATTTATTTTTCCATCCTCTTTCCATCAATCTTCTCCTTTCTTGAAACTACTCTTGAGTGTGAAAGATTTTGGTGAACAAAACACGGATGGGATGGAATAGCTCGGGAGGTTAGGTTTGGTGTACGAGAATGGAGCAGTATGAAATCAACCAAGTCTATGTGTTTGTTACTTGAAGATTACAAGATTATTACTTGCAGAGCGTGTTGCATTAGTGTTGGGATATGGTTGTTATGCGCACGTAATGCCTATTTGACCCATTCCTAGCATGGAATGTTTTGGGCCTTCGACCTTTAGACTTGCTTTGGCATTTTTTCCCTTCAAGAGACTGGGTAAGGAATGAATTTGATAAGAGTGTCTATGGGTTATTTTTGGGTAGGATCTGAAGTTAGGTTCAGCAGATCCACAAAACCCACATGGAAGCAAGGACTAGTGTTCAAAAAGAAGGTTTGGGCGGCCAAGTACTCGCCACCTAGGTACTGGAAGGCCCCTCGCTGACTAGCCCGCCTAGCCTAACTAGTCGCCTGACTGGTGCCAAGTACTCGACCTAGAAGCTAGAAGGTGCCAGTCGCCCTGGGAGCACCTAGTGAGTTTTAGAACCTTGGCAAGGACTCATGGGATCATGAAACTGCGTTTTCACCCAATGAGAACCTTAAGGTTATTTGACAATATGGAAAGCAAAATTGATTAATTAGTCAGTCACAAGTATCGTTGCTACATCCTTTTTCATGCCCCTGGTTTTATGTTTTACATGTTCAGTATTATGGTGGAATCTTTTGTTTCGTCAACCGGATGGAGGACTTTTCTAGTAAGAAACAAAAAGCAATGTCATGGGCATGAGGGTCGGTAACAGGGAGTAAAGTAGGCCATCAACATGTATCTTCACGGGTCGCCCTTGTGGAGTAGTTGAGTTCTTTCGAATTCTTGTATAGTTTTTCGTACGTTAATTGAAGATCAAAGAAAGCTACCTTAGGCTTTCCTCACGCCATTTGGAGAGTAAGACCTTGACTTGAATTACAAAAAAGAAGACTCGACTTGCATGTGATTGCCCACTACAACGGAATGCAGTGGAATCGCCACCGATGCTTCAATGGTCAGATTAAAAATCTCAGGCCTCATAGGGATATTAGGCATATTGAGGTCTGGTAGCATTAAGCAGAAATCCTTTCGAAAAGCAAACTTTGTAGTTCAGCATCTTGAAATAGCCATCCTTTCAACTAAACTGTTAAAAGATCATGGTACAAAGGACTAGAATGATAATTGTTGAGGGGAGAATTGGGAGTTCAAACTAGGTCTCCCAGACTTCATATTCGTCATTTTCTAAAGCAACCCCAGTTTCTTTCACCCCTCTACCATTGTTTCTTATTCTAGTCATTTGTGACACTTCATATTTATTTCAGTTTTTATTCTTTCTTCTTAGAAATAGTACTGTATTTAAGACTAGCCTCTCAGAAAGCAATCAATCGGTCTGTGGCTTTCGATTCAGATTTTGGAACTATTATATATCCAAGGTTCATTGTGTGTCATACTTTTGTTTGATGTCTTCCACAGTACCATCAATAGCACCTAACCTACGCCCCCATTTTGGAATTCATCAATCATTGCCATGCAAACGTTAAGAACCAGCATGTATCCATGATGCCCTACTACTTCTATGTTAATTTTTCTATCTGAGAATTTCATTACATTGGCATATCGTACTTCTTTTTCTTGGAAAAGCTTGGGTTCCTGGTTTTTTTCTTGGTTGACTATAGTTTTTTTTATCATCATATTAAGAAATCAATGGTGTATGTTTCTTGTGTTTATCCACTTATCATTCACCAATTTATCAAAAAGTCTATTTATGAACTGGTGCGCCACAAGTTTTGTACCCTTCAAAGCTGCTACTTGTTATTCATAGATTTACAGAAAAACTCTTTTTATCAGCACAAATAGGAAATTTGAGTTTGAGAGAGATTATGAACTCACCTGACATGACTCACAAAATATGGAGACGATTTGACTGATCTACTTTTGTTCAAATTTGCTACGAAGTTGTATAGTGGTGGCAATGCATAATTAAACGGCTGCTATTGGAATTATTTTTACCTATATGAAAACAAAATTGTGTGAAAGAATTACAAAAGGAGTGTCATCCTGTTTGTGATGGGGATAAATAAATCTTGGGGCATGCATGTAAAATGATGACCTATTAGGTGCGTTAATTGAGCTTTTTGATAGACATACTTATTTACCTCACTGTTTTAGTTATCAGATAATGAATCTGACTTTTGAATTTTATCCAAAATTCAGATGTGCAGATCCTGAGATGTGGGAACTTTTTTGGGAGGAAGAACAAAGATCAAGATCTTGTTCAATGTTGTTTCAGGAAGTGAAAGTCGCCTTTGTAGTATAGCTGTGCAGGACCTCTCCTAAAATGTTCGAGCAAGGATGGACTGGCTAGTTAAATTTCTTTAGCTCGTTAACTATTGTTGCTTGAACTTCAATAGATCTCAAAATGATGATAGTTAGAATATGGTGGATTTGCTTTTTGGTTCTAGTTCTATGCCATGTAAACTGAAGCAAAAATCTACTTCTAATAGAAGCATTGCGAACCGAGTCTTTCCTTGTTCTATGAGGAAGAACCAAAATGTAGAAAGTAGAGTCGGTTTCTCCACTGGTAAAAATGTTGTCACGACACAAACAGCTAGGTGGTAGAGTGACTTTGCTCGGGTTAAAATGATCTTACTGGCGTCTGTATGTGTATTTTTTCTGCTATTTTGTCTCACTACTCCCCTGGATACACAGGGTGAAAGCCACTGTCCAAACAGACCGCCCTATCTATGGTTGGACTGAGGTGTTGAATTTGACACCTTGTTTTGGCAATAGAGATCGAGACCAAGTGACCCACCATTTAAGCCAACCTCAAGCGTTAGTAATTTTTTTTCAGAGCTCAAGTCCCAACCAACTAGAACTAGCTTAGTTGATTGGAGTCGTTGAACGTTTTAGTTTCCATCCTTCTTGTTTGGAATTTTGTGGGTAATTTCTTGTTTGGAATTGCGTGAGAGAAAGTTACATTTCTTGGAGTAATTCAAGAGATGCGTTTAATAAAGTAACACACTTTGTTAAACCAAAATCATTTTGACGGTCTGGTCGTAATGTCTCATGTGACGACATCATTTGCATCTCTCTCTCTCTCTCCCCCTCCTAGCATGTGATCTCTACCATAATTTTGATGGTTGAAATAGACTTATCTTCAAAATGAAGATTTATTAAATCATTTTCATTATGAAATTGATATGTTAGAAAAAGAAAAAAAACTTCTTTAAGTGATGACGAAGACACTTCAAATGAAGAAGACACCTTAGTTGACCCTTTTGAAAATATTTCCGTAGAGGCAAATCTAGTGTGTGAAACTTTATTTTTAGGGAAAAGAAAAGCAGAGGACCAAAATCTAGATGGGATACCCCCAATGCATCCAGATGACCCTGAATATATTTCAGATACAGACACGTCTGAATATTTATTTGCGAATGAGATTAAAACTGAAGGTGACACTTCGTCAACCTCAAAACCAGCACCATCTAGAAGAGATGATTTAAATAGAAGAGATGGTTTTGGAGCTCATTATGTTCAAGTGGGTTGCGACAATGGCATGGTGATGGTGAGTGTTTATCTCAAATGGTTTGTGGCTGCTATCTTAAGGACTTCACCTTTTGCTTTTATGATTTAGCGATATCAGGCTGGCAACAGGTACAATTTACACCTTAGATGGTGAAGTTTGAGTTCTTTTTTCTGCCAAGCTAAAGGGTGGAAGGGTCAACTAGCTATAGCAAGCTCCTAGAGCGTGACCGTAATGATTTCAAACCCGTAACGAGTCCCGTGAGGGACCAATCATTTATAGGTTTCTAAAATACCGCCGAGGGTTAATGGGTCATAGCCTTGTTAGCGGGAATGCATGAGGGCTGTCATTTTCCTGCCTCGAACCTGCAACCTTTTGAACCCAATTGGCTGAAGTTTGAGTTCGGAGTACACGCCGTGATTATCAGACTTGACGAGCCTGCAACTATGTCAATAACCTTGACGAGTGTTAAGTATGTCTTGTCAAAATTCTTAGGGGAAAAGATTGAAAGATCACTAGATGTAAATGTATTAGTGAACTATCTCTCTGCAATCGATTGGAAAAAAATAAACCCTAACATGGTGATTCTGAGGTGAAATTACTCAAAAATGGTTGTGGGATGGATAATAGGATTAATTTGAGATGAAATTTCATGGAAACCCTCTCATCTATGTCTTCTCATTTATGTTTGTTTCCCACGGAGATACCATAATGTTTAAAATTGTCCAAATAGACCTCCATTTATATGAAATAAAATAAAGCCTAAAAAAAGTCCAACTCTATTAACAGAATTTGGGCAATTTTTATATTATAAATAAAAGGTCAGTGTGAGTAATTTATATATATAAAAGGGCCAGTGTGAGCAATTTTTATAGATGAGGGGGTCAGTGTAATTGTGAGCAATTTTTAGGGCGTAGAATTGTTATTTCCTTCATTTCCTTAGAGAGTTAGCCAATTTTTTTCATGTCATACAGATCGGGGTTTTGTTTGGGTAATTTTAAACGTTAGGAGGTCTCCAAGAAAAAACACATAGATGAAGGGGTCGGGGGTCTCCTTAGAATTTCATGATCAATACTTGTTGGGTTGCAGTCGTAGCTCATAGGGGTGTCCACGGATCGGATCCGGACGGATCCGATCCGCTCAGAGCGGATTATGGTTTTTAAGATCCGGAACCGAACCGAACATTCACGGATGGATCAACGGATGGTTCGGATTGGTTCGGATTGATCGGATTGGCGGATTGGATGATCCGCTGGACAGCCCTAGTAGCTCATATAGTAGCTCATATGTCCGCGTTTGGTATAGAGGTTTCAGAGCCCAACTTCTGGCGCAGTTTCAGCTCAGATTTCTCTCCCAAAACAGCCGCCTAAAACTCTTTATCAGTGTGAGCAACAAAGGTATATTCATTTTCATTCTAGGCCACCTTGAAACATCAGGCACAGATAGTAACACTGCTGCAGCAACAGCTCCACAGGACAAAAACGTTGCAAGACAGACGTGACTGATATTGCATTTTCCCCACTAACACCTGCAAAATTACGTAAAAGGAGAATGGATACAGAATAACAGGATATATGATATATGATATTTGGTACTCACTTTAACAGAACAACGCCAAGTTCTACCCTCGAGTTACAGCAAGCCCACACGAAACATTAACTAATGGATGTAGTAGGAAACGCGACAAAGGAACGACATATTGAAACCAGATCATCGGAATGACCTGCCCGGACTTCAATTACACGCAGTATCTACATCAACAGCTGCATAGCTATATCCTTTTGACTGCAACTATGTTGTGAACACCATATAGTCAAAGCCCCAATTTAATTTTATGACCTAGCCTAAGAAGAAAGAATTCCGTCGAATGCAAAACAAAAGAAGAGGCAGCACAAAATAGAGGACATAAAAGGCGACTGTTGAATTGTATATACCTTCATATATAATCTTTACTGCACTTATTATCTCAACGGGCCATACACTGCACTCCTGCATCACACCTTGTCTTGAAATGCCGTAAATCCTTAGATGCATAGGCATTGTCCCCTGAATCCAAACAAGCCCTGTGGCACCAGCAGGGTATTAAGACGGTCACTGTTCATACGGTCCACGAAAAAAGCTACACTATTTGAACAACAAATATTCTACATTGTTAAACCAGCCTAAAATCCAAGCTCATACACCTTACATAACTGGTCCATTGCATAATCAGAGATAACCATCAACTATGTTGGAAGCAATTCCCTTTTACGAACTAGGACGACATAACTTCTAAAATAGTTCATATACAGAAAGCACCAATATAAGAAATAGGAAATGCGACCATATAAAACTATTACCATCATTGTGTAAGGGAACTTTATGCTAAATCAGACTACACACAGCACGAGCATAAACCAGACTACACACAGCACGCCCGAACTTGATAGCCTAAACTGCGTCTGTTGAGAGCCATGTAAGCATGGCCAATCTAGCATGAGACTGGATGTGAGTCTACCGCAAATAGAACTAGTTCAACAGCTTCCTTCGATCCAAAAAAAGAAAACTGAAGCAAAATCATGACCTAGTTGAAGCATTTGAAGCCTGTAAACAGAAAACATGGGTACAAGAGAGGGGGGGTCGGGAGCAGGTCGCTACAGCAATAGCTCCAAGAATGGGACACATGATGGAAAACAGACGTTACTGATAAGGCCAATAGGATCTGCAAATTTAATGATAGGGGAACATACATTATCAGAAACTTGCATACGCGAGTGCTTTTAAGTAACCAGCATTGAAAGAAAATGATTTAAGAAAGCATTTTTAAACCAACATACAAGGGGAAATCTTGTACAACCTCATGATACACAGGCAAAGGAAAAATTACAGCGCATGACCGGTAGTGCTACTGCTGCAAAAACAGCTAATAAAAAAACAGGCCACCAGAAAGGAGAGGTGGTCGGAAGGAAAGAAATATCAATGATAACCCGTCTCCAAAAGCATATTTTGCTACATTTTTATTGCTTCTTGAGGGAAAAAAGAACATAAACACAGAATGTGTTTTGGATGAGAACACGAACAAGTACATTGACAACTACTTTCAAAAAATCTTGAACCACAGGAATAAGGACTGCAATGAAAAGACACGGCCACAATAAAATAACTCCTGTGTAAACAGATAAGGCAACAGGTTAGAAAAGGAAGTACGAAGAGAACTCCACCAACAAAACCTCAACGACGTACTCTACCTCCATATATAGATAGATCCACATGGACTATCCCTTCGCATATGAGACATTAAATAATTCAGGGGCCACAAGAAACAGCCTTGAAATCCAGCATCAGTAGTCAAGAAAACATAGGTTTTATTAAAACTTCCCAGCATGGATACCAACACCAAATGGTAAGAAGACCAAACTCTTACAAGCTCCAGTCCAGTGACAACCATGCATAGACACGAATGCACAGACATAAGGGAGAATGCTAACAACATACCCATCTATAAAGCAGGTTCATGTTTTTTCTTATTCAAGTCGAGTCTCGAAAAAAGTAAATCAAACCAAAACATACATCAATTATGTTCATAAAGGATCGGACACAATCTTTTTATGTGATGGTTTTCAGGCTACCAAATGTACAACCCTCCTCCTTTCTCCGGGCTTGGGACCGGCTGTGTTAGAGATAACACAGGCGGAGTTAAAAGATTGAGACAAAAAAATATTAGGATATTAAAAAAAAAACAGCAAATATTTTCAACTAACACATGCAGGCATTTGGATGCAAGACCTAACCAACATGTTGAAATACATTTCACAGCTTCGCTGAACATCTTGAACCCCTATCCAAACAAGACTGCAAGGGAAAGACAAAAGTCTTGGACCACAAACGAGATAAACTTCAGAAATCCACTCAATAACTTCTGCACAAACATATCAGAAAGAGGCCACAGAAGGTAAGAGACCCCCATCAACAAACCTCAACCTAAGAAGCTTTCCATATGGTGCAGATAGATCCATACAGACTTTCACCCAAATAAGTGTTCACGAGAGAGACACCACCCTACAATCCCAAGGGAGGCAACAGAAAGTAGCCTGAAAATCTTGCATCAGTGGTTGAAATAAAGGAGTGTATTAATGTCTCCCAACATGCATTCTCGACAACTTAAAAAAGTTAATGATGCCACAAGAGAGAGTAAAAAAGACTAAAATACAAGACCAGCTACCATGTAGAACAGGAAGTCTTGAATTGTAAGTGTCCACAAAAAGTTCCATACTGAGAGTACCGAGAGACCACATCCTTCATCACTAACTTATCATTGGACTGTATATACAGAAGACTTCAAAAAATGAAAAATAATTATCACCAATAACAAAACAGCATAATAGCCATACCAGCCAGCCCAAACAATATAGGCAAAAGTCAGTTTCCCCAACTTCGCTTCAAAGGCCACAATCAATCGATCCATGAGCCACACCTCAATGATGAGGCTACGTGAAATGTAAACAGAACCCCACGTCGAATACAACTAATTAAGAGCCCAAGACAAAGGAAAAGGTTCCATTGGAGACAGATGGCCAAACCTCGTAAATGGTATCAGGGTATATCTCTATCCAGGTATCCAAGCACAGCAGCCGCTACTAATCATCAAGGGATAGACGTAATAATTTGATAAGCCGTAGTAGCATTTTTCCACTTTCTGCAATCATGGACATATAAATCCATAAAAAAAGCCCAAACAAGAGGGAAGACCGGAAAGACTACCTTAGCATCAAGTCTACAAGTTGAACAACAGTAGAACAGGCCGTCAAGGAATTAGAACACATGCTAGATAGGCCCTATCATACTCCCATGACTACGAAGTGTTTCTGTAAGAGAATATAACGAAATTGGTGGAGGTTGCTGGCAAAAGATATTGCGAGAGAAACTTCCCTCCTAGAAGTATGCCCCATCAGAAACTTGTAAGAAAATCGATACCTTCCCCTCAATCTGTTACGTTAATAAGGAAAGATTAGGATTTGGTTTCCTTCTCTAACTCAGCTTTGTTGTACCTGGTAATGCACCAAAAATAAAATATGCATACAGGGACCTATACCAAAAGAAGCAAGAATGCGAGCGCACAGCAGCTTTGTTGTACCTGGTAATGCACCAAAAATAAAATATGCATACAGGGACCTATACCAAAAGAAGCAAGAATGCGAGCGCACAGCCTAATAATCCTCATGGAAGTGTGTGATCTACATTTGAACAGCCGAGACGAACAACCAATTGTCAACATCAACAGAAGGCTGCAAATGTAAAGCTTTATTGAAACCTCACCAGTCTAAGACCTCACCAGTCTAAGACACCACCTTAAACGACCAACACAGCATTCAAGATCAGCTTATCATCTCGCCTAAACTTGGAGATATCTTACAATTAACTTCAGCATCACCCAGAATATAGAAAATAAAGGCAATAACTAACCAGAGAGGACCATCATTCAATCACCAATGTGTCAAAGTCAACAGAGAGCTACATCACTTGGTACAGGTCAACGAAACTGGACAAGGCTATTAACCAATTAGGAACAAGATCATCTGTAACATAGCAAATTCCATCTTAAATCTAACTTCAACAGAGAGTGATTTACCGTAACATGAATAGACCATGAACAAAATTGCAGCTCAGACTCAACCATCAAAATAACTGACCCGGACATAAAATAGTATAATGGCCATGATACCCACTGTGGTCAGAATTCTCCGTTATGCACCTTCCCCCCCCCCCCCCCCCCAAACTGATTTAGCATCGTTGCTAACAAAAATGACCACAAGCCAGAGCAATTTATGCGAGAGAACAAGAAATCAGTATCTGAAACAAAGTTCAGCATCACCTATTAACTGGCCATAAGAATATCTGCTACAGCGGACGAGAGCATTATGATGCCACCGACGGGAGCAAACAAAAAAAGGACAAACGATTAGGGATATTTGCTGGTTGGGCACTGCTCTTCAACAACAAATTACCATGATTTACCCTCTAATTCAACCTCAATGTTGTGCTTGGTGATACTTCTGCTGTATACTGCGTGCCCACTGAGTTTGGATGATGAAAGAAAGATGCAACAAACAAAAGAGAGAAGGAGAGACCCTTGGCTGCCCGATAATATGGTTTCCTCCTCAATGAAATTTAAAATGCTGCAGGGAATCAAGTAATCAATAAAGGAAAAGAAAATGAGCTACAATTCCAGGGGCAATAGGGGAAGGGGTGCCAAATGATGGAGAAAACTTGACATAAAATACTAGTAGGCACGATATACCCCCTCATTAATCTCATGTAAAGAGCTTCCTGACAAACACAGATAGAGGATATACACCATCTACAATTAAAGATTTCAGAACCATTTGCTTGCAATCTTTTATCTTTATATCATCCAACTATTTAGCTCCTCGTAATCAAGAATAAACCACATACCTAAATAGCCACCATAAAATAGAGCATTACTCATAAACAACAAACAAAATATGTAAGAAATAAATAACTGAAGAGGAAAAGGATAAAAAGGGAACCAAATAATGAGTACCAGCAGTGATGGATTAATAAAGAACTAGCGAGCTAAAATAACGGCCTTGCAAGTTTTTAACATACTATACTTCTGTTAAGACAAGAGAAAAATAACAACCCTTAACAGTCTGAAAAAAATGAGACCAGATAATAGCCTGGGCAGAGTTGGCATTTCCGCAGCATGTGGCAAGAGTATCTCCAAAAGTAAATCTCAAAAGTTCCTGATATATTAACAAAGAGATCACACCGTTCCAAAAAACATAAACCTTAAGCAATAGATTTTTCCAGTAAAAAGGACTGATACCACCAGAGAATGTTGTTGTAACCAGAATCAGATCATGCATGATTTAATTTGGTGGAAGAACTGTGATTGCAGAAGTCAGTCCCTTGTGGGTACTACACTGGTTTCTGGAAAACAATTACAAAAAGGTTTGAATTTTAAAAAGGATACTAAACAAGGAGGACCCAAAAAATGGTGAAGATGAATGAAAGAGCAAGACAAACTCGCATATTTTGAAAAGGACCACCAACTACTTGGACTTCATTTTGTAGTATATACTCCCTGAAAATTAAGCAACTGCGGAACTCAAAATCCAACTACTGGCAAAAATCACCCGGTGGCAACCAAAATCAAGGACAAGGAACTGCAAGCCAAAATGGAAACAATCTCTCTAAGAAAACAAACTCAAAGTAACTGCAATTGATTGGAACCAAATAATTAAGTGACTTGTAAGCATATGCTACGTATTGACAACCACATAGGGATAGCATGGTGTCTCGCATGAGCGAAGGTATGCAAACCTGCCTCACATCCAACTGAAAGATACATAACAAATGAGCCACAATAGGGTTACACTTGACTCCTTGTTGGAAACATCTTTCAAAACTCTGAAGAAGCATATTGATTGCATCTGAACAACCATCATAACAACATCAATGTGCCAAAATCAACAAGTAGCTGCATAGAAGGTTGAATAGCCAATGTGCTAGAAGTCAGGCTAAAGCAAGTGATCATGTTTAATCATGAAGGACAAGGCCAACCAAAGAACAAGATCCCGTACAGATAACCAATGTGCCAAACTTAACAAGTGGCTCATAGATGAATGAATCCAACGTGCTAGAAGTCAACACAGACAGTAAGCTAAAACAAGTGATTATGCTTAACCATGAAGGACAAGGCCAACCAATGAAGAACCAGATTCCATATGGACTGAAACTAACCAGAGATCATCGATTGCAGCTGTGTTGGTTTATCCTTCAACATAACTAAGATCAAGAGGCTAGAAAAGTAAGTGAAACTTCCACAGATATCAATGTCTGGATTCATTCCACAATCTGAACTTGAGCAGACCAAAATCAAAATCCCAGCAGAATACAGAATAGAACTAAAAAAGCTGAAGCTCTATCCCGCCTATAGAATAGAGGACGATAACATGTAATAGGAGAGGGTTTAACATGATAGCAACTCAGTAAATGATCTCCATGATGCACCTTTTCACCAGGCTTCGGTCTGAGCTTCCTTCAATGCAAACCATAATCATGAATACAGATCTTAAACAGCACTGAATTGGGTAATACTGAAAGAAATTAGAGTACAGTTCTAACCAGGAACTCAAGGTAAGGTTGTCCAAAATATTACAGCAGCAGGCAAAATTAGACCTGCACCACAAGAATGCCGATAAAATTTGAAGTGCCAATCTAGTCAACCATCTGAACAACTGATGGAAGACTTCTTCTCAATGAATGGAGAACGCAGGAAAAGTAGTATGAGAGGCAATGTTTGCTATCTAGGTACTGCATTTATTCTCTTCAATAGGATGAACAATATTTATCTTGTTTCCCACAATCCAATGCAGTTGATGCATTGTGACATGCTGGGGGCTGACAACCCACATCTACGCTGTGTGGAACTGTGGATAAAACGAGGCTGATGAAAGGAGGAAGAAAACAGTAGAAAAGAAAAGGGAAAATACAAGTCAGAGGTTCTATCACAACATTAAATACCTCCTAAAATGCAATTCCAACTCCAACAAATGCTGCAGAAAAAAACCAAATCCATGATGGACAAGTCACACAGACACGTTAAGAGAAAAGGAGAGCAAGGAAGAAAACATTACAACCACCCCTCCTTTGTTCAGCTCCCTAGTAATTGGCTGCAATAGATAAAACCTTAAATAGGCACTAGAAATAAAGGAACTCCATACCCATGACATGTCTTTATCATTACTTCTCAAATTCAAAAATATGAACCTCTAACCTTGACAATTCGACACTCAGTACATTTGTTTAACTCCTCAAGAAATCTACAAATATGTTGAAGTTCAGCTTTGTATCTGATATTCTTGAGAGGAAAAAAAGCTTTGCATTGATTTATGGTCTGAACAAGTTACAAGTCTAATACCACTCACGGGAGAAAGTTTCAAGAATATATGTTGTAAAACTGACCGACAACCACAATGCATCTCCACTCCAAGCCAACAATGATCTGCAAAACTTATGCAGGAGGACAAAGAGAGAAAAAAAAATAATACCATACTAGTCATAAATATATGATATTTCTCAGAAGACAAAACGCTAGAGAAACACTCAAACCTGCACGCAAGGAGCTTAAACAACTCTAATGATGCACGTGGAAATAAAAAGATGCTACCGAGTGACAGATAATGCTGAAAAAAGAGAGGAAGAAACACAGCATCATACACAATGACGGGAGGGCTATGTACTTTTCTATCATCCTAGAAATTGGATGAAACAAAATAAAGAAAGATGAGGAAGAAACAAAACCATATCCAGGGGTTGATCCAGCTCCCCCCTCTCCTCAACAGATGAGACTGTCACCAAAATTTAGTTCACAAAAGGCAAACCAACTACAAGCAGCAAAATAGCAAAAAAGCAAAAGCCAATACCTATCCCTGCTACAACCCATCCTCCGACGAGGAGAGAATGCTAACTTCATCCTTATCTCCAAAAGTATACCCCTTTATTTAGTTGCGTACTTTATGAGTGTTTAAGAGACAAGCAACAATCACCTGCAAGGGGCTTCTACTTATACAACTCTCATGATAGATACGGAATGGAAGTTTGAGAAAAAAAAATGACACTGCATGACAGATAGTGTTGCATAAACAGATGAGGTTAGAGGACACACACCAAATGATGATTGAAAATCCCAACTTCATTCCTGTCTGTTGCTGTGTTTTACTCGTCCCATCTTATAAGGGCAAATGATTTTAAACCAAAAATGCGAACCTCCACTATGCAACGCCCCTACATCCCCTACAAATGCATATGCAACTACCTGTTGAAGATCTTGAACCACCCCAAACAAGACTGCAACAAAAAGACAGGTCTTAGACCGCGAAATATAATACCAATCCAGCTACCAACAAATGAAAACCACATCCCTCCAAGTGAAATTTTTTTTTGCCTATCATCCCCTTTCTTATAAATCAATAACTCCATAATCCCTAAAACTCTCATCTACATAATCCCAAAGGCCAAAACTCTTATCTACATAATCCCTAAAATCTTTATCCCACTCCTGCGATTTGCTGCTTCTTTTTTTCGATATTTTTTTAAAAGATATAAGCTTTGATATCATCTACGCGATGATCCAGATAATCCATAAAAATCTCCATTAGTTTTTTCAAAAATATCCATTATGTTTAACTAGATTATGTTCTCTCAGTGTGTTTGTGTGGGTGTGTGTGGGTGTAAAAGTTTAACTAAATGACAAAACAGGGAGTGTGGATTTCAATTTGGGGGTGAGAAAATCAATTACCTAAATGTATTTGACAAAACTTCAAATATGAATCATATGAATGACCACACGGAGATCCAGCGTACACAGCGGAGACAATATTTGTCAACAAGAAGTGGTCAGACAAAAAAAAAAAACTACTTGCACCATACTGGAGACATGAACTCCAGGAAGCATCATCAACTGAAAAGAACCCTAAAGGGAACCCAACTAGTTAAAGATAATTCCAATAAAGTGCAGTATTAATGGTTCAAAATATCATTTAGAAAATACCACATAACCTTTAACCAGAAAGAATTCTGAGAGTTGGATCTACATTCAAAATCTCTTGCAAATCCTTCCATAGCCCTTGGTCCGCGTGTAGTCTCTCGATTTCAGAGAACTGTATAATTAACTTAAAAGAAATAACCTCATGGTCGATTCAAGTAATCACCTATAACTAGGAATCGAAGAAAGGAAATCTATAGCTCAAGCCAACAAACCAGCGTTCTAAAATCAAGAATCCGAAAGCACTTGATCCGTTTTCTGAAATGCTGAAACAATTAAGCGGCAAATCCACCAAACCAACCACAAGTTGTTAGGTAATAGCCAGGAGATTCCAAAGAAATCAAAGAATTCAATTGGTAAAGGAACCTGACTTAGTATTCGAATTGGGGGCGAACAAGAACATCTACAAAACCTAAAAAATATTCTTCAACCGATACGGAATTCAAGAATCCCCTCATATAAGCACACCGATCAAATTAGCCACCACTTGTTAGGGACCACTTGTTAGGGATATCAAGGGAATTTCCAAAGAAATCAAGAAATTCTAATGGTAGAGGAACCTGAATTAGCATCAAACTGTTGAGAATCAGAACAATATACTCAGCCGAAAACTATCTTCCACCGATATGGAGTCGCATCGCATGACACATAGTGAATGGAATTGAAGAATAATTCACAGATCAATCACCCCGATAAAATCAAGCACGACTTGCTAAGCTACAAGGGAAATTCCACAGAAATCAACGTATCCAAAGCTAAAGAAAACCACTACCGACTTTGAATTAACAATCAACCGTGACGAAAGAAATCAACAAATCACCCGTAAACAACCTAGATGATATGCAATACCAAATCGCCAGACACCGCCTGAGGCCGAATTGGAAGCCAAATTCCAAATCCGAACCTAGAAAGACGAAAGAAATCAACAAATCACCCTTAAACAACCTAATAGATGATATGCAATACCAAATCGCCAGATACTGCTGATCAAAAAAAAAAATCGCCAGATACCGCCTGAACGCAAATCGGAAGCCAAAGTCGAATTCCAAACCCTAGATAAACTGCAGAACAGGAAGTATAAGATAGGAGAGATGATACCAGAAATCCTCGACGCCTGAAATCAGACACGGTTTGAATCGAATCGAAAGAGGTGTAGCGGCTATTTATAGACGGGGTCAGGGAAGATACACGGCTAGGATTGGGCGGTGTTCTGAGATCGAACGGTTAATAGATTGTCCTTATCTTTGAAGGAATAGGAAAGCATTCTTTGCCGCGTTTTTTTAAGGCGGTGGAATTATTCAGCTTACGATATACGCCAGTGATATCGCGCCACCTGTCTTACGTCGGTTATGTCAGTTTTATCTGGATTCTCGGCGCACGTTCCTTGGGGCTTGGTCAATATCGGTTGGACTAATTTTAGTCCTTTTTCAGTTTTTTGTAGGACCATACAAAAGTGGGCTGTAATTGCCCAGCCCAAAGAATGCACAATTTCCAAATAAATAAAAGTTGGCCCACTGGACTAGAACGATCCCAGCCGTTTAATTCTATATTTTTAAGATAATTTTTTCGCTTGGCCTTCCCACCAAAAAAAAAAGAGAAATGCTCAATATTTGTGAGTCCCACCTGTACTTTATTGAACACTTCTACACTAAATTTATTTTAAACTACAAGTGTGACCCCACTAAGTATACTTTTTATACCCTTAACGAGTGCAATGGTGCACCCGTTACAAGACCCTTCAAAAAATAGCTTAATCGGATAACCGTAAGAGTGAGTTTGGACCAAATTTTTAAGGGCTTTTTGCTTAGAAAAAGTCTAGAGGCACTAAATAAGTTATTAACTAATGTACTAAATGTGCATGTGCTGTGACACTTTATTAGTGGATGAGTGCATCCATATATTGCATTATGAATGAATGCGAAAGTGTCATGCATACATTTAGTGTAATAATTTGTCAATTATTTAGTATCTGTAAAATTGCTCTTTTGCTTATTGTGCAAAAATTGGTTTTGCCTAAAAAGACAACTTGTTTGAGCTAATTTAGCTATCCTTATAGTAGAAGACAAAGTGTCCTTGCAGTTGGCACTAAATAATGTACTAAATGACCCAACCCAACTAATGCGCAATTTTAAAAAAAAAAAAAAACCGTTTTGGCTATTTTTTCCCCTTATTTAAAAAAATTCATTTGTTAATTTTGCGACAAAATTTTAGAGTTTATTAGTTTTTCTTGCCTATGGAAATTTAAAGAGTAAAAATTTATGATCCAAACTCATTTCTTTTTTCAAGTATTTGGATTACTTGTCTTTCAACATAAATTTTTATTTTTAGATTCTTTTTGCCAAGACAAACCAATAATTTTAAAAAATAATAATTCGACGTTAAACTAACAAATGTGAAATTTTTTTGAGTAAGGGAAAAAAAATCTAAATGGATTATTTAGGCTGAAACGGTCTAAAATAATGCACTCGCCGAACTATAACATAAGCAATCCTATGATTGACTGTGAATTGGTGGTTGGACTTGGACCTTTGCTTTTTAAGAAGTCGACCTGGAGGCGGGGAGGCTGCTGTGCGGGAAGCGCACATCAGCTGCTGCACAGGAAGAAAGGTGCCTGCTGCACGGGAAGAAAGGGCACCGTTTTGTAGGGAACTCAAGATTTTTGCCAAACGCGATTTTATGGGACCCATTTTCGGGTCCCATACAAACGATCCAAACCGTTAAATAATTTTAAAATAATTATTAAAGTGGTCATGAAAAAAATTAGACTCATTGGATATTTTTACGTAATTGATCTAATTTGTTTGATTTTCATTCAGAATTCAGAACCCTGTAGTTTGAAAGAATATTCAAGAAAAGTTATACAATTATGTGCTCGGTAATCCATTGATCTGAATAATAGGTGTTGTAGGGCTCGTTCACAAAAGCATCCAGTAAAAAATTTATCTTGATCGGACATCGATATGTATAAAAAAAACTCATATTTTTATTTTATTGATACCGTCGATGTCCGAATAGGATAATTTTTTTAACGGATGCTCTTCTCAACGAGCCCTACAACACCTGTGGTTCAGATTAATGAATTACAGAGCGCACAATTGTATAACTTTTCTTGAAGATTCTTTCAAACTATAGGGTCCTTAATTTGAAAAAAAAAAAAAAAGAGAAGCAAACGAATTAGATCAATTACGTAAAAATATCAAATGGGCCTAATTTTTTTTTTTATAACCACTTGAATAATTATTTTAAAATTATTTAACGGTTCGTATCGTTTGAGTCGGACCCGAAAATGGGTCCCACAAGATCGCGTTGGGCAAACCGTTGAGTTCCGTACAAAATGGTGCCGTTTTCCGTGCAGCAGCTGCTGTGCAATTCCTGCACAGCAGCCTCCCTTCCTCCGACCTGTATTATCTTGCCTAAAGGCACTTCCTACTGAAAATCTCATTTGTTTGAAACATTTATAATGTTTGCAAATATCTAACGTTTTTCAGGCATCAGATTGCCCATGCCTAACTCGTATATATATGTGACGTTTAATCATGCATGTACCCATTCATGTCAATCTTCATATTATTTTGTGAGCTAGATTTGTTTGTTAGCAGTAGCACAAATAGGAGGCTTGATCCTCCCATTCCAAAATGTCGTCTTTCAAAAATTTCAACTTCCAGCAAAATTGTACTCCATATAGGAAGAGCATTAATATCTATGTTCCATATTACATGTCTTGATGAGCATTGTAGAAAAGCAAGGAAGACGACACTATTAATTTTGAATGGAAAATAATGTAATGTTTTGCTATTGCAGAAAATTAGTGTGGATAGAGATATTTCAAACATGTAAGTATTATTATTATTTTTTCACTTAGAAAATGTATAGAGAAAATAGTGACTAATGATGTTACAATTTTCTGAGGAGAGAGAGAGATATAGTAGATTTAGTAGAGAAAATTAAATTTCGCTGATCACATGGCTACAACTTTAACAGAAAATAGTATTGGGCGGCTGTAAGTTGCTATTGTTTACTCCATCTACGTAGATATTTTCTGCTCTGATTTATAAATATAGATTAAAATTGATTTTTTACTATTTAAAAGTTACATGCAACATAAGTTCTAAAACACAAGTTTTGAAATGCATTTACAAAAAGAGTGGGTTGAAAATAGGGAAATGATTTTTAGATCCCCTTTTATTCCCAAAAACTCTTTTTTTTGTCTTTATTCACTTGAAAGTACTAAATTACCCTGCATATGGAAAAACTAACTCATAAGATAAGGGTAATTTGGTAATTTTTAGGATTAATAATAACAAAAGGGGAGTGTTTAGAGATAAAAGGGAGTGTGAAAATTATTTCCCTTAAAAATATTAGAGTATTAATTTTTTCTTTTTTAAAAAAGGGAAAAATATTTTCCTAAAAGATGAGGAGATCAAGGATAGATGGAAGATGTATTTCGAGAAGTTGTTAAATGAGAAACATGAAGGAAGCTTTGGTGAGGAGGAAGTTGATGTCCCTAGCGAGAAAATAGAATACGAGTTCTATCGAAGGATACAAAAGTCCGAAGTGGCCAAGGCTTTGAAGAGGATGAAACCGGGTAAGACCTTAGGACCAGATGGTATCCCCATTGAAGTGTGGAGAAGCTTAGGTGACTTGGGGGTGACTTGGTTGACAAAATTGTTCAACAAGATTATTTTATCTAGGAGGATCAGATAAAAAAAAAAGATTATTTTATCTAGGAGGATGCCCAACGAATGGAGGAGGAGTACCTTAGTACCTATCTACAAGAATAAAGGGGATATTCAAAGTTGCAACAACTATATAGGTATTAAATTGATGAGTCATACGATAAAGTTGTGGGAAAGAGTTATTAAGCATCGATTGTACGGTGTCGGAGAAACAGTTTGGGTTCATGCCTGAGAGATCAACTATGGAAGCTATTTACCTACTAAGGAGATTGGTAGAAAGACACAGGTCAACGAAGAAGGATCTCCATATGATTTTCATAGACCTGGAAAAGGCTTATGATAGGGTGCCTAGAGACATTATATGGTGGGTTCTGGAGAGAAAGGGAGCAACCAAAGGCTATATTGACGTGGTCAGAGACATGTATGAAGGTGCAGTAACTGCCATTAGATCACCAGCAGGAGATACGAGTGAATTTCCCATCATAGTAGGATTGCACCAAGGGTCAGCCTTGAGCCCGTACCTTTTCGCGTTAGTTATGGATGAATTGACTAGGCAGATTCAGGAGGATATCCCATGATGTATGTTGTTTGCAGATGATATTGTCCTTGTAGATGAAACGGCTAGTGATGTTAATACTAAATTAGAAATTTGGGGGGAAGCATTAGAGTCTAAGGGCTTTCAGATAAGTAGGAGTAAAATTGAGTATATGGTCTACAAGTTTAGTAATACCAGAAGTGCGTATGAGGAAATAGTGATGATCCAAGATCAGGAGATACCAAAGAGGGACCATTTTAGGTATTTAAGCTCTACTATTAGCCAAGATGGAAAGATTACAGATGATGTGACTCATAGGATCCAAGTGGGGTGGCTCAAGTGGAGAAGCGCTACTGGTGTACTGTGTGATAAGAGGGTACCCACAAAATTGAAAGAGAAATTTTATAGAACTGCCATAAGACTAGCGATGCTTTACGGGACAAATTGCTGGCCTATTAAAAAGCAGCAGGTGAACAAGATAAGTGTAGCGGAAATGAGAATGTTAAGGTGGATGTATGGTAAGACTAGATGAGATAGGTTTAGAAATGAAACAGTTCGCGAGATGGTAGGTGTAGCACCTATAGTGGAGAAGTTAAGGGAAAATAGGCTAAGGTGGTTTGAGCATGTCTATCGTAGACCAGCGGATGCAGTAGTTAAGAGAGTGGATAGGATAGCTTTGGGTAGAAATGCACAAGAGAGGGAAAGACCCAAATTGACATTAGATGCAGTAGTACGCAAAGATTTGAGTATATTAGGTTTAAGCGATGAAGCAGCACTTGATAGAGCTCAATGGAGAAAAAAGATTCATGTAGCCGACCCCAATTGATTGGGACATAAGACTTGGTTTGGTTTGGTTTAATTAATATTTTCCTACTTTTGATATTTGTCGAGGTTTGATGGGAAACATGAAAAGGTTCCATGAAATTGTACATGAAAGTGAGATCGATGGTTGAGATTCACTTTTCAATGATTGAGATTCACATTCACGTTACAGTGTATATCAAACATCGATTTCGTTTTCATGAAGAATTTTCGGTTCTGTTTGGTTCTTGAGGAAAGAAGTGGAACAAAATAGAAAATAATAGGGAAGAAAATTAAGAGGAAAGTTTAGGATTTTCCTTTGGTTGGCTGTCAACAGAAAATGGAAGGAAAGTAAAGAGAATAAAACTTTCCCTTATTTGGTTTCAAAGGGAAAATGAAAGGAAAATAACAAAATGATAGCTTGAATCAATTTTCTCCACCTTTTCTCTCCTGTTTCTCTTCTGGTTTGAGAGAGGGAAGACTTTTCCATTTCGTTTTCCCATTTATTTCTTTTTCCTTTTTTCATACACTAGAAACCAAAAAGGTGAGGAAATTTTTTAAATTTCTCTCTTTTCCACTTCTTTCCTCCAGAACCAAAAACTAAGGCTTAGTTTGAATGAGTACAGCAATCCGGAGGAGGAATAAGAATGTGATAATATATTCTATCTATGATTCCAATGTTTGGAAAAGACAAGAATGAGAATGTGATGCCAGACATTTCTAATTTTGACTTTTGGAATAGACTGTAATATAAATGTGATTCCTGATGACATATTCAACCAGGAATCACATTCTCTGGCTGAGTGCGAATCTGATCCCTCCTTTATCCCATGAGAATCTTAAATTCTTGGCTCATTAAGAAATGAAAATATTGATTTTTAAAAATTTCTAAAATAACTCTTTCCCACTGAGGATTATTAAAATTAATCTAAACAACGAAATGTAATTTCTCCAAATATTTAATTCCTTGGAATTCAATTATTCCCAGTAATTATTGTGGCCATCCAAACCCATCGTAAATGTTTTCCACTGATCTTTTCTTTCCAGGGCAGTGATTCCCAGTTGGTCCAACCTTCGATCCTTCCTCTGCAGTAATGGCATCCAGAAACAGAAAAAGAAGAGCAGAGACTCAGTTGATCAGAAACGATGAACCAGACGAAACCCACCAAGTAGAAATTGAAGAAGAAGGAGATCGTCAATTGAGCGGCGAATATTCTGTCCCAGAAATCCCGACCCACATAATCTACGACATCCTTTCACGACTCCCGATCAAAACCCTCTTCAATTGCCGCCGCGTTTGCAAAGAATGGTTCTCTCTCATATCAGACCCTCGTTTCGCCAAGCTCCATCTCTCGAGATCAGAGGTAGAATTATGGAAGTTTTGTTGTACAAAGTTCAAATTATATTACTTTTTCTGTCCAACATTGTTTTAAAAAGTATAATACCCGTTTAGACAAGAATATTTGGATAAGAATAATGTTGTTTTCAATGTTATTTAAATTTGTACCATATCATTCTGAATACGGATGCTCTAAATTGTATAAATTATAGCTATAGCCGACCATATTATATTACTGTACAGATTACTCTAATAGTTATAGCCTTTATATAGTCTTGTGGTGGTTTTTACTTGCAAAAATTGGTATCTCATATCTGTAATACATTGCAAATTAGTATATTTTTTTCTCCCAACAGACCTTCAAATTTTGCATCGGTCCATGCAGGTAGGCCTCTTGATCAAACCCACGACCAGAAATTGCAAATCAGGAGTACTCAGTTTGGTCGATTTTCGAATTTCTCCTTCCACTTTTCCTCACAATGCTGTAGTGAAGTTGGTGCCTGAAATCAACCTCCCCAAAATTGCATCTAACTGCTTACTGAACTCTTGCAATGGCTTGCTCTGCTTGTGCGAGCCTGACACCCTCGACCCCATCTATGTTTGCAATCCGATTTTGGGTGAGTTTATCACCCTTCCAGAATGCACTGAAATGAAAATGTGTTTGTCTAATACCTCTGCTTTTGGTTTTAGTCCAAATACCAACCAGTACAAGGTGCTAAGGTTCTTTTACAGCTGGGTTATCAATCCCCAGAACGGTCAAGTAGAGTTAAGAAACTATCCAGAGGGGGAAATATATACCCTTGGTGAAGGATCATGGAGAAGCATTGGAACGATCCCTAGCAATTTTGAAAATTTCTCGTTTAATACATTCCTCAATGGAGCTATTCATTGGCTTGATTTTGGCTTTGGTTGTCCGGACTTGATTTATTGTTTCGATTTTGGGAGTGAGCAATTTCGGGGAGTACCTGAACCTTCGGGGTTAAGTTCGGTTGAAAATTTTTGGACTCATATGAAAGTCGGAGTGCTGCAAGGTTGCCTCTCTTTGTGTGATTATTTTGACAGCGAGCATGCTGCAATATGGGTGATGAAGGATTATGGGGTCAAGGAATCTTGGAGTAAAGATTTTGTCATTCCGAAAATAAGCATTGCCAGTAAGTTGTTGGTTAATTTTTACGAACCAATAACAGTTTTTGAGGATGGGAAAATCTTGATTTTATTCACCAGAGATGCTCTTTTTCTGTATGATCCTAAGTTGCAACATTATGAGGATGTTCAGATTCTAGGAATCCCGTCCAGTTTCCATGCGATCGCTCATATTTCCAGTTTGGTTTCACTTAGAGATGTTGCAAAAGGACAAACTGTGAAGGTACACATTATCTAACCCAGATACTTTTGTGAGTAAAAATCACGTGCAAATTGCAATAAAGCTCTTGTATGCGTGTCAGAGTCTGCAATTTCATGCATGACAAGTTTATTGACAACTGTGTAATGCATGTGCTATTGTTGCCAAACAAGTTGATTGGTTGTACTCTCGTATTCAACAAAACGATTTGGTTTTTTTACTTCCATAGGTTCTGTATTAGCTCCATCTTCATACTTTAACCTATGAAAATAGTCTTCGTTATATTTTCTGGTGCACCTCTTAGGCTCTCAGAGTACATGCTATTTTTCTAGATATGTTCTTACTTCTTAGCAGGATTTTATTGGTAAAGATGAATGGTGTTTGTATGTGTCTCTAGGTTTGGACTCTTTATTTATCACTTTTCCAAAGAAATGTGCTCTGTTAACTTAAGTCCTCCTTCTGGCAATTAACTAAGGTATCCTAGGCTGTTTACGCCCTTACATCGTATGCCAAAGATAGAGACAAAACAAAACTGAGTTTTTGGTATTTTTGCAAATGATGTTTGCCAAATATGGATTCTTCGCTTTGGACGTGCAAATTAGTCAACTGTATAACACTTGGTGATGAATCTGGTATTTTAAGTTTTGTTCTGATTCATACTATAAATGGAAAAGCAAATTTAGAGTTCTTTGTTACTCTTGTTCTGGTGGATAGAAAGACATGGTCATCGTGACTTACTACACAGATAGTGGCTTTCATACACTTGAATATCACCATCAGTTCAACGATGGCATATTTCCTATGAGAGAAGTATGGACTTCCCAACAATAATTTTCTTGAGTGTAGAGGATATTTTTTTGACGGCTTTATTTGGCAGAAGTGGTGTTTGTGGCTAGTTGTAGACTCGTAGTTAACAATTTATTCCTGCAAAAAAGCTGCTGTAATTGCTTAAGGTTTAAAATATCTCTCATCATTTTTTTATTTCTGTTCTCATTCCCTATCCTCTTTCCATCAATCTTCTCCTTTCTTAAAACTACAAGTAAGTGTGCAAGATTTCGGTGACCAAAATAGGGATGGGATGAAATAGCTCGGGAGGTTACGGCTGTGTTTGGTTAGATAGTTTAGTTTAGTTTTGATGATGTCAGCAGGTGTAATGAGTGGAGAGAGATAGAGAGAAAAATGAGGGAAATGATGATGTCATCAAAACTAAAACTAAAACTAAAACTAAACAGAGAAATGAACAAGGCCTACGTGTCCGAGAGTGGAGCTGTCACACCCAGCTCGGAGGTTCGAAATCATGACTGGCCAGTGATTCTAAATCACCGCAGGCCTCTATAAAAACCACATTCTTAGAACTTTTCTGAAATAGTCGAATTTAGGAAATTAAAAAGGCGAATCATTAAATTTAACAAATTACATTCAAAGCTGATGTAATGTGCAACAAGATCACATATTAACCAATTGGCATTACATTACAACCCTGTGGCCCACGACTATTGGCACCACTAGGGCTGTAAATGAACCGAGCTGGCTTGAATATGGCTCGACTCGACTCGGTTCGTGATATAAATGAAAGAGCTTGAGCTGACATTTTTAGGTCGTTTCTTAAACTAGCCGAGCTTGAGCTTGCCAATACTCGGCTCGAGTTGGCTCGCGAGCCATCATACATTTACACATGTATGAATACATGTGTATACAAGCACGCATACATGCACCTAAAGTAGGAGATAATTCCTCATCAAGGCAGTAGTGCTTCTGGAGAGCAAAGGAGAAGGCTTTATAGAAGGACGCTTGCCTCTTGAACATCATATTTGGGCGATGTGGGATTAAGGAATCAAAGGCCAGTGTACGCGTGGGACTAAGGAATCAAACGACGTCGTTTCCGTCCATGTTTCTTTTCTTTTTAGACTTTTAGTCCCACATCGGGTAACTACTCAAACACACTAACTTTTACCCATTATAAATAAAAACCCAGCCACTCCTTCACAACGCAACTCCATGGCGTGGCATTTCACGAGCCAAACGAGCCGAGCTCGAGCTTGTTTGAAAATTCATGAGCCGAGCTCGAGCTTAAATTTTCTGCTCTTCACGAGCTCGAGCCATCTAAATTTAGGTCTAGCCGAGCCCGAGCAGCCCAAAGCTTGGCTCGACTCGGCTCATTTACAGCCCTAGGCACCACCCCTGCAAATAGAATTATAATTTAGGAGCACCACAATTTAATTATAAAATGAATCTGATTTACATAAAATAGTAGCAGCAACAACCATCAATTATTAACAACACGATATCCATAGAGCCTTCTTTTACCTCTTGTTTCTTGGAATGGGTTCATAAAAACAAAACCATTCCAGCGAGCGTTACGATATACATAGGTTGCAAGTTAATGATCATGGGATTATGGGTTTAAGGTCCAATGTCAACCTTTACCCTGTGAGATCGAATTCAACATCTTTATGAACGTACACCGGTGTAGGGGGAGCGACCCGTAAATCAATGAGGTAATTAGGGCTGTCCAGCGGATCATCCGATCCGCCAATCCGACCAATCCGAACCGATCCGAACCATCCATTGATCCATCCGTGAATGTTCGGTTCGGTTCCGGATCGAGAATTTTTTATCTGACGGTTCCGGATCCGGATCGGATCGGATCGGATCGGATCCGCTCGATCCGCTCAATAATCCTTCTTTAATCTGTCAAATCCGCCCGATCCGACTTGATCCGATCCGATCCGTAACCGATCCGTGGATCCGTAACCAATCCGTGAATGTTCGGTTCGGTTCCGGATCTTAAAAACCGTAATCCGCTCTGAGCGGATCGGATCGGATCCGTATCCGATCCGTCCGGATCCGATCCGTGGACACCCCTAGAGGTAATGATATCATCCCACACCCGGCCATGACCTACCCCTTATAACACCCACACTGCCAATTTAACGTCCATATGCAGGACCTCAACGTTAAGATGTTTCGATATCATCCATTAATTCTTTTTCAATTAGTCCCATGATCTTATGACTTTTAAACATCTTTTCTTTAAACAATTTATGCTCGATTCAACACTAAAAATCCACGCATCCGGTAATCAATATATCGAATCACGCATATCACATGAAAACCAGAAATAAAATAACATGTAACCAAAGTATATATGTAACTCACCTTTGAAGCGTGATTCAAAAACTACCGCGCATACTAGTTACTGATTTACACCGGAATGGGCTGTGAGAGGAGAAAGAGACGGACCACTTCCAGGGAGAGAGGCTATAGGGGAAGGTGCGGGTTGGTTAAACGTTAGCCCGGAGGTGAGTTCGGGTGGCAATGATGAGGTGTGGTGGTGATGGTAGTTTGCGGAGGTGGTGTTAAAAGGTGGTGGTGAGGTTCATGTCGAGAGAGAGAGATGACAGGAAAAGAGAGACTATTTTGCTATTTATGTATAGAATATATGTTGGGTATTCTTTTCCTTTGAAAGTGGCTGTGTAAGAACCATATTAGAGAGTGTATTTATGTAGATAGGAAAGGCGCAGGTGGAATTGAAAGCTTACGGGTGAGAGAGGGACAAGATTTCAGACAGAAATCAATATGGATGCTCGACCTCTTAATTACACTTCATAATTCAATATGCCCAACTATACATCTAACAAATTATTCCACCGACGGAAATTCCAACATGGAAAAAAATAATCCAACCGATATTGGGTAACGTGTCTCCGTCCAGCCACACTGTCTAGGTTCTGTTCTCAAAAAAATCTCAAAATTTACCGTCAACTATAAAAACTATTCTAAGATTAACCCCAGCATCAGAGTTTCAAGGAAAATTTTAGAAAATAGAAGTTTGGTCCTCCAAACTTGATCATAGTCAGAGGTCAAAATTAATCAATGTTACCTCCCAATCGTTTTAAGTAATTGACTACAAGTTCAAAGGGTCCAATAATTGGACCAATATTTTGACAACTTTTCGTTTTACGAATCTTGTGGCATTAATATACATACATGATACTAGAACTAAGATAATGTGAGCAATTAGATCATAAAAATATGTATCTTCCAAGATTGTCCTTGGTCATCAATTCTCATTGTTGAACAAATTGTGCATATTTATGGAATCAATGTTGTAATGCGGTAATGCCCTAGGTTTGGGGGTAGATGGTGTTTAGTCCCATATTGGTTGTTTACATGAGTGATCATGAGCATATAACAAACCATGTAAAAGACTACTAGTACCTTGGGCTTAAGCATTTTGAGCCATGTAGTGTGGCTAGTGGATCAAATTAGGATACTGGGCCAGTGGTCTACATGAGGCGTTACAAATGGTATCAGAGCCCCACCCTGGTCCAAATAGTGGGTAGGATGCGCTTTGCCACCGCGGACACCAAGGGAGATTGCTGGGACTATGCAACGCGGACGTTGCATCCCTAAGAGGGGAAGATCGTAATACCCCAGGTTTGGGGGTAGATGGTGTTTAGTCCCACATTGGTTGTTTACATGAGTGATCTTGGACATATAACAAACCATGTAAGAGATTACTAGTACCTTGGGCTTAAGCATTTTAGGCCATGTGATGTGGCTTGTGGATCAAATCAAGGTACTGGGCTAGTGGTTTACATGGGGCGTTGCAAATGTTAACTTAATCAGTATGATGCTCCAGGAATAAGTGTCATGTATGGAGCATATAGGGTAATAATGTCATAAATCTTATCTGAATGTAGCCCATGGTGATTTTCCTCTTTTGGTAAATTTTGGAATGAATGATAGACGGGTCACTAAACTGCATTTTTTTTTAAACAATGAAAATACATGCAACATAAATAAATTACCATGGATAAATACATAAATATATTACCACAAATGTAACCAGTGGGGTTAGCCTAATGCTAAACTTTGTACTTCACTTAAGGAGGTCACGGATTCGAGGTGCCGTAGCGACTACTGCATTGGAGACCCGTCTATTTTTGTCAAATCCTTTTTTTTTTTTTTGTGACTATTTGCAGCCATACGTAATGATCATCAGGATTATTATTTAAATACTACAAATTGATAAAATGAAACCAATAGCCAAAACAAGTAATTGATGACTAATGCTTCTGGAAATGCATAGTGAATCTATTTACTATCTCCTTCAAATTATAGTTTTTTTTTTTTAGAACAGAAAGTAGAGTATCTAGATACTCAAATGACCTGGCAAAAAGAAATTAAGGTTTGGTAGACTATCGTTGTGTCGGTTTCATCGTCTATAAAATACATATCCATCATCCACAAAATAAAATTCCAACTTACACACAAATGATTCACCCTCCAAAAATAAGTTAGATTTTTATTTGTTTTTTAAAACATGCAGAACCCAAAATAAAAATAATATCAATAACTGTTAACCAACATCCCTTTTTGTTTAAAAGATATACAATCTGTTGGGGAAGGCCTCGGATAAAGATAAGTGAACTCATAGAATGAGATAGGCATTTATTGGTTGGGTTAAAACTCATATGTTAACTCAATGGGTGAAAATTTTAAGCCTTTATTGCCAAATACATTTATCTATATGTATGTCCCAACTCATGCATAGCAATATGACAAAATGATCTATGCGACCAAATTCACTTGAAAAGAAACACAATGCAAAGGCGTGGAAAATTAATTTTTGCTTTATGTTCGATATCTATGGTTACGTACAACTACGTATCTATACCTATTAACGTATAACTGTATGAATGACCACTTCCAGTTATTATTTGACTAAAACAACCAAATACTTATGTAACATACGCTTTAATTAAAATTTTGAAGAACATTTTTTTGAAAACCACGATTATAGTAAACAATTCGAAAATTAACAAGACAAGGCATGAAAGCTTAAGATAATACCTAACCCCGTATACTCGTACCTAGCAAGAATTTCTATATTTTAATTACCTTCGGACCCTCCATCCCCCCCCCCCCCCTTCCTTTTTTTTACAGAAGTAATGAGACAGGAAGAGACTCAGAGCGTGAAGTACTAAACTGAGGGGGAACTACGGATTTAACAACTTAGATACTACCCCTTGACTCGACAAACTGAGACAACTAGCTGCCCTGAGCCTTGAAATAACTATCCTATACGGATGGTTGCGACTAGTATATCATTTACGTAGCAGAAAAGGAGGAGACCAGACGTATCTCCTTGAATTAGATGACTTAGCAGATGAGAATGCACTAGCAAAGGGAACTATACTTGACCGAGAAGCAGGAGCTCCACAATTTGGACAAAATACATTAGCTACGAATTCTTGTAGAAGTAGGTTCTATCAACAGTAAACTTCTTCTAAACTCATCCTTTTCTCTCTCTATATCTCTCTCTCTTTTTTTACGGCACAAAGAAATAAAATTTGAATATATGTATATTTTCATGAGTATTTGCCAGAAAGGTAGTAATAAGCTAGGAAGAGTAAACACTAGGGGTAATCATAAGTTAGGTTTTAAGAAAAGCACCACAGTGAATTATAATCTCACGGTTCATCTTACTGGAAAAAAAAAAGAGAGAAATAATTACGAGGTAAAACAGTATGAGAATAGTAATCTAGGATTGGTTAGTATGTATTCGTCGGCCACGAGCTTCCATAAACATCAAAAGAAATCAAGTAGGCTATAAAACCAAATAAATCATGTTCTAAGATTATCAAGTTTGCTAGTATGCCATAAGATACCACATGAACATTCCAAAACCCACTAGTTGAGGGACATTTAGTAAGAGATAGTGGCTTCTATACACTTGAATATGACCATCAGCTCAACGATATCATAGTTCCTATGAGAGAAGTATGGACTTCACAACAAAATAATTTTCTTGAGTGTAGAAAATATTTTTTTGAAGATTTTATTTGGGAGAAGTGGTGTTTGTGGCTAGTTGTAGACTTGTAGTGAACAATTTATTCCTGCAAAGAAGCTGCTGTAATAGCTTAACGTTTAAAATATCTCTCATCATGTTTTTCTTTCTGTTCTCTTTCCCTATCATCTTTCTGTCAATCTTCTCCTGTCTTGAAACTAGTAGTAAGTGTGCAAGATTTTGGTGACCAAAACATGGATGGGATGAAATAGCTCGGGAGGTTAGGTTAGGTGTCTGAGAGTGGAGCAGTTTGAAAGAAACCAAGCCTATGTGTTTGTTACTTGAAGATTACAAGATGATTACTTGCATAGCGTGTTGCATTAGTGTTGGGGTATGGTTGTTATGCGCACATATTGACCTATTTGACCCATTCCTAGCATGGAATGGTTTGGAAATTAAATTAGCGGTCAGCCTTCGACCTTTAGACTTGGTTTGGCATTTTCGCTCTTCAAGGAACCGGGTAAGGAATGAATTTGATAAGAGTGTCTTAGGGTTATTTTTGGGTAGGATCTGAAGTTAGGTTCACCCGACCGACAAAAGCCACATGGAAGCAAGGACTCATGGGGTCATGAATCTGAGTTTTCACTCAATGTCCATTGAGAACCTTAAGTTTATTCGACATTATGAAAAGCAAAATTAATTAATTAGTCAGTCACAAGTATCGTTACTACATCCTTTCATATTTCATGCCCCTGGTTTTATACTTTACTTGTTTAGTATTTTGGGGGAATCTTTTGTTTCTTCAACTGGATGGAGGACTATTCTGGTAAGAAACAAAAAGCATTGCCTTGGGCATGAGGGTCGGTAACGGGGAGTAAAGTAGGCCATCAATATGTATCTTCAGGGGTTGCCCTCGTGGAGTAGTTGACTTGTTTCGAATTTCTCGTATAGTTTTTTGTGCTTTAATTGAGGATCAAAGGAAGCTAACTTTGGCTTTCCTCACGCCTATTGGAGAGAAAGGCCTTGAATTACGAATAAGAAGAATCGACTTGAATGTGCTTGCCAACTACACTGGAATGCTGTGGAATTGCTACCAATGCTTCAATGGTCAGATTAAAAATCTTAGGCCCCATAGGAATGTTAGGCATATTGAGGTCTCGTAGCTCTGGTAGCATCAAGCAGACATCCTTTCACATAGAAAACTTTGTAGTTCAACATCTTGAAATAGCCATCCTTTCAACTAAACAGTTAAAAGATCATGGTACAAAGGACTAGACTGAGAATTGTTAAGGGGAGAGAATTGAGAGTTCAAATGAGGTACCCGGACATAAAGCAACACAAGTTTCTTTCACCTCTACCATTGTTTCTCATTCTAGTCTTTTGTGACACTTCATCTTTACTTCAGTTTTTATTCTTTCCGCATAGAAATAGTATTCTATTTAAGACTAGCCTCTCAGAAAGCATCAATTGGTCTTCGGCTTTCGATTCAGATTTCGGAACTGTATTATATATCCAAGGTCCATTGTGTTTCGTACTTTTGTTTGATGTCTCCAGAGTACTTTTGTTCGAAGAACCAGCATGTTTCCATGACTACTATTATGTTAATTATTCTAAGAATTTCATTATATTGGCTTATCGTACTTCTTTTTCTTGGGAAAGGCTTGGGTTCCTGGTTTTGTTCTTGGTTAACTATAGTTGTTTTTTATTTATTTTTAGTGATGGTATTAAGAAGAAATCAATGGTGAATGTTTCTTGTGTTTGTTTATCCACTCATCATTCACCTATTTATCAATGTGTTTATTTATGAACTGGTGCGCCACAAGTTTGGTACCTTTCAAAGCTGCTACTTGTTATTCATAGATTTACAAAAGCAACTCCTTTTATCAGCACAACTAGGAAATTTGAGTTAGAGAGAGATTATGAACTCACCTGACATGACTCATAAAATATGGAGACGATTTGACTTATCTACTTTTGTTCAAATTTGCTACGAAGTTGCATAGTGGTGGCAATGCATAATTAAACGGCTACTATGGGAATTATTTTTACCTATATGAAAACAACATCTGTGAAAGAATTACAAGTAAGGGGTGTCATCGTGTTTGTGATGGGGAAAAATAAATCTTGGGGCATGCATGTAAAATGATGACCTATTAGGTGCGTTAATTGAGCTTTTTGAAAGACAAATACTTATATACCTCACTGTTTTAGCTATCATATAATGAATCTGACTTTTGAATTTTATCCAAAATTCAGATGTGCAGATCCTGAGATGTGGGAACCTTTTTGGGAGGAAGAACAACTATCAAAATTTTGTTCAATGTCGCTTCAAGAAATGAAAGTCGCCTTTATGGTATAGCTGTGCAAACCTCTCTTGAAATGTTCAAGCAAGGCTGGAATGGCTAGTTAAATTTCGTTAGCTTGTTACCGGTTGTTGCTTGAACTTCAATAATTTTGGGGCTGTTCAATTACAGTTAGATTTCAAATGGTGATAGTTAGATTATGGTGGATTTGCTCTTTGGTTCTAGTTCTATGCCATGTAACCTGAAGCAAAAATCTACTTGGAAGCATTGTGAACTGAGGCTTTCCTTGTTCCATGAGGAAGAACCATAATGTAGAAAGTAGATTCAATTTCTCTAATGGTAAAAATGATGCTGTGACACAAACAGCTTGGTGGTAGAGTGACTTTGCAACGCCAGCAGCTGTACATCTCTCTCTGCCATAATTTGATGGTTGAAATTGAAGAGATGATTTTGGAGGTTACTATGTTTAAGTGGGTTGCGACAATGGCATGTTGGTGGTGACTGGTGATGGTGAGTGCTTATATCGAATGGTTTATATATGGCCTGCCTTTTGCTGTTATAATTTAGCGATATCAGGTTGGCAATGGGTACAATTTGCACCTCTGTTGAAGTTTGAGTTATTTTTTATGCCAAGCTAAAGGGAGGACGGGTAGACTACCTATAGCAAAAGCTCCCTTGAGCGTGACCGTAAGGATTCAAACCCGCAATGAGTCCTGTGAGGGACCAATCGTATATAGATTTCGTAAGAGAGGTGAAATGTTTGCTCTTGGAGAGGTTCATACATATAACACTAGAACCGGGGAAGGTGCTGCGTGGCAGTGCTGGCATCGTTTCGATGATCGGAGATGTCCACTGCGTAGAGGTTGTCGAGTTCTACAATTGTACCAAAAATCAACTCGATCGGAGATATCGTTAAGTGCCTCGTCGGAACACAATGGATCTGAAACACTGGATCAAAACCACTGAATTTATTCTTTTCAACTTATATGTGTTCCGACGATATCCGATTGAGTTGATTTTTTGTGCACTTGTAGTACTTGACGAGCACTACGCGGTGGACGTCTCCGATCGTCGAAACGATGCGGGCGTGGCCGAACATTGAGCTTGACAGCACGCTGGAACATTTATTCACTTGTAACTTTTATTTGAACAATTGAAACTTTACTTCACGGATTTAAAATAATGAGTTGGACAATTGAAACTTTTATTCGCTTGTAACTTTTATTTGAAACTTAGTACACCCCTAACAGCGTTTCCAAAAGGAAACATCTTTAGAGAATCGTTTAGTAATTGTTTGCTTTAAACACCAACTTTGTATACCTTAAAGATTTTACGGAATATAACAATATCAAACTGCATTTTTATACAACTATAGCCCAAACTAGCTAATACAGGAGGGAAAACTACATCACATAAAGCTGGAATGAGATAATTTCATACAAATTACTCCCTCTGTTCCAAATTAATATTCCCGCTCTGGGTTTAATAACATCATTTGCATCTTTGCCCCTATATTCTACCTACTTTTTAAACATTTCTATTCACTTGTTAGGGGTACTACTTTTGGAAAATCATCAACTTCCTATTTTCATTTTTAGAAAGGGGAGCATTCAGAACAGGAATAATGGATTATTAATTAAGAAAGGGGAGCATTCCGTCTGTCTCAATGTAGTGGTCATTTTTGGGGACTCCAACTTATTAAGCAACATCGTCATTACACTTGCCATATTTTTTCCCCTCATTTTTCATTTCAAAGCATCATCATTATGTTTATTTACTTTGAAAAAGTGAGGGGTACATTACAACAGAGGAAAGCCTAACACTTTTTGCCCATTACTTTTCAATTGGGACAACAAAAACTGTCATTTGGGACCAAAAATATATTGGGGACAGAGGAGGGAGTAGTTGGAATGAGATTACTGCTGAACTTAAAATCAATTTCACGGGCCGAATTGCTACAGCTACGTACACTCATATAGCTGTGTGCAGCATATACATATTTTTTATGCGCGTGTAACTCCAAATAATTAGTAACATTCATGAAAGAAGAAATACAGAAACAAATTGGCACGATCCAGCTTTCAGATATACGGAATTAACAGAAGTTTTTGTCCTCAACTTTATTAGTTATCACAATGGTAAATATTAGTACTACTAGATGGGCATATGGATGCATGAATCCCTCATGAGTACCAAGAACAAGCGTTAGCATGGAACTGATGGTAAAAAGTGAAGCGACCAGGGAATGGGATGGCTAGCAGGGTGGTGGATATTCGCAGGTACAAGTGTCCAATAGATTGTTGCAATATCCTTTAGCGCGGCTTCCCTTCTTACTCTTACAAATCGGGTTGCATTTCCTCTGATCAGACCAGCAATCAACGAAAATAAGCACAGAGCATGGTTTGGGCACCGTCTTCACTAATTCATCGTCAGCAGCAGCACTATTATCACCATAAATCTCTTCTGCATTACATCATAGAAAATAAAAATAAAAACAAACAAACAAATCACTACTAGTCCTTCGCTATAGATGTATGGGCGTGTTTGCAATGGGTTTTAGTAAAACTGGATTGATATTTTTACTATTATGACTAAACTGCGATAAAAGCTAGGTACTGTTTATTGCAAAAAGTTGAAAAATCAGCTTTTAGATAACTTAAAATCTAATATCTAATCCAAATAGCACCAAAAGAGCTAGCTTTGATATTTTCATCATTCCTTTTATAGCTTTTCAAAATCTGTAGAATCCGAGAAAAATTTAGGTAGAATTTTTGGTAAACTTTCCAAACTAATTCAAGAAAAGGTTGCACGATGATATACCGAAAAAGTGACTACACGTGACAGATTCCCAAACAAGTTACACGTGTAGGCTCGTCTTGAGGGCAAAGCCCCAAGAGGCCTAGGCCTTGAGGTCTTGGGATTTGGGCCAAAAAAAGGGCCCTTATTATGGAGGGGAAAGCACCGGCCGGTCAACTTTTTTGGCCCAGTGCACAGCGAGCTCCACCTTTTTCTGGAAAAATTACCGCCCACTCCCCTTCCCGACTTCCCACAGCAACTCCAACATACTCTCTCTCTCTCTCTCTCTACCCCCTATCTTAGGGTGCCCTATGAAAGTGCCTAAACTAAACCATAGGGTACCTTATAAAAGTGCCGAAAACCCTACGATACTCTATAAAAGTGCCTAAACCACTAAAATCTCATAATGGGAAAGTGCACCCTAAACCAAAACCCTAGGGTACCCTATGAAAGTGCCTAAATCTAAACCCTAGGGTACCCTAATGAAAGTGCCTAGACCCTCAATACAATATAAAACTGCTTAAACTTCTAAAACACTATGAAACCGTATGATACCCTAACTGCCTAAACCCCCCAAAAAGATTGACTAACCCTAATGGTAATTAAAAAAGAGTGATTGACCTTAATGATAAATATTTGTTGAATGTTTGTACCTTTCGGGATTCGGGGATCCCGTAGTGCGCCTCCGCACTACGGGGTTGTAGGGCGGCCAAAACTATGTCATTTCACATTATTTTTCTCTCACTTGGGATTTATGTCAAGTTTACCATTAATATTTTTTTTGTGGGATTTTAAAAATCTAGAAAATTGTTTGACTTTAAATTTGTACAATATTGTCTAATTAAATTCATCTATTTTGTGAAAATACTAGATTTTACAAAGTATCTTTAGGCACAGACATTCACTAGTACTATTGTAGGCGTGTTTTTGTAAGAAGCCCTTTAAATATAACAAGTGGCATAATTTAGAATTTCTATACACAATTGGCAATTTACACATCTTGACTCTTATTCTTATACAGTGTAACCCCTTTTCATCTCGAACGGGCATTAGTTCTACAAAACCTTAGGAAGCCCAAAAATTAAGAAGTTTAAAAATGTGTTTAATTGTAGACTTTTTGTTTTGAGAACCATGTTTTAGGGAGAAAAACTTCTACTCCTAAAATAAATAATAAAAAAAAAACAACCCCAATCTAAAATAAGTGACTTTTATGTTCACGTATAGAAGAAATAAAAAATCAAAAATCAAATTTGATTTTGAAGAAAATAAACACCCACTTAAAAATGCCCATATTTTGGGATTTAATAAATAGACTAGGTTAAAATGACGTAGTTTTGAGGGATTAAGTAGTCGTGTTCTCTTTGTACATCTAAAACGACGTAGTTTTGGCCGCCCTACAACCTCGTAGTGCGGAGGTGCACTACGGGAGCCCTGGATCCGTACCTTTTGTGTCTAAGTTCGAATCCTATCGTCACGCTTTCTATTTAAGTGTTAATTTGTCCAAAAATATTTCCATTAAAGGTATTTGAATTTACCATGTATTGAACTTGTGTCTAAGACAACCGAAGGTGTAACGCCCCATGTAGACCACTAGCCCAGTACCCGATTTGATCCACAAGCCACACCACATGGCCCAAAATGCTTAAGCCCAAGGTACTGGTAGTAGTCCACATGGTTTGTTATATACCCAAGATCACTCATGTAAACAACCAATGTGGGACTAAACACCATCTAACCCCAAACCTGGGGTATTACAGAAGGACACATCAGCTATTTGGGCTAAAATAATTATGTACACAAATTATTCCATTATTGTTATTTAATAGTATCATACAAGGGGCCCCCTTTGATGACTGGGCCTAGGGCCTCTAAATACCATTGGGCCGGCCTTGCACAGTTGCACGTGGGGGAGTGGGGATGTTAGTCCCACATTGCTTGGGTATTGAATTTGTGGGTGATCACTTTATATAAGGCTAAAACCTCTCCACGCTCATTCTTCATAAACTTTTGGTTTTCTTGTTTATATTTTTTGGTTAGTCTTTTTTTATTTCACCAAAGACGACACTACAGCCAAAAAAAAAGAAAGGCTAGATTCAATGGCAGTGTTCGGTTGGGAGCTTTGCTCCGGTTTTGGCCCATTCTCAGTTTTGCTTACATCATCACTTTTCTCCCTTTTCTCTCTATCTCTCTTCACTTATTACACCTGCTTACATCATCAAAACTAAACAAAACTAAAACTAAACTGTGAAACGAACAGGGCCAATATATTCTTTGGATCAAATCACCAATCTCAACGAGAGAAGTATAAAAAGTACAAAAACCAGGATAAAAAGCAAAAAAAGTTCAATAAAGACGAAATTTACCAAACGGGTATTTTTTTGGTCTGTAGTATCCTCTTATATGAACTTTTTTTCAACTTCGATCACATATTTATACTTTTCGGACTCCTTTGGTTGAGATGAACGACTAATGCCAAAAACTACTTCGAAGAGATTAACAAAAAATCAAGAAAAAGTAAAACATACCGAAAAAACATTAAAATTTAGGGAGGATAGGGTATGGAGTATGTTTTTTTGTACAAGTTGGTCTGAACACCGAATTATTGTTAAAATAAAGAAAATTATCAAGGTTAGAGGAAAGCGATTCAAAATGGAAACTTGCAAAAATCATTGCTAAGAAAAATCAACATATGATTTTTTGTACATGATAGACGCGTGATACTGGCATGCTTGATGCTACAAATTATTTAGAAAGTATTTGCTAAGAAAATGCATGAGATGACAGAATCACCTGTATAAATGAAATTTAGGAGAATAAGCACCAATAGCAAGTTAAGAGGGGAGAGGTTCTTCATGTTGGATCTGTCGACGTTAATTTTAGCAAGAAGTAGGATTGGCGTGTCTGCTTACTGACTTTCTTGTCAACATATAGAGGTTATTGGCAAAGGTGGGACACAAGAAATCTTTCCACTGTGGAGATTCATATAATCAAAGTAAATCTTTCGTTATAAGATAAAATATCTACAGTAATAGTAATATATTAATTACATTTTCATAATTAGTTTGGTATTCTCATCTACAAGGTTTCCAAAATATCTGGATATTTCAAATCCCATAATTGTTTCAATTTATTCCTAAATGGGGGCATTTATCACATCCCTAAATGGGCAGATTTATCCCATAACTGTTTCAATCTCTCTCTCTCTCTCTCTCTGATCAAATACAAAAAAAAGTAAAAGTTTTCACGTTTTGGGTTTTGTGGATGACGATGAGAAGGGAATATATACCCACAAGGCCACAAAGATGGTGATCCAGATCAACACGAAGACAGAAATTTGTTGATGAATTTTTGCATGCTTCCTACGGCCTCATACTGTCATTCAATTTGAAGAACAGTAATGACGATGTGGATGAGGCCTCAATTTGGGATGTGTTGTTCATCGGGTTGGTGCTAGGGACTTTGAACGAAAGGTTTGTGAGTTTTTATGGTTTTGTGAGATTTGTTATGGATTTGTATAGGAAGTATTTTGTTTTTCCGGGACAAAAGATTTGTGCTTTTCATGATTCATTCACAGATTGGTGGATCCGGTACAAAAAAATGATTAATCAATAAACCATGTTCCCATTTTTATTTTTTTGTTATAAACATGGTTCATTGATTCACCATATTGGTGGATTCGGTACAACAAAAAATCAGAACACATCTGAGCCGTTCAAAACACAATCGAACGGCCAAAGGGTGCACAACACGGTGCAAAGCACCCAGATGCACAGCACCTCCCTGGATTCGCTTAAGATCATAAACCCTCAATAATGGAGTCTAGCCCATACACGAACGTAATAACAAAATACAGGTGCTCCTTTGTTTTGCATAAAGACCATGGAATAGGTCGTATATCAAGCAATCCGCTTGTATAGGAGGGAAACTACATCACATAGAGCTGAAATGGGGTCTGGGGTTCATGCTGTGCAATGCATGCATTCTGTGCGATGGTAATGGGGCCCACCTGGGGTCCTGTTGTTTGATCCAAACCATTCTGTTTGTCAGTCTCGTCGTGTACATAGTTCACATAAAAATTCGAGTTGATTGGAAAACGATAACAATTTAATCTGTGACCATTTAAGTTACAGTTTTGTAGAAAAAAAAAATCACCTACATCGGTTTCTGGAACTGTTACGTTTTCATGAAAATGCAATATCATGATATAGTTACCGATATCCAATCAACTTGAATTTTCATGTGGGCTATGAATTCGACGAGACGAACAAAATAAACGGCCCAAATCAAACAACGGGACCCCGGTGGGCATCGTTACCACCGCACAACATACACAACATGAACCCGAGACCCGCTGAAATGAGATAATCTCATACAAATTAAAAAATAATCCCCCGTCCCGATTTGTGGTCCTTTTGGGGGATTTCAATTTGTTAGAGAAATATCATCATTACAGTTATCATATTTTTTTCCCCCTTCTTTTATCTTTCATAACATCATCATTACATGTACTAACTTTCAAATTAAAAATGAAGATAAAAGAGTAAACTTAACACTTTTTGCCCCTTACTTTTCAGTTAAGACAATTTTTTTAGACAACAGAAATAATCATTTGGGACCAAAAATTGGGGACGGAGGAGGGAGTAGTTGGAATGAGATTACTGCTGACCCTAAAATCAATTTACCGGCCGGAACTGTTACAGCTGCGTACACTCATACAGCTGTGTGCAGCGTACATGTATTTTTTTATGTGTGTGTAACTCCAAATAATTAGAAACATTCAGCAAAGAAAAAATACGGAAATAAAATTGGCATGATCCAGCCTTTAGTTATACGGAATTAATAGAAGTTTTTTTTTTTCCCCCACTTGATTTAGTTATCCCAATGTTTAAATATTACTACTAGATGGGCATATGGATGCATGCAACCCTCATATGAGTAACAAGAACAAGCATTAATGGCATGGAACTGATGGTAAACAGTGAAGCGACCAGGGAGAGCTAGCAGGATGGTGGATAGCAGAAACAACGGCAGCCAACATTTTTTTCGCATCGGCAAATTCCTTTAGCGCGTCTGCTTTTCATGATCACATTCTTACAAACAGGGTCGCAACTCCCGAGAGAATTAGCAAAGCAATTATCTGGCAGTAGTTCAATCGGATGGCATGATTTGGGCACCGTCTTCACTGCTTCATAATCAGCAGCAGCACTACTATCACCATAAGTCTCTTCTGCATTACAATCATCAAAAAAAAAAAAACAAATCACAGCTGGTCCTTCGCTATAGATGTATGGGCGTTTTTGCGATAGGTTAGATTGATATTTTTACTATTAAGTTGTAATAAAAGCTTGTATTGTTTATTGCAAAAGGTTGAAAAATCAGCTTTTAGTCCAAAAAGCATCAAAAGCTACCCAAACCTAACTTTGGAACATAGTTTCGAATCTCATTCCCGTTATAGCTTTTCAAAATCTGTAGAATCCGAAAAACATATAGCATAGATAACTTGACTACGTGTACTAGAATTCATATTGAATCATATGCACATAAACTTGTCCTGTGCATAGCATGGTTTTTTGCTAGTTAGTTAGGTATGAAATGAGTGATCATTCTATATAACGTTGTGATCTCTCCACCTAATAGCCTGAGTTTTTAAATTAGATATAAATTTTCCATATGGTATTAGAGGAGGAGCCTATTCCATCTCATATTTAAAAATTCACATTTCACAACGTCCCACCCCTTGACGATGACAATCCCGATAATAAACCGAAAAAAAAGACTACACGGGGACACAGACCCTGAAACAAGTTACACGTGCAGGCTCGGCCCTAGGCCAATAGTACCCAAGATGCTCGGGCCTTGAGGTCTCATATTTTTTGGCCAAAAAAGGGGCCCCTATTATGGATAGGTATAAATATCAATTTTATGCTCTTCTTTATCCAACGGTAAGTTGAATGTATTTTACCTTTTGTGTCTAAGTTCAAATCCTGTTACAAAAAAATTGAGTTTCAATGACAACGTTGTGACAACATGTCACTAATTAGTATTCACTATGGATTGAAATAATTATATACACATATTATTCCATAAACTTTTGGTTTTTGTTTTTTTGTTGTCTTTTTTGAATTCACCAAATACGACACTATAGACAAAATAGAGGGGCTATATTCAATATATTCTTTGGATTAAGTCATCGATCTCGACGATAGGAATATAAAAAGTAAGAAACTATGATAAAAAAACAAAAAAGATTCACCTAAGACAAAATTTACCAAACAGGTATTTTTGTGCGCGAACCTAGCTTTTTCAACTTCGATCACATTTTTATATGTTTTGGATCACTCTTGTTGAGACAAATGACTAATACCAGAAACTGCTACCAAAAGATTGGCAATAAATTAAGAAAAAGTAAAACATACCCAAAAAAATACCAAACATTAAAATTTAGGGAGAATGGTGTATGAAAACAAGTTGGTCTGAACATTGAAATATATTTCAAGGTTAGAGAAAAGTGATTCAAAATTGAAACTCGCTAATATCATTGCTAAGAAAAAAATGGTCAACATATGTTTTATTGTACATGATAAACTAGTGATAATGCCATGCTACAAATTATTCAGAAAGGATTTGCCAAAAAAAATGCATGAGATGATAGAAACACCTGTATTAATGAAATTTAGGAGAATAAGCACCAATAGCATGTTAAGAGGGATGAGGTTCTTCATGTTGGATCTCTCGACGTTCTAGCAAGAAGTAGGATTGGTGTGTCTGCTTACAGATTTACTTGTCAATATATATAGAGGTTATTGGCTAAGGTAGGACACAAGAAATCTTTCCAGACGATTACTGTAATCAGATTTTACCACTTTGGGGATTCATATCATAGAGGTTATTGGCTAAGGTAGGACACAAGAAATCTTTCCAGACGATTACTGTAATCAGATTTTACCACCTTTGGAGATTCATATCAAAGTATATCTTTCGTTATTTAATTTTTCTAAAACCCAAAGAGACTAAACCCACTATGCCTTAGCCCAAATAGCCTAAACCCCAAAAAATTGAATCCTAAAAAGCCAAAACCAAAGTGCCTAAACCCATTATACCCTACCCCAAATAGCCTTAACCCCCTAAAATTGGCTGTAGCGACTCCCCTGGATACGAGTAACTCTGAAGTGCATCCAGAATCATTTATTTCTTTGTTTTTTTTCGAGATCGAGACTCAGCTCATTGAATGCTTGGCTTGGTTTGCCTAGTAAATAAACAAGTCCAGACAGAATTTGTGGCTGCTGTTCAGGAAACAAATGAAAGCCAGAATTTGTGGCTCATTTAGTAAATAAGCCAACCTTGATTTAGCTTTAGCTCGGCTCTATAGATAAGCTCGGCTATATGAATAATGTCTAGACTCGACTCGTGTATAGAGGTTCATATAGCACTCGAACTGAGCTCGAGTTCTCAAATACTAATTGAGACCTTGATGTGCTCGCTGAATTCCACTTGTTTTTTATTGAGTCAATTAAACTAGGTTTTTGATATATTATTAAAAAAGACTCAAGGAAAATTTAAACGTGGTACTAGCAGTTTTTGTCGTATGATGGCAGAGCCACTCTTATTAACATGTCTTGGCTCTTCCTTTACACACATTTGGTAATTTTGTAGGTAGTTTTCTCCGACCATACGAAAATGAAAGGAGGAGGAAATCAACAATTAAAAGTAATTTGAACTTGGTTTGAAGTAAGCTTTTTCAACATGAAAACAATCCAAAAAAGCCAACATGAGCATCCCACACCAAAAAAACCACCAAATTTAACCCCAAAAACACATTTTATAATTTAACAAGTCACTTATTCAAAAACTCACAAAATCAGACTTTCTATTCTAATTTCACTATATTAAACTATTCTTTTTTTCTACTCCTACTCCCTAAAAGTAATTTAAAAAAAAGTGAACAGTGTGTGAATAGTATGTAAACAGTGTCTTTGGTGCGTGAACAATGCCGCACCAAATTTGAGTAGCCACTGTAGCAAAAATAAATTTGATCAATTGTTTGGTGAGGCTGATTTTGGGGGGTTTGGCTCTCTATATTTGGTTAAAAGTTAATTTAGGTATCTGATAAGGATGCCATTTATGTAATTAACCTCTCCTAGTGCATACGTAAAAAGTAAAGGCATTTTGTTTTAAAAACGTGAAGATATTGACGTTGCTAAACTAGGATATGCACCAATAGAATGTATACATAAGATGGCATTTATGTTCAAATATCTCTGCCACAATGTTTCAAACTTGTAGTATGTGTTGGAAATTTGCACTGATATGGAAACTTGGAGGGCTGGATATGGACCATTCATTCATTTATTTTGTGTTCGAGATCGAGAATGAGCTCGTTAAAGGCTCAGCTCAGTTCGTTTAGTAAATGAGCGAGCTCAAACAACATCTGTGGCTTATTTAGTAAATAAGACAAGCTCGATTTAGTTGTAGCTCGGCTCTGCAGATAAGCTCGGGTTTTATGAATCATCAATAATGTATTATGGTAATTGCTCGACACGTTTATAGACTCATATAAAACTTGAAACTGAGCTCGAGTTGTCGAGTAGTAATCAAGCTTGAGATCGATGACCTAAGTAAATTCCAGTTATTTCTCAACGATTCAATAAAACTACGTTTTTTGATAACAAGACTCGTGGAAATTTAAAACGTGGCCTGGTACTCGGATTTTTGTTTTATATATGTAGGCAGAGCAACTCGTATTTGACATGTCTTGATGGTTCTTCCTTTATAAACATTGTTCAGTTTTCGTGTCCCTTCTTCTAATCAGGCACAATTGGGTTCACACGCCTGCAATTTCTTTCGGAATTCCACCCCTGCCGGTAAGCGTAAACCTTGATTGGATGGTCTGTTCTCTGTAAGCCTAAGCACCACGGCGGGTTAGGGCTCCATAGTTTGAGGCAATGCGACGAACAATGTAAGAGGAGATTCAGAAGCCGCACTAAAGGACTCTGCGAAGACCACAAATATGGCTTCATTACTTCATAGTTTGGGGCAATGCGACGAACAATGTAAGAGGAGATTCAGAAGCCGCACTAAAGGACTCTGCGAAGACCACAAATATGGCTTCATTACTTCATAGTTTGGGGCAATGCGACGAACAATGTAAGAGGAGATTCAGAAGCCGCACTAAAGGACTCTGCGAAGACCACAAATATGGCTTCATTACTTCATGTATCTGCCAATATCCCTGCTAGCTGATGTTTGTGTTGATTATTAAGCAATAAACCCAGCTATCCTCAACTAAAATGTACCAAACTATCCTTGGTCTGCTTCACTTTCTACCATTAGTAGAAATATTTACCATTGGAAGAACTAAATAAAGCGCGGAAAGAAACTTCTTTTAATTCTGTTATACCCAAAGGTTGGATCGTGCCAATTTTATCTCCGTCTTTCTTCTTCTGTCATGAGCATTTCAAATTATTTGGATTCACACAGGAAAATATACATGCATGCAGAAGTACGCATGGAACAATTCGCCCGGTAAAATTGGTTTTAAGATTAGCATCAATTCAGGCCATGATGCAATATCATCAATAGTAGTAAATCACAGCATTCACTGATGCACATGGCTAGAAGGAGAACCAAAGTTCAAGGCAGGAAAAAAACCCAAAGCTTAGATCAACCAAAATGGACCAGACCCAATTCGAAGAAACCATACTAGAAGAAAAGACAGCAGTCATGCCAATACCCAAACCCCCCACCTAACTAACACATGCCCAACCAGACCAAACAACACAAAAACACCAGCCAGAACACCAAAGACCAAAACTCTATGAACAACAATATCACTGAAATTCATAGAAGATAAAGGCAAGCAATATCTATCCGAATTTGTCTCTCTTTCCAGTTACCACACCCATTTACGCGCATCTTGATTAATTTTTAAAAGGAATATTCTAGATCAATTAAAAAGCCCCAAGAATAAACCCACAAGAAGGGTAGGGGAGTCTAAAGGGTCGGGTCTTTCGGAATGCAGCATAACGACGAGATGTTTTTAGTCTCTTTTGCGTCAGCATTTTCCCATAGCAGAATGGGGAATATGCCGTCGTAAAAAGTCGGCAACGGCATTTGCTGGCACCATAAACTTTTTGACACTCCATTATCTGTAGCCCCTGTGTTGCCTTTCTACGAGGGCATGATGAGTATTGTGACAGTATGCTCTTGACACAGTTTTTTCTAGTAGTGAAACAAACTAATTGAGCATATGAAAACATGGAAAGGTTTATCCCAAATAATGCAAGTTTCGTTTCCAGTCCTCTTTGCAAACACGAATATGAAGGAATCTTGCGGTTAGAAGACTTCTGCAAACTAAACACTGAAGTTTGTGGTTCCTCTTTTACTAGAAAATGCTCGTGTACATTCTAGATACGTTATGTCCACTTTTACCAATTCATTTGTCTTCTTTCAAAAGAAGACAGATATCTATTTCTTCACAATACCTGCAATCTATAGCTTTCATACATGTATGGAAAAGTTTAATTCAACTAAGGCAAGTTAAATACCCAAAAAAAAACTAAGGCAAGTTACATGTTCGTCATCAATTACACTCTAGAGATAAAATCAATTATACTACGTCCACTTTACCAATTCATTCTTCTTCTTTCAAAAGAAGACAGACATCTATTTCTTCGCCATACCTGCAATTTATAGCTTTCATACTTGTATGGAAAAGTTAATCCAACTGAGGCAAGTTACGTATTCGATCATCTACTTGTGCATGAATATCGAATAACCTTGGGGTTAGCATGTCTCATTCAAATGAATCCCTGAGAATTGAATTTCTTTTTGTACTAGAAAGGTTAGTACATACTCTAGAGATAAAATCAAATATGTCATGTCCTGTTTTATCAACAGCTTCTTCATCTTTCAAAAGAGAAACATCTCCATCTCCCGCAACACTTGCACTGATGGACTCCATACTTGAACGGAAAGGTTTAACCCACTATTGCAATTCAAGTATTAAATCCTGTACTCATAGGTAACATGAGTATCAAATAATCTCCTGTTAAAAAGTCTCATTCAAATGAAGTCCAGAGGTTCACAATTTGGCTTTTACTAGAAATGTTCATATACATTTGAGATAGATAATCTAGCAAGTTAAGTCCTCTTTTGTCAATCCATTGTGCACATTTCAAAAGAGAGAAACACCTCCATCTCCGGACAATAACTGTAATCCATAGATTCAGCCCATGAACGGAAAGGTTTAGCACAACTAATGCAAGGCAGTTACGTCACAAATATCCCTATAAAAACAGGGGCTCATCACCATAATCCAATGTCATAAATTTTCTGATCTTCATTAAACCAATACCACCCCAGTCCCCACTACTCTCCATGGCTTCACAGAAACCCCACTACTTTGCATTGCTACTTTTACTCCTCTTGGGGTTCAGTAATGCCTTTGCAAAATCTGAAGAATATCAGACATACATCATCCACATGGACCGTTCACATAAGCCTGAAACATTCACAACTGATGAGTGGCACCGATCTACACTAGCATCATTGTCCTCATTCCATGAAGATCAATTGTTGTATTCCTATGACCATGTCATTCATGGCTTCAGCATCAGACTTACACGCTCTCAACTCTCTAAAATCAAGAAGCACCCGGCTCACGTTGCAACACAACCAGAGTCCTTCGGTAAGCTCTTCACAACCCACACCCCCAAATTCCTTGGCCTAAAACATAAAAGTGGGATATGGCCTGCTTCGTCTTTTGGCAAAGATGTGATCATAGGAATAATAGATACGGGAATTTGGCCAGAGAGCGAAAGTTTTCATGACAAAGGGATGTCACCAGTGCCGAAGAGATGGAAGGGAAGATGTGAGAATGGCACAGCTTTTAGCCGCTCTTTCTGTAATAGAAAGCTCATTGGAGCCAAGTCCTTTAACAAAGGACTCCTTGCTTCTGGGGCACATATTTACGACTATGGATCAGCTAGAGACTCGTCTGGTCATGGAACCCACACCTCATCCACTGCAGCAGGTAATCAAGTACTTGGTGTTAGTTACTTTGGCTACGCTAAAGGCACAGCTAGAGGGGTGGCACCAAGTGCACACATCGCCATGTACAAGGTCGTCTGGAAAACAGGCGCAAGTGAACCTGACCTTGCATATAGCGATTTGCTTGCTGGAATGGACCAAGCAATTGCCGATGGGGTGGACATCATGTCTCTGTCTCTGGGCTATTATCCGGAGAGACCACCTTATTTTGAGGACAACATAGCTATCGCGTCGCTTTCAGCAATGGAGAAAGGGATTGTGGTCATCTGTGCTGCTGGAAATGATCATGATCGAAATACGATACGCAATGGAGCACCTTGGATCACGACAGTGGGTGCTGGCACTGTTGACCGAAGTTTTGTAGCAACAATGGTCCTAGGAAATGGGCTAACCGTGGAAGGAACATCCTACTACCCAGAAAGCGTTTACCTTACCAACGCGCCTTTATATTATGGGGGTGGTAATCTAAGCAAAGCAAGGTGCTCATCTTTGGATCCAGAAGAAGTTACCGGAAAGGTAGTTCTATGTGACAACAACATTTCACTACAGTACGAAATTCATAGAGCCGGCGGACTTGCAGGAGTCTTCTTGGCGGACCAGGAAGAAGAATTTCAATTCACTTTTCCTAGCATGATGCTGCCAAATAATGCTTGGACTTCAGTCAAAGATTATGCAACTGGAGTGAATAACGCAATGATACAAAGCATGAGGTTCACAATGACAAGTTTGGGCACAAAACCAGCACCTCAGGTGGCGGATTTTTCTTCCAAAGGGCCTGACCCCATAAACCCAGGCATTCTGAAACCAGACATTCTTGCCCCTGGGGTGGATATTCTGGCAGCAGTTCCACCGCATACGGTTTCCGTGGAAACAAGCAATTACGACTTTGTCACAGATTATGAAATCGATTCTGGAACGTCAATGGCAGCACCCCATGTTGCAGGAGTTGCAGCATTACTAAAGGCTGTTCACCAAGATTGGAGTCCTGCAGCAATAAGATCTGCAATCATGACCGGTGCTGAAACAGTTGACAACACGGGCACAACCTTCAAAGACCAAGAGACCGGATTTCCTGCCACACCACTTGATTTCGGGGCAGGCCATATCAATCCCAATAAAGCCATGGACCCTGGCCTGATATATGACTTGGGTATCCAAGATTATATTGAGTTTTTGTGCGGCCTTGGCTACAATAAGAAGCAAATGAGGTCCGTCCTAAGAAGAAATCAGTGGAATTGCAGTAAAAAACCTACTGACCTCAATTACCCTTCTTTTATTGCCATATTTCCTAAAGGAGCCGGCTCTGTGACAGAAAAGAACTTCAGCAGGGTTGTGACAAATGTCGGATCCAACCAAGCCATTTATCAAGCAGTTTTAGTTGTTCCTACTGGAATGACTATCAAGGTAGAGCCGAGCACTCTCATATTCAAAAGCAAATATCAGAAGCAAAGTTTTGTTGTGAACGTGCAGATTGAGAAGGATGAGCAACGCGTAAAATATGGTTATCTCAAATGGATCGATCAGGATAACCATATTGTGTCAAGCCCGATTGTAGTTATTTCTGGTTGATATCCTTGTTATTTGTAACCCCAATAGTTGTGAATCAAGGTAATGTTATGAATCTAAATAAAAGGATTGGCAAGATGTGTATTGATTTGTTATCTACTCATTAACTGTTCATTTTCTTTTCATTGGTGCATTAAGAGGGTTACATTTACAGGAAAACAGAAACAGGTAGAAAAGTGACCTGCTTTAATTTCCAATTTCCATTCAATATTGCTGCATTCTGGATGTCAACTTTGCACTTCATTCTGATCAAAATCTCATCTCCAAATTCCGACACTTGGCCACAGCTTCCTCCGACAAAGCCTTCTCTTTTCAGACCTCTTCCTTCAAACAACCAGCTTTCGAAAGCAAAGTTTTGATCACTCCCCCGACCGTGAATAACATTAACTCTGCCAATTCTCTCTTTGCATTGACATTCTTCAGCAGCACCCCTCGCTTCATTCACCATAGCTAAACAAGTTTGAAGCTCCACTAACTGATCCCCCGATGCTTTAAGCTCGTCTTGGCATTCAGTTAAAGCCAATTCCCGTTCCACCTTCACTGTTTCCATTTTCTCTAACTTCCTCTCCATTTCAGATATTCCCCTCCGCCTGCACTAACTGATCCCCTGATGCTTTAAGCTCGTCTTGGCATTCAGTTAAAGCCAATTCCCGTTCCATCTTCACTGTTTCCATTTTCTCTAACTTCCTCTCCATTTCAGCTATTCTAACACCTTCATTAAACGAAAACACGTATTAGTAACGTTTCAAGTATGTGCTCACATAAAAAAAATAAACCAGAGCAATTTAGAATAAAACAGATGCAGAACTTCAACTGCTGCGCGTTAGGGCAAAAATGTGGAAGCGAAACCGACTGGAATGATTTGGGAGAAGAGGTTTAGATGTACCAATTTAAACTAAAATCACCTGCATTATGCATTACAAGTATGTGCTCACATAAAGCCAATTCCCGTTCCACCTTCTCCGTTTCCATTTTCTCTAACTTCTTCTCCATTTCAGCTATTTCTAACACTTTAGTTAAACTAAAACAACATATAACATTTTAAGTACGTGTTCACATAAAAAATAAAAATAAAAAAGAGGAGAAATTTAAACTAATATTACGAAGACTTTGTTTGGTTTATGACAAATCCGTTAAGCAAATCTTTTGGCATCTACCAACTTTGATTGGTTTACTCACACCTTGTTTGAGTTGTATTATCTGCTTACAAAGCATTTCTGCGGAAAATATAATCGTAAAACTAGATGGGAAGCCTCGTGCTGGTGCACGACTATCATGCCCGTTGTATCCACCAAGTCCTCGTCACTTGCAAAATCAAAAGGCCTGATATTCGTGCGGTGCACGAGGCCTCCCAACTAGTTTCAAACCATGGCGGTTGACGATCAGTAGCAGCTGTAGAGATATGATTATTGGCAGTGAAAGCAACGTTTGATTAAAATATTTGCATCCGTTTCATAAGTTTAACAAGAGAATCCAGCTGTCAAGCCTGCTAAACCAAAATTGTCAAAACTTTTATCCCATTCCTCTAAACTTGTTTTTCTTTTTTGTTCAGCAGTATTAATTACTACCGTAACTACTAGCATATTTCAAGAAAATTAAATAACGAAAGATTTTGATCATATGAATCTTCAATTTCCAAATTGGGATTCGGTGCATTAGTGCTGGTAAAATCTGATTGCAGCTTTGATATGAATCTCCAAAGTGGAAAGATTTCTGGTGTCCTACCTTTGCCAATAACCTCTCTATATATTGACAAGAAAATCTGTAAGCAGACACACCAATCCTACTTCTTGCTAGAACGCCGATTGACAGATCATACATGAAGAACGTCTCCCCTCTTTACTTGCTATTGGTTCTTATTCTCCTAAATTTCATTTATACAGGTGATTCTATCATCTCATGCAATTTTTTTAGCAAATCATTTCTGAATAATTTGTAGCATGGCAGTATAACTTGTCTATCATGTCCAATAAAACATATGTTGGTTTTTCTTAGCAATAATATTAGCGAGTTTCAATTTTGAATCACTTTTCTCTAAGCTTCATAATTTTCTTCATTTTATCAATAATTCAGTGTTCAGACCAACATGTACGGAAAAACATACCCATACCCCATCCTCCATAAATTTTAATGTTTTTTCAGTATGTTTTACTTTTTTTTGATTTTTTGTTAATATTTTTGAAGTAGTTTTTGGTATTAGTCGTTCATCTCAACCAGAGGAATCCGAAAAGTATAAATATGTGATCGAAATTGAAAAAAAGTTTGGTAAATTTCGTCTTTGGTGATTTTATTTTTATTTTTTGCTTTTTATTATGGTTTTTTACTTTTTATACTCCTCTCATCGAGATCGAAGATTTGATCCAAAGAATATATTGAATCTAGCCTCTCTTTTTTTGGCTGTAGTGTCGTCTTGGTGAAATCAAAAAAGACGAACAAAAAAATATAAACAAGAAAACAAAAAGTTTATGAAGAATGAGCGTGGAGAGGTTTTAGCATTATATAAAGTGATCAACTAAAAATTCAATGTGGGACTAACATCCCCCCTCCCTCACGTGCAAGGCCGGCCCCAAGGTATTTCCCTAGGCCCAATCATCAAAGGGGGCCCTATGTATCATACTATTAAATAACAATAATGGAATAATTCGCATACATAATTATTTTAGCCCAAATAAACACAGCGATGTGTCCTTCGGTCATCTTAGACACAAGTTGAATACATGGTAAATTCAAATACCTATAATGAAAATATTTTTGGACAAATTAACACTTAAATAGAAAAACCATGTTGTAGATATGTTCCTCCATAGAGTTGAAAAACCAACCCAAAACAGTGCAGTTGTCGATAACCCATTGAGCCCGTTTGGGATCCTCGGCTGATGGTTGTTTTTCAGTCTGAAGAAGCCAACTAGATTTCCCTTTGCCTCCAAGAAATAGACGAAAAGAGCGACTCCATGCTACAAAATTATTACCATTCAATAGGACACTTGTAACACGGTGGACACCTCTGATCGAGAGGTTGCCGATTAACGTGATTCAGTCATGGTAAATAGTCAACCACAATAGAATATGAACCGTAGATCGGGAAAAGAACCATCCGAAGGCACGGGATGTCAAATAAACTTGCTACCGGAGCACTACGGTAGCCACAAGCAAGGAAGAGAAGAGAAAAGAGATGAGAGACTCGCTTACCACATCAGCGAGACAATAGAGACCCTAAAATAGAGGTAAGAATAACAACGCAGCAGCAGTACAGAGAGGTTAAGGATCAGCGCAAGAAGAGGAGCAGCGGAGAGATCCAGCGAGATTGGAAGAAAGCCCTAGGAGGATTGACGGGACAGGGGCTCCCTGCTGTAGTGGTTGTCAGGGGCAGACGAGCCCCCAAAGGGAGGCGGAAATTTGTGGTGGGGCAGTCGTATGGTGGTGGTGGGTGATCTAGGGTTTTGGCTCTGATACCAAAAAGGAGGAGACGTATATTTTGTATTTTTGGCTTAATCCAAAAATCAAGGATTAGCCTTGTATTTATAGATAAGAATGGTAACAAGATAAAAAGGAAAGAACAGAAATTAAGGGGCCAAAACAAAGGCCTAAAATCAAGCGATATGATATGATAGGATACTCTAATTTATTCCTAATTGATTCTAATTCCAACAGTGGGAAAACAACCAAATCCTTAAGCTGGATTTCCTGTTCATGTTTTGTATCAATACCTTTGAGTTTCTTGATAGAGAGTATCTATTTAGTCATATTTCTGCCTTGTCCTATGCATCTCAGTTGTTTTTTTCTGGTATATGTGGTTTCTCATGCTGATTATGCATATGGAGAGTGTTTTTCTTATGGATTTCCCCATGCTCCAAATCATTTGTGCCATGGTACTGTTTCCATCAGATAACTAAATGTCAAACAACAATTACAGCGAAATTGTGATCTATTCAATCATCTGATTGAATTGTACAGTACATCGTCCACTTAGAACATCTGCGCTGCAGCGTTTTGTGCGCGATAGTCTTATAGTAATGATATCCGTTAACTGGTTTTTGTGTTGTTTCGTACTGAGTGTAAGCCCATTGCTAACTTTTACTTGATTGCACATGACATCTCCAATGGACGTGAGGAAAGCCAACGGTAGCTTTCTTTGATCCTCATTTAAAGCACCAAAAACTATACAACAAATTCGAAAGAAGTCAACTACTCCACGAGGGCAACCCATGAAGGCCTACTTTACTCCCCGTTACCGACCTTCATGCCCAAGGCAATTCTTTTTGTTTCTTACCAGAAAAGTCCTCCGTCCGGTTAAAGAAACAAAAGATTCCACCAAAATACTAAACAAGTAAAGTATAAAACCAGGGGCATGAAATATGAAAGGATGTAGCAACGATACTTGTGACTGACTAATTACTTAATTTTGCTTTCCATATTGTCGAATAAACTTAAGGTTCTCAATGGACAATGGGTGAAAACTCAGATTCATGACCCCATGAGTCCTTGCTTCCATGTGGCTTTTGTCAGTCGGATGAACCTAACTTCAGATCCTACCCAAAAATAACCCTAAGACACTCTTATCAAATTCATTCCTTACCCGGTTCCTTGAAGGGTGAAAATGCCAAACCAAGCCTAAAGGTTGAAGGCTTGACCGCTAATTTAATTTCCATACCATTCCATGCTAGGAATGGGTCAAATAGGTCAATATGTGCGCATAACAACCATACCCCAACACTAATGCAACACGCTATGCAAGTAATCATCTTGTAATCTTCAAACTTGGTTGCTTTCAAACTGCTCCACCCTCAGACACCTAACCTAACCTCCAAAGCTATTTCATCCCATCCGTGTTTTGCTCACCAAAAGCTTGCACACTTACTAGTAGTTTCAAGAAAGGAGAAGATTGACGGAAAGATGATAGGGAAAGAGAACAGAAAGAAAAAATTGATGAGAGATATTTTAAACTTTAAGCTATTACAGCAGCTTTTTTGCAGGAATAAATTGTTTACTACAAGTCTACAACTAGCCACAAACACCACTTCTCCCAAATAATGCCTTCAAAAAAATGTCTTCTACACTCAAGAAAATTATTTTGTCGTGAAGTCCATACTTCTCTCATAGGAAATATGCACTGATGATCATATTCAAGTGTATAGAAGCCACTATCGGAGTAGCAAGTCACGATGACCATGTCTTTCTATCCACCAGAACAAGAGTAATCACCACAACTTTTACTAGTATAAATCAGCACAAAACTTAAAATACCAGATTAATCACCAAGTGCTATACAGTTGACTAATTTGCACGTCCAAAGCGAAGAATCCATATTTGGCAAACATCATTTGCAAAAATACCAAAAACTCAGGTTTATTTTAAACAGCCTAGGATACCTTAGTTAATTAGGACTAAGGTTAACAGAGCACGTTTCTTTGGAAAAGTGATAAATAAAGAGTTCAAACCTAGAGACACATACAAACACCATGCATCTTTACCAATAGAATCCTGCTAAGAAGTAAGAACATATCTAGAAAAATAGCATGTACGCTGAGAGCCTAAGAGGTGCACCATCTCTCCAGAAAATTTAAAGAGACTATCTACAGAAAATTTAAAGAGACTATTTTCATAGTTTAAATTATTCAGATGGAGAGAATACAGAACCTAAGGAAGTAGAAAAAACCAAATCGTTTTGTTGAATACGAGAGTACAACAAATTAACTTGTTTGGCAACAATAGCACATGCATTACACAGTTTTCAGGCATGAAATTGCAGACAACTGAGACACATACAAGGGCTTTATTGCAATTTGCACGTGATTTTTACTCACAAAAGTATCTGGGTTAGATAATGTGTACCTTCACAGTTTGTCCTTTTGCAACATCTCTAAGTGAAACCAAACTGGAAACATGAGCGATCGCATGGAACCTGGACGGGATTCCTAGAATCTGAACATCCTCATAATGTTCTGATTTAGGATCATACAGAAAAAGAGAATCTCCAGCAAATGACATCAAGATTTTCCCATCCTCGAAAACAGTTATCGGCTCATAGTAATAATCCCATGACATACTGGCAATGCCCATTTGCAGAATGACAAAATCTTTACTCCAGGATTCCTTGACCTGATAATCTTTCATCACCCATATCGCAGCATGCTCGCCATCAGAATAATCACACAAAGAGAGGCAACCTTGCAGCACTCCGACTTGCATATGAGTCCAAAATTTTTCAACCGAACTTAACCCCGAAGGTTCAGGTACTCCCCGAAATTGCTCACTCCCAAAGTCGAAACAAAAAATCAAACCCGGACTTCTAAAGGCAAAATCAAGCCAATGAATAGCTCCATTGAGGAATGTATTAAATGAGAAATTTTAAAAATTTCTAGGGATTGGTCCAATGCTTCTCCATGACCCTTCCCCAAGGGTATATATTTCCCCCTCTGGATAGTCTCTTAACTCTTCTTGACCGTTCTGAGGTTCAATAACCATGCAGTAGAAGGACCTTAGCACCTTGTACGGATTGCTTTTTGGACTATAACCAAAAGCAGAGATATGAATTCTGCACCATGTCATAGGAGTGCATTCTGGAAGGGTAATGAACTCACCCAAAATTGGATTGCAAACAAGATGGGGTCGAGGGTTTTGGGCTCACACAAGCAGAGAAAGCCATTGCAAGAGTTCACTAAGCAGTTAGAGTGGTTACATGCAATTTTGGGGAGGTTGATTTCAGGCACCAACTTCATTACACCATTGTGAGGAAAAGTGGTAGGAGAAATTCGAAAATCGACCAAACAGAATACTCCTGATTTGCAATTTCTGGTCTTGGGTTTGATCAAGAGGCTTACCTGCATGGACCGATGCAAAATTTGAAGGTTTGTTGGGCGAAAAAAATATACTAATTTGCAATGTATTACAGATATGAGATACCGATTTTCGCCAGTAAAAACCACAACAAGACTATCATAAAGGCTATAAATATTTGAGTAATCTGTACAGTAATATAATATGGCCGGCTATAACTACAATTTATACAATTTAGAGCATCCGTATTCAGTCGAAAACAACAATATTTTTATCCAAATATTCTTGTCTAAACGGGTATTAGACTTTTTAAAACAATGTAGGGCAGTCAAAGTAATATAATTTGAACTTTGTGCAACAAAACTTCCATAATTTTTTAACTGCTAGAATTGTACTGTGATCTCGAGAGATGGAGCTTGGCGAAACGGGGGTCTGATATGAGAGAGAGCCATTCTTTTCAAACGCGGCGGCAATTGAAGAGGGTTTTGATCGGGAGTCGTGAAAGGATGTCGTAGATTATGTGGGTCGGGATTTCTGGGACAGAATATTCGCCGCTCAATTGACGATCTCCTTCTTCTTCAATTTCTACTTGGTGGGTTTCGTCTGGTTCATCGTTTCTGATCAACTGAGACTCTGCTCATCTTTTTCTGTTTCTGGATGACATTACTGCAGAGGAAGGAGCGAAGGTTGGACCAACTGGGAATCACCCCTGGAAATAGGGCTGTGAATCAAGGCTCAACCTCAACCCATTAATTGGGGAAAATACACTTTACCTACGTGTGGTTAGCGCGAGTTGCAGAACACCTACCTCAATTTAAAAAATAAGTGAAAGACCTGCCAATGGTTTTGGACTAAACTGCAACTCTAACTCCGTTAACAGAAAAATGATAAATGACTTTGATGCCCTTGTATTTTTTTTTTGGGATAAATTTCCTCACCACATATACACAGTGCATCTTCTCCAACTTTGAGCCTACCCTTAATTCCATCTCATTCTGCGTCATCATCAACAGCCAGAAGCTAAAAAATCTTAGGCTCTATTTGGTTCTTAGGGAACGGAAAAGAAAGGGAGAGAAAATTTAAAAAAATTCTCTCCCTTTGTTTGGTTTCTACAAAAGAGGAAGGAAAATTATTCAAATTCCTATTCAACTTTCCTCCTATTTTCTCTCTAATTTCCTTCTTAATTATTTTCCCTTCTTTTCTCTTTCTTTCCCTAACTTCCAAACATAGCCTAAACAACACCACAAGAACAAACAACCCCTGTATTTCTCTCTCTGTCTCACTGTCTCTCTCCTTCTCCTGTGCAACAACACACCTACTGTTCCTCTCTCATTTTACCTCTGCAACAAAAGCGAGAATCAAATTGACGGCACCTGGATCAATCCCTCAACGATTGACGGCGGCTCAGTTTTGTACCGATCAACGGCAGCTCGGTTATGTACCAATTGACGACGACGGCTGGGCGGCGACTGGGTTTTGTATTATTGGTTCATATATATACACAGATGTGTATTCTTGGGTACTGTTTTTGCATTATTTGACTTAGATTCAACTCATGGACTTTTTGATGATGAGGAATCCAGATCCCTCAACAATATATTGACTGAGTTTTGTATTCTTCGATTTACAAAGCCCCCAATCTTGATACGCATATGTATGTATATATCACCTACATACATTGATTGATTTCAGTTCCACACGAATTCAGATTGGGTCTGATGCAATTGGGTTAATTTTTTTTTAATTGGTTAGTGTTGAAGGTGAACTTGGTTCTATGGTGTGATCCAAATCATCACACTTGGTTCTATGGTCTGATTCAGATTTTTTTTAATTGATCAGTTTGATTCAGATTGGGTCTGATTCAAGATCCCCAAAAGTGTGATGATTTCTATGCATAATGAGTATACTGAGAGAGAGACAAGAGAGGGTTTCAGCCCTAATCGATCAGAATCACAGAGAGAGAGAGAGAGAGAGAGAGAGAGAGAGAGAGAGAGAGAGGGTAGGGGAATTGCCGGAGATGGGTTTTCCGAAAAGGAATCACCGGAAATGGCGGGGCTAGGGGATGTCGTGACTCCCTTGTGACTCGCCGGAGATGGGTTGTCGTGGGAAGAGGGAGAGAGTGAGAAAATGTATGGTTTGACTTTTATAAATCATGGAGGGGCAGTTACGGAAGAAGAAAATATCATATTTTGGAGGAAACACGTTTTTTCCGGTCTACACTTGCCATTTAGCGCGTAGCTCACACGCACCATTAATACGGATGGAAAAACCTAACGGTAGCAGTTTAGTCCAAAACCATAGGTAGGTCTTTTGCTCATTTTTTAAACTGAGGTAGGTGTTCTGCAACTCGCGCTAACCACAGGTAGGTAAAGTGCATTTTCCCCTTAAAAGTTTGTTCGAATTTGATTCACATGCTAAATGAATTGACTTTGAACCTCAATTTTAGACTTGTTTAATAAACGAGTCAAATCTGAACTTGACAATATTCGACTTCACGAGCTTGAAATATATACATGTATATCTCATAACAATTTAATACTCCTATATATATATAAGTATATAACCTTGAATATGTAGTAGGTGGGGTGGATGGCAGTTGATGCCTCCCTTATACTCCTATGCACATGGACATGGTTCGATTCTCGTAAGCACCCATCCCCCTCCCAGGTCCCCTAGGATAGAGTATATTAGGATTAACGAATGCCAAAAAAAAAACCTTGAATATGTATAAACTTTCAGATATACATAATGAAAATTTTATAACATGTACTAATATTTTTGACTCGTTAAGGCTCATGAACAAGTTCGAGTTCGACTCAAACATCGGCAAGTTCGGGTCGAGCTCAACTTGTCGAATTTTCATTAAGTTTGAGCTCGGCTCAAGTTCGTTTACAAACTTAATAGACGAACTTGAACATTCTAAAACTCGGCTCAATTCAGCTCGTTTACAGCCCTACCTTAGACTCTGTTTGGTTCTTGAGGAAATTAGTGGAAAATAGAGGAGTAAAAAAATTTCTCTTACCTGTTTGGTTTCTGGTAAATGAAAAGGGAAAAAGAAATAGAAAGACTTTGACTTTCTCAAGTTAGAGGAGAAGCAATAGAAAAAAGGTAGAGAAAATTTGTTCAAACTATCGTTTTGTTATTTTTCTTTCATTTTCCCATTGAAACCAAATAAAGGAAAGTTTTATTCTCTTTACTTTCCTTCCATTTTCTGTTGACAGCCAAACAAAGGAAAATCTTAAACTTTCCTCTTAATTTTCTCCCTTGTTATTCTCTTCTTTTTCACTTCTTTCCTCAAGAAACGAACAGAGCCCAAAACTCTACATGAAAATGAAATCGAAGGTTGATATTAACTGCAAGGTGAATCTCAATCACCGCAAGATGAATCTTAACCATCGATTTCACTTTCATGTATAGTCCTTGGAAACTTTTAATGTAACGATCTACTCTAGCTAATCTGCTAACTCTTAGTCTAACCACGTGGCTCAAAAGATTAACCTCAAATTATATAATAGCTGCTCATGAATCCTTATATACCACTTAATTCTTCTTCTAACTCCCCAACGTGGGATGTAACAATCTCCCTACCTTGGCTACAATGTCCCCATTGTGCCCCCATGGTCTATCACTGTCCCCCACCAAGCAATGTGAGACAAGACCCGCCTAAGCACAACAAGCTCCTCAAGCTCCTTGTAGACACCCCAATTTAAAAAAATCCACGGGCATCTTTAAATTCCCCAATGATGAAACGAATCGAAAAATTCTTGGAAGCTTGAACAATGCTCTTTCTCTTTCAAAAACCCGAAGGAAAGCCTCTTCAAAACAAACCCTAGCATGCACCATATTCTAGTACATTAAAAACCCTCTTTATCGATATATAATATGTCTCAATCCGTTTTGAATTAAGGGAGATGTGAGGATTTTACCAAAACTATTTCTTTTCCGACCACTTGAGGGTAAAATCGTCATAGATTTTGATGTAAAAATTATTTTGGGTCCAAACCACCTGGGTTAGAAAGTATACTTAACAAGCTTTTCAACGGTACCAACCACGTGCGAAACGGAGTTTGATAGCACCCGGGAGAGCCACGCGAAATTTGGCAAATTGAGCAGTACGTACAATGCCATACGCCAATCCATAATGCTCTACGGTAGTCCAAAATTTGCACCGCCTCAGGTTACCGCTTGAACTGCCCCAGGTGGTGCCTCAATGATGTACGGCACTTCTTAATACCGTACGGTAGTCCGCAAATTCCGTACAGCAGTTCAAAAAATAACTTGGCGGCCAAGTTTTCTTGCTCCCGAAACATTTTGACGGTTGATGGCCGACTCTTAGCCTTGAAGCAACGCCAGACCCTTTTTTTGACCACCCTTGCTTGTGGCACACTCATTTTTCACCCTATAAATACATGTCTCCATTTTTAGATGAGGAGGAGAACAATTTTTGAGAAAAAAAAAATGAAAAAAGACGGCTGAAATCTCCTCCTCAAGCTCTAGAAAATCTACTTTGCATCCTACAGCATTCTTATACTTCAAAGAAACCGAAGATATACCAAAACTCCACCCGAAAATTCCAAAAACAAGTCCAATTTCAAGGAAAGTTCTTACTTTCTTGCATCAATTTCAAAGATACCAGTCAAAACCGAAGGCTTACTTGCTGTTCGTAACCGCATATGAGCTCGAAAAGGATATTTGCTTCAAAGCAATTCCAAAGGCACGATATTATTTAAAAAAGCTTATCATTTCTGAGGGGAGCCACCAAGCCTAGAACAGTTCCTTATACCAATTTTGGGCTCGGTTGGCCTTTGCTTCCAATCAAAAGAAGAAAACAAATTCTCCAGGCCATACCAGCCGTATGGCAGTAGCTAATACCGTGTGGCAATGGTCTCTTGAGAAACATTTATTTTTAAGGCCCCAGGCCTCCTAGTTCATTAATAGTTTATAGTAGCATGGTGTTCTGTTCATCTTCTTATTTGAAAATATTCGTAAAAAATAATAATAAGTTTTTCGTGCTCCATGGAACTTTGAAATCTTAATTTTGAACCTCTGGACAGCTTTCAATGTTTTAATCTCATACAAAACTTTTCTGGGACAGTTCGAGTATATTGTTGAAAAATCCTAGATCGCCTAGGTTTTATAATTTGCTAGATTATTTTATCTCAATAAAAACAATGACATCAATCAATATATGACCAATCACAACCATAAAGTAAATAAACTGATGAACACCAGATATACGTGGAAAAACCCTAAATGGGCAAAAACCACGGGAAGGAATCAAAAACTATAAAACTATTGTGTAGTTACAAGTAATCTTACCATACGATTTGAATCACTCACAATCGCTCTAAGATGTACTTGCCGAATCTTCGTACACCACACCCAGTATTTGATTGCCGCTGCCTCGAATCCTCGAGCCTTCCAAACGTTCTTCTGGAAATCCACCAGAAAACAACTTGAACTTGTGCTTCAAGATTCACTCTCGATACTCTTGGGTTTTGTGGCTTTGAAAACAAGCGGCTATAATATTCTTTTTCAGCCGACACACTTGCCCTAGATCTAAAACCATGATATATTTATAGGGTTCCCATTCCGATCAATCGCATCATAAGCCGATTGATCGGACCATTGTAGATCCAGAGTTTTTTTGGCGTTGCCGATTAACATGTTGAGAGTCCACCCCGTGTGGGCAGTTGGGCTTAGGCCCAAGGGAGTGATTTAGGGTTTTTTATTGTATCTCTATAAATACTCTGTGATGCCTAGGTTATGATGAGTGGTAGCACAATATAGAGAGAGAGGCAGAGAGTGTGAGAGGGGGGCCGGTTGTGGCTCCCCGGAGAGAGAGATACACGAGAGAACTGGTGAGAATTTCATTATTGTGAGATTGAGTGTGAGTGTGTAACATAAGAACACGGATTTTCTCCGGATTATAGTGAAACCCCCCTCCCCGTGGATGTAGTTCCGATTTGGCCGAACCACGTATATTATGTGTCGTGTTTTTCTCTTGATTTTACTGTTTCTGTGCAAGAGGTGCGCGTTTGGGCACAACAAACTGGTATCAGAGCTTGGGTTGAAGCACCGGAAAGCGCAGAGCAGTTGGACAATCACTCGGAGGCCATTGGAGCACTGTTTAAAGCTTTGGTCAGACAAAACAGGTGACGAAACTTATTTTTTATTAGAGGGAAAAGTGCTACTCTCGGAGAAGATCACAACGGTGTGTTGGTGGTCGATTTTTGTCACCGGAGGAAGGAATACGGTCGGTTTGAACACCTACGGATGGAGGCGAGTGGCTGTGTGCGTTGGGGCCGGACAAAAAGTGATCGGATTTGAAGTTTGAGTACACGATTGTGTGGGGTTTTTCGAGACGATCACGGTGGTACCAAGCACGACGCTGGGAACGGCCCAAGGAAGTCGCACGCGCCGGTCAAAGGCAGCGCGTGCAAATCGCGTTAGATCTACGCGCATGGGTGTGCTGCACGCGCGGCGGCGGATGAATAGAAGCAAAGGATGACGTCAGCGACCACTAGGGCTAACGTCATCAAGGTCAGACAGGTCAAGCCGGAGGTCTAAAAGGTTCATAAGGTTCAATCGAAGAGGTCAAAGAGGTGCGCGTTTGGGCACAACATAACAACCCGATTGATCCCTTTATCAGTCTATATGCTCTGAAAATACACGCCCTGTGTGCAACTTTGCAACTTGTGATCAATTGGAGATACCCGACTAATAAACCGATCGATCCCATAATCCATCTTCCTGTTCTAAGTGCACCATATTGATCGGCAACAAACGACTAACACAGTGACTCTCAAATTACATAATAAAGAGATTCCTTCCACTCTAATCCTATACAGACTCCTACTTAGAATTACAACTCGATATCAATATGTGTTTTGCCACATGGAATTGCCAAAACAAGACGACTCCGGAATTTGGTCCTTACAATCTCCCCCTTTGACACTTCCATGAAAAAACACACTACAATGAAAATCTCTCCTATAATATAAATTCAAAAGACAAACTGAGATTGAGTTGTAGAGAAGCTGCAAATAAAACTCAACATCCAACCAAATTAGAACAATAAGCAATCTACTCCCCCTTTCAACATTCTCCCCCTTTTTGACATGGAGTGACAAAGGGCAAATAGGATAAAAGATAAATCAATAAATGCGAGTGGAAGAGCACTAAACAATTAATGACCAATAGAAGCAACCAAACAAGAAATTTATGAGAGGGGTGAATACTAGCATAAATAGCATGAAAATAGAACAATCTCCCTAACCAATAAAGCACCAATAAAGAAAATATACGGGCATCTAGCCAACTACATATCATAACAATATAGATACCATAAACTATGTTCCAAGAGTGCCAAAGTATAGAAGCTATAAAATTAGCACAAAATAAACCACAAAAGTAACATAATAATACTTTAAAATAGCCTGGGGAAAAAAAATGCAACATTGAAGCACCAAGTGAGGAGTAATTTCTCGGTTATGAGACTCAATGACTAGAAACATTTTTAATTAGGCATGTGCAAATTATATATTGAATTCTACCATGGATATGTCGAGAAGCCTAAATGCACATGAGACACGAATCCATGACAAAAGTGCGTGTGTGACACGTCATTAGCCCTCAAGATTGACATTTTCAAAGAAACCGATGTTGCTCATGTACACTCGGGCTGTCAAAATATCTTCCTCTCACTAAGTCAAACCACTCAAAAAACGATAAGACAGAAAAATGACATAGAACACCGAAACTCCCCCTTAATCAATATATTTTTTTTTGACAGGATATTCTACTCCCCCTCAAACAATGAATATTAATTTTTTATCACAGCATTTTTTATATAACAAAAGAAACACTAAAAATGTGAGTAAATAAAGGAAGAGGATCACATGTGACACACCTGCTCCTATCACTATCGTTAATAACCATGAACACACACATCAAGACAAAAAACATGAACAAATATTATAAAAGTGCACCATAGAGACATTAGACCAAGAATGCGACACACAACATGACCGAATGATAAAGTGTGCATGTGAATCACAAAGATCATATCAAGTTCAACTCATTAAGTTCGTCGGTTCTCATGTATACTAGAAGTTCAAGATAACTCCCCCTCAAGAAGTCAAACCGAGCTAGGTCCTCAATGTGATTAACGAATGAGCAAGCTAAATACTCCCCCTCAAAGTCACATCCTCTTTCTTTTTCTTTTCTTTTCTTTTTTTTTTAATTTTTAGAGAGCAGCACAAACCCTAAAATTCTCTTTTACCCCAATGTCGTTTGACGCGAATATTGGGAGTAAGAGTACCTCATACCCAATGCCCGGTTACTAAGCGAATGGTCCAATAATACCTTCACAAGGTCTATCCATCTTTTGACACGAACACTCAGAGGGAGAGTACCTCACCCCGATTGTCCGGTTACTCAATGAACGCCCGGATAGGTAAACAACATAATACTAACAGATTCGCTCTTACAAAGACAAATTTAATACCCACATGGGAATAGTAGCCATAGGTCAATCTCAAGGGGACGAACACAAGAAAACGGCTAGATACATGAGACTAACGTGAATAAAGAGCAATCTATCATTTTTGTGAGGTAGTGGAGACAAACGGCAATGTAGCATGCAACACTCACCATCTAAATGCATCTAAGAGCGAGAGATCACAATATATGCTCATGCTCTATCAAGAATGGCCGTACTCATGATAATAGATGATAGTAACTCGACACAGAATGAAGCCACACAAATAAAAATCTTTTTAAAATTTTTAGAAAAAAATCTTTTTAAAATTTTTAGAAATATGAAAGTTTTTGGTATTTTCTTAAGAACATATTAGAAAACTAAAACCAGCAACAACAAAGATTATTGTGCTTAGCTCAAACTCACCTACTAAAAAAATGACAATCCCTTTTTTTTTTTTTTTAAACAATAAAAGAACACAATCTTTTTCCATTTTTATAGGCAAAGTGAGGAAAGAAAACAAAGCAGCAACATAATAAAATAACAATAAAAAAAACACAAAGCATAGCTCTAGGTTCAAGAGAGACAATAAAATTAACCTAGACTACGAATGCAAGATCAAACCATCAAAAAGTGAGGTCAAATCCTCCGGATAATCCAGTGTCATCCAGAGGGTTAGTAGGCAAATTGGCTCAAGGTATTAAGTTCGACCTTCTTACCCAAATAAGTCTATTCTTGGCCTCCCCAACCCTTCTAACAATTTTAGGCACATGTTTAGGGTTCACATTAGTAACTATTTTATGAGAAGTCACTGTATGTTTATGCCTTTGGATTCGATCCCAACCATAATTAAAACAATGATACCTAACCCTCTTTGTATTACCATGATGATATTGGGGTGGTGCATCAAGATACCCACGGAGTTTAAAACAATTTGGTCGAATATGACCTTTCATCCCACAAAAATGACAAGTGGGTACAAATTTGGCATGTTTACACACTTATTTTTTTTAGGTGTATTAGAAATACAATGTGGTCTTGTGTGGCCAACCAATCCACATGTATGACAAGTAGGAATATATTTGGCATATCCATGAGAATGTGCTAAGTGCGAGTTAGAAGTACTTGGCGCATGTAACTTTCTACAATGAGGTCTAATGTGACCTTTAATACCACAATGATGGCAAATAGGAATAAATTTAAGAAAATTTACCTCACCATGCCATGCTTGGTGGTGGCATGTTCACTTATTGCACTTTGTGTATTTTCCTTCAAAAACTTTGGCTTTGTGTGCTCTTGTTTGACGTTGTTCTCTTTGATGCGCCACTTGGTTTTATTGGCTACGGGAGGAATGGGAGCACTGCTACTTGGCTTAATAAAATCCGTCTTTCCTTCCACCTTATGTGTTGAAGCTTTTCCTGTATATCCAAGCCCTTCTCTGTTCGAAGTCACCTTTTGAACACTTAAAACTTCATTCAAGACTTGTGTACCTGTGTTCAATTTCTTAAAAGTAGCATTGGCCTTGTCAAGCTCAACTTGCAATTTATCTACTTTTGATTCAAGAAGCTTGTTAGTCTCAGAAAGACTATGCACATCATTTTCAAGATTCATATTTTTGCATTTAAACACATTAAGTTCATGCAAGGCATCAATTTTCTCTTTCTCACATTGCTTTAGCTTGGTGGCTAACCCCAAATCATGTTTTTTCTTAAAAGAGCGTTTAAAATTTTTCATATTGATAGCCATAGCTTCGATATCATATTTATCCTCTCCATCACTAGTTTGGTTTGTTTCAACACCTCAACAAATATTACTTGCACTATCGCAAGTAGCATAAAAAAATATTGAAGAAGCACATGCAACATATTTGGAGCTATCAAAAACAGGAGGTTTCAACATAAAATTGCTCTCTTTTGATAAATCCATACTAGCAAATTATAAAAAACATGGATCCGCTCGTGAAAAAAAAATTCACAAAATCAATATGAGCGACCCGCTTTGATACCAAATGAAAAATCCTAGATCGCCTAGGTTTTATAATTTGCTAGATTATTTTATCTCAATAAAAACAATGACATCAATCAATATATGACCAATCACAACCATAAAGCAAATAAACTGATGAACACCAGATATACGTGGAAAAACCCTAAATGGGCAAAACCACGGGAAGGAGTCAAACACTATAAAACCATTGTGTAGTTACAAGTAATCTTACCCTATGATTTGAATCACTCACAATCGCTCTAAGATGTACTTGCCGAATCCTCATACACCACACCCAGTATTTGATTGCTGCTGCCTCGAATCCTCGAGCCTTCCAAACGTTCTTTCGGAAATCCACCGGAAAACAACTTGAACTTGATTATTGATTGATGTAGAAACCTCTTGAAGCTTTTTATTAAAGTTCCATCGATCTTGTGCTTCAAGATTCACTCTCGATACTCTTGGGTTTTGTGGCTTTGAAAACAAGCGGCTATAATATTCTTTTTCAGCCGACACACTTGCCCTAGATCTAAAACCGTGATATATTTATAGAGTTCCCATTCCGATCAATCGCATTATAAGCCAATTGATCGGACCATTGTAGATCCGGAGTTTTTTGGCGTTGCCGATTAACAACCCGATTGATCCCTTTATCAGTCTATATGCTCTGAAAATACACGCCCAGTGTGCAACTTTGCAACCTGTGATCAATTGGAGATACCCGACTAATAAACCGATCGATCCCATAATCCATCTTCCTGTTCTAAGTGCACCATATTGATCGTCAACAAACGACTAACACAGTGACTTTCAAATTACACAATAAAGAGATTCCTTCCACTCTAATCCTATACAGACTCCTACTTAGAATTACAACTCGATATCAATATGTGTTTTGCCACATGGAATTGCCAAAACAAGACGACTTCGGAATATGGTCCTTACAATTTTAATCATGTAGGCTTTAATTAATTCTATTTCATAAATTTTCATTTCATTCACATCATTTTACTATTTTTGCATATATTATTCATGTTCATGTAAACATGCTAATTTCAATTATTTACTGTTATCCCTCTCCTTTATGTGAATAAAGTTAAGCAATAAATCATTTAAAAAAATCCCACTGTTACGGGAATTACTTACCCATATTTTTCTCTAGTGAGAATATCGTTCTCTCTCTATAATGCATGGAAAATTTCTGTGAGGGGAAGGTCACAATGCCGTGCTGCAAAGCTTACTATTCATGCACACCTTTCAAATGATTTTCTATCTCGTTGGTATCTGCGTCATTCAAGCTGTTATTTGCATGAATAAAAAAAACCAGTGGCGACTCCAGAAATTCGAAGGGGGGGGGGGGGGGGGGGGTCATTCATAAACATCAAATACTTTACCAATCATAAATTTAAAAAAAAATCACAGTAATAGCAACTAAAAATCTTGCTCCAACAAAAGTCACGTTTAAAGGTCAACCTAATAAACAAAAAATATATATCATCAAAAGGTATATATTAATACTCATTGTTTTCATTTTTCACCAAAAAAAAGAAGAAGCTATACAAGCTTTTACAATTGCCCACGACGCGGTCTCATATTCTGGAATCGTTGCATAATGATTTCTAGGTCAACACTGTCAAATACTTCTTTCTCAATGTATGCGACCAACCGATCATTCAACCATTGGTCTCCCATTCGATTGCATAATCTGCTCTTCACATATTTCATCACCGAAAAAGATCTTTCTACCATTGCAGTCGCGACGGGCAAAAGCAATGCCAACTTCACAAGCAAGTATACTAGTGGATATATGACATCTCTCTTCGTCTCCACCAACTTTTCAGAAAGGTCATCAATCCCGATTACTTCCTTAAAATCATCACACAAGCGCACATTAACAATGTAATTCTCAAGTTGATCATCAAGCATCATGAGTTGTAGAGGAGAAAAATCAGACGGATATAACTTAGCTAGACAAATCAACCTCTCTTTATCAAAAGAACCAAATGAGTCACGAGAACTCAAACAAGCCACACAAATAAGCAACTCGGTATTTACCTCCGTAAAGCGGTTGTTTAGCTCTTGAAGTTGCATATCTATGACTGTACAAAATAGCTCAACATGGTAGTGATGTAAAATTGTAACTTGTGGGGCTTTGCGTCGTGGTCTGCCGGGAACAACATACACATGCATCCTCCATGTTTGGCATAGGAATATCATGTTTGCCACAAAATAAAGCTATTTCAGCTAGTAGAGAATTTCATCCATCATCTCTCACCATTTGCAATCGTTGCTTGGACGCTTTAACTAGTGCCATGGCAATTACAATATCTTGATTTTTCTTTTGTAATGCCAATGACAATTCATTTGTGATGCCCAAGACCTTTTTCATCAAGTGTAAACCAAATGCAAACTCAAAAGTTTGGATAGCATTCATAAGAGAACGAGCCTCAGCACTTTGCTAAAATACTACAACATCCTCAACAACAAACTCAAGAACATCGATAACAGAAGAGAACATTAAAATCAGGTTCAAAATAGTACCATGATGAGATCCCAACGTGTGTCACTAGCTCTTTTAAGACCCGTTTCTTGATTCAAACCTCGACCACTTTGAAGATCACCATTATCCAATGCTTCCTTAACTTTATTAGCTTGGGTGTCTCGAAGAATATCTACTCTCTTACAAGACCCTCCAGCAACATTGACCACACAAGCTATCAAGCGAAAAATCTCAGCCACATCAATGTGATTTTTAGCAACAGCTACAAGAGTTAATTGTAGTTGATGAGCAAAACAATGAACATAATAAACTGACTCATTCTCCCTCAAAATCAAAGTTTTAAGCCCATTCAATTCACCTCTCATGTTACTAGCTCCATTATATCCTTGCCCACGAACACTTGATAAACTCAACCCATGTTTAGAAAGTAAAAATTCAACTCCTTTCTTGAGTGATAATGCAATAGTATCAAGTACATGCACAATACCAAGAAACCGCTCAACAACATTGCCCTTCTTGTCTACATAACGAATACCAAGTGCCATTTGTTCTTTAACCGATACATCTCGAGACTCATCAACTAAAATTGAGAAGAGATCATGATCAAGATCTTTGATAATAGCATTTGTAGTCTCACTTGCAATTGCATTTGCAATATCCTTTTGAATATCCGAATGACACATCTTGTGATTTTTGGGAGTATTTTCTGTAAGGACCAAGTTCCGGAGTTCTTTGTTTTGGCAATTCCGTTTGACAAAACACACATATACATCGAGTTGTAATTTTATTTATTCTTAGAGAGTCTGTTCTAGGATGTGGAAAGGAATCTTATTTTTTGTATTTGAGTGCGGTAGATGTTAGTCAAGTTGTAATTGGGCCGGTTCATGAGTGTGTTGGATAAAACAAAGGAGGTTGACGACTCGACTACAATGAGATGGATTTTGGCAAAGACGGACCGATCGGGTGCTCAAGCGGCAACTTCAATTTTTATTAAAGGACAAGTAAAAAGAAAAAGAAAAAAAAAAAAAAGGAAACAATGAGGCCCAGCCAAAAAAGGCCTAATTGGAGTCTTGTAAGTTTCCTCCTAGGGTTGGACTTTGACCGTGGTCATCTTATCTTATTATATAAAGAATAGAGGCAGCAAAGGAAAGGCTAAAAAAGCCATCACATACGTCCACTGTTATAAAAATGAATAGCTGCGGCAGTAGCATGTCTGGGGAGAACGGCGACTTTTGAGAGTTATTTCTAAGGGCAATTTTTGTTAGATATATTGGAAGGCTTGTGGACTCAAGGTTGTTGGCGATCAAGATCATTGGGTGTGGTGTACGTGTGACTCGGCAGGTGATACTTAGAACGTTGTGAGGATTTACTTCGTTTGGATAGGTATATCTGTAACTGCACAATGGTTATAGTGATTTGATTCCTTCCCGTGGTTTTTTACCCATTTAGGGTTTTCCACGTATATCTCTGTGTTGTGGGATTTGATTGCTTGCATATTTTCTGCTCGTTATTAATTAGTGATTTGCATTCATATTAATAGGGGTTTTACAAATTGTTAGGGAACCCTTGATTTTTTCAATTGGTATCAGAGCTAGCTGCTCCTTCCGTTAGGATTTATTTTCCTAGAGCAGATCCATCATGAGTATGAATATGAATCACGTGTCTAGAAATTTGCCTATACTTGATGCTGATAATTTTGATTACTGGAAATCTAGAATAAAGGCTATAATGAGATCTGCAGGTGAAGAAATTTGGGACTCATGTATTGTGGGGTACACTCGGCCCATGATAACTGTAGAGGACAAACAGGTTAAAAAACCCCAATCTGAGTTATCAGTCGCTGAAAAAGCATTACTTCAGGCTAACAACCGTGCACTTGATATTTTATTTTCTGCTGTTGATATTAATGAGCACAGGAAAATAGCTAACTGTGAAATAGCGAAAGAGGCATGGGACATTCTGGTTACTTGTCACGAGGGGACAGACGTGGTTAAGCAGTCTAAGCTGCAAAGACTTACTACGGAGTTTGAGACCATCAGAATGCAAGAGGAGGAGACATTCAATCAATTTTACTCCAAGCTCATCGCCATCGTCAATAGCTGCGAGAACTTGGGTGAGCCAATTCCTTCCTTTCGTATTATTAAGAAAATTTTACGTTCCTTACCTCCTAGATTTAAAACTCAAGTAACTATGCTGGAAGGTAAGAGAAAATTAAAAGAAAAATCTGTTCAAGAAATAGTTGGGATTCTCCAAACTTATGAGGCTGACATATTGCAATCTGAACCTGTTCAGCCTAAAGTAAAACATTCGGAGTCTTCAATTGCTTTTAAAAGTACTCAAAAAAAATATAAGACAGGTTCAGATAGTGATAGTGATGTCGATTTTGAGGAGATGAAAGCTTTTTTCAAACAATTTAAAAATAGTATAAAAAAGAAAAATGATAAAGGAAAAGGAGAATTTTCTAAAAAAATTAAAAAGAAGGGAAAAGGACCACCTGAGGGACCACAGTGTTTCGAGTGTCATGGTTTTGGTCATTATGCCCTAGATTGTGCTAACAAAAAGAAAAAGAAGGTTTTTGTTGCTCAAACGTGGGATGATAGCGATTCTGATGAATCAAATGAAGAACAGGACGGCAACGAAAATAATGATAGAAACTTTTTGGCTTTCGGAGTTTCCTTAAATCCTCAGGGTCTTTCCGAATCGAGTGGTTCTGAGACAGATAATAGTGAGGCGGAAAGCTGTGATGACATGGATGAGATCAAAGAGGAGTACAACAAACTTCATGTTTTTAGTAAAAAATTGATGAAGGTGAATGATAAGCTTTCTGATAAGGTCAAGAGTTTAGAAGCTACTTTGAATGAACGCACTCAAGAGAGGGATGAGAGGAATAAAGAAATTGAGCTCCTTCTTGAGAAAAATAAGGCCTTGACTAGTGCAAAGTCGAAGGAAAAAATAGAGGATGATACAAACACAGGGACCCAGGTGTTGGATCATATTCTTTCCATCCAACGGCATCCTAGCAATTGTTCAGGGCTGGGTTATCATGCGACATCTTCAACTCCGCCAATTGAGAGAGAAGAGACTAATCGTAAAGATAAGAAGAAGAATGCTAATGGCGTGCAGAACAAGCTCAATTCTCCCATACCAAAGAAGCAAACGACAATAGTGGCAAACAGACATCCCAAACGCAAGGAGGTAAAAACTAAAGTTATAAATAATGCTAAGTCTCAAGTTTTTAATTCTGTTGTTAAATTCATTCCTACTTGTCATTATTGCGGTATGACTGGCCACATTAGACCGAACTGTAGGAAGATGCATGAGTTAAAGACTTCACATTATGCATATGTTGCTCATTCTCATGGTCATAATAATTTTGTGCCAATTTGCCATCATTGTGGAATTAGAGGCCATATTCGTCCTTTCTGTTTTGCCCTTCATGGTTATCATAGGACCCCTCCCCGCTACCATAACATGAATAATCATAGGGAGTATTTTCAGAGGCCTAGACGTAAAACTCATTCGTTTGCTAATTTTACTACGAGAAATCCAACACCAAAAACTGCTAAAAAGGCTAGTGTTGAAAAGGGCAAGCCTAGACAGATGTGGGTTCGTAAAAGTGATTTGGTATCTCCGGTTGACGATGATCTTGACTCTCTAGATGACTATAGTTCACTTGGAGAGTTTGGCCTTGCCTTTTAATGCTAGGTTTGGTTCCATAAACTAGGTTTATTTGATCATGCATATCTTAATACCTAGATTTATGGAATTTAATTTATAGTTTGTTTCATAGTTGTCTTATTTTTGTTTTCTGTGAGTTATTATATAAAAAAAATTCAAAAATTTTATGTCTATTTATCAGTTGTTTTGTGTTTGAACATGATAGTCTTCAGTGCGTAGCTGAATATCATCGGATTCTATGAACATGTTCATCCTTATTTTTATTGCACTTCCTTTTTGGTATTCTCCCTGCAAGAACATTTGAATGCCAATAAACCATGAGTATCCGACATTCTGTACACTTATTCATGGCTCTTATGGATGGTTGACAGTTAGGGGTCTTGTTCTCATAAACTTAGTTTGTATCTTGTGATTTCTTTTTGAGATTGACCCGTGGTTAGAATTCCAAATGTGATGTTGACATCCATCCACCACCATTTATTTTTTTGTCTCCATCTCCCTCTCCGGAATTGAGAGAATTGATGACTTGAGGAAATGGCTACCTATAGGACAAAAGTCTCAGTAGTGTGAAAGCCGCCGATGATAGTGCAAAATACACAGAAAAAAAAATTATTTCCATCGGTGAGGTTGTTTAAAAAAAATATGAGAGTCTATGAAAAAGGGGCAATATGAAATAAGGTGGTATTAGTATTGGACCACTTGCTTAGTAACCGGTTGCATTCGGCTCTATCCAGTCCGGACGATCACGTCAAATGGCGAGTGGGGTAAAAGAGAATACGTTGTAAAAAGAATAAACATTAGAAGTTGAGGGGGAGCTCCACAAGTACTTATCAACAAAAAATCATTGAGGACCTAGCTTGGTTTGACTTCTTGAGGGGGAGTCATCTTGATACCCCTATTGTTCATGAGAATATGGGTCCTAAATTGAGCTAACCTGATATTTAGGCCATGGATGCACACACACACTTTCCTCTCATGTCGTTGATCATGGTGTGTTGCATTTCTTTTGCCTTGCTTGGTGTTATATCATCAAGTTGTGTCTTAAATTATGGACGTCTTGTTCATATCTCATCTCATGATATAATACTTGCGCTAAAACATTCTCATGCTCGTATTTTTTAAAAAATTAATCTTTTAGTATTTAATTTTATTATGTTTTATTGAGTTTCGCATGTTTTTCATTCTTTATTTTGCTTTTGAATTTAGCCGTCATATTATCTATGCTAGTTTCCGCGCTCTGTTTTATTTATTTTTTATTTGACTGCTTCTCTTGGTCTTTCATTGTTCAATATTCTCCTTTGTTCACATTTATTGCTTACTTGTTTATCCTATTCGCCCTTTGTCATTCCATGTCAAAAAGGGGGAGTAGGTTGCTTGTTATTCTAATATGTTTGGATGTTGAGTTTTGTTTGCAGCCTCTCTACAACTCGTTCATATAGGATAGATTGTCTTTGTAGTGTGTTTTGTCATGGAAGTGCCAAAGGGGGAGATATTTTCATTATGTTCAGCGAGAAAGTTCAAAAGGTCAAGAAAATTACCTCTACTGATTGAATCTTCAGACTCGTCATGACCACGAAAAGGCAACCCCCCGCGCATAAGGAATTTGACACAATCGATTGATGCACCCAAGCGAATCCGATACTCATTTTTTTCTTTCTCCGAGTGTTTTATGAAAAACACTTTCAATTTGTTGCTTTTACACTCCTAATATCTTGGTTAATTGATAGTTTGGAGATAAGGTAGCACATTGGGATCCATTTTTAGGAGCATTTAGGCTCCTTTTGTTTCGGGGTATAAGCGTAAAATATTTTTCATGAAAAATAATTTTCAAGAAAATAATTTTGTCGTTTTCATTTGTTGTTGTTTGGCTGACACACTCTGAAGTTTCTAACCCAATTGTTAGAAGGTTCTCAATCTTTAGCTTACACCCACTGCTTACCATTCTTTCTCATTCTACGACTATAATTTGCGTTGATCGATGAATTCCATTTTTTTTTTGGCTGAAAAAGATGAATCCCAGTTCTTTCATTTCTGAAACTTGCAATTGATCCAAAATTGTCGAAGAACTTCCGAAGGAGAAACAGTAGGACCAATCTGGAAAGGTGTAAGTTGTATGTGTGTAAATACATATATATATATATATATATATATAATAGAGAGAGAGAGAGAATAATTTAATCGGTGAATTCAATGTAGAAACCAATTTCAGGAGATGAGGATGAGTGAGAGAGACGGAGGTGTTGGTAGAGGTGTCAAACGTGCGTGCCATGCCATTCAACTTCCGTGCCAACCATGCTTCGTGTCGTGTCGTGCCGTGCCTATTTACTTCATCGTGCCATGGCGTGTTGTGCCGTGCCGTGCCCATTTACTTCATCGTGCCATGGCGTGATGTGCCATGGCGTGCTACGTGTCGTGCCGTGCCGTGTCCGATTAGTTAATCGTGTCGTGTCGTGCCGTGCCGTTGACTTACTCGTGTTGTGCCGTTCCTTTTTTTTTTATCGTGTCATGCCGTGCCTTTTTGTCGTGGCGTGCCGTGCCTTTTTTGTCGCGGCGTGCCGTGCCTTAGTCGTGCCGTGCCGTGCATTTTTTTAGTCGTGTCGTGCCGACGCCGTCGTGTTATAGTTTGGATGACTCATCACTTGTAAATTCGGATTTTTTTTTTAAAATAGTTGAAGTACTTTTTTTATTTATTAACTACATGCATTAGTGCATTACTACATTGTGGTCTACCTTCAAGTTTCAAGAAGAGCCATTCATGAAACCAAAAGAGCCATTCATGAAACTAAAGTTATGCTAGCTGAATAATTTCAAGAAGAGCCATTTGTGAGGCTACTTCCAAAATTAATTACTCGCAAAGTTTAAAACTGCTCATTTTAGCCAAGCTAGATGAACATAGTTCCAACCTAGGTGATTTGTTAAGGCCTGGAGAGTACCAAGCAGGAAAAAACTAACAAATTCATAAAGGCCCAAAGAAGCAGAGAAAACCATGTTGTTCGAATAAGCAATGATTGATACTGTTATACCCCAATATAGGCATAGTTTGCAACTCTGCATCCAATCAGCACATTCTAGCAACAAACTCTCTAAATACATCAAGGGACTTGGAAGTGCCAAGACAAAGGTATGCTGTTACAATCCAATAAAGGATTAATAACTATACAAAGATAATAAAGGATTAAATCTGAAGGCAGCTACAAATCTCAAATCACAATAACAAGAGGCCGATGTTGCTAAATAGAAAACATCATCAATGAGTTTCTTTCTTAGTGTATCTTATCTCCATTGGTTTTCAATGAATTGAGTTTATTTCTAATTGTCTCTTATCTCCATTGGTTTCCTGTTCATTGATGCCAAGACCCCAAACTTAGTGTATCTTTCTCTCTTATCTCCATTGGTTTCCTGTTCATCAATGAGTTTCTTTCTTAGTGTATCTTATACTTGGTTTCACTGTTCTCCAAGTTTACAGAATTGATAGCTATCGGGCATATGTAGGCATAGTGTGGACGGCCCACCGAGATTGTGCGGTTTCGGCGTTGGAAGAGATTGTGATTGTTAGAGTCGCCACCCGGATTTGAGGTCCGAACCCGAGAAACCAATAAAAAATGACTCGTTTGCCCATTGGAAAAGATTTTACCGATCATAACGGAACCAAAGATTTCTCGGATTTGGGGGTTTGGTTACAAGAGGGGAAGGGTTTTACGGCACCCCTCTCGCCCGGTCCGTGAACCGGTCTCTACTCGACATTTTGTGGGATTTTGAAAATGTTTGAAATTCGATTTATCCACGTAGATGGGGAATTGGGGACAGGAATCGCATAACGACAATATATACAAGAGATACGATTCTACGGTGAATGCACGTGCACGTGATCTACATGAGTGATGAAGACAAGGATGAAGTAAAACACTACAAATATTTACAGAATAAAGAAATCACAGAAACTGTACAACAACCCAAGGAATTATGAACATGAAACGTAATGAACTGACTTGCAACCTGGATCCCAGAATAGGGGTTGAACGCTCAAGGGTGATGGCTTGAGCGCTCAACCTTCAAGAACAGCTTGAGCGCTCAAAGACATAACATTGAGCGCTCAAGCCATAACATTGAGCGCTCAAGCCATAATCTGGCTTTCTGGTTTTTGACCTTCAAGAAAACTTTTGATACCTCTTCAAGATCATAAATATACAGATTAAAGATGTTTGAAGTTGAACAGTCACTGTTTTACTCTTAACTATGAGATTTTCAAAGGTTTTGATGTTGGATCATCATAAAATGGTTAACTTACACTCATGCATATGATTTTGAGGTATAAATAAGCTGTTTTGAGAATGATATGAACATATTTAACCATTTAATGACGATCAAAACCAGGAGAAAGCGCAAAAATCAGCAAAACAGTGACTGACCCAGAGCTGGGTTTGAGCGCTCAAGGTCAGAGGCTTGAGCGCTCAACCCCTGCTGAAACTGCAGGTTTTGAAAATGATTTTGAACAACTTTTAGACTTTTGTGAGTTCAATGCAAGTGTAAAGAACTTGTTTGAACTCACTGGTCTCCTTCAGAGGGATCAAAACAGTGAGATTTCACATGTTTAACTACCTTTTGAAAAGGATTATAGCTTGAACTTGATTTTGGGCTTGATGGTGGTTGATTCTGGACGTTTTTGGTTGGTATTCTAGATGAGTGAGACCATGTATGTGGTTGATTGATGATCAAAGATCGAATTTTGAGTTTGAAGAGTGGTTTTTGCCAATGGTTTAGAGGATGAATGGGTGGTTTTGTAGAGAGAGAGAGAGAGAAGTCGGTTTTATGGAGGAATTGGGGGAGCTGAAGTATGAAAAATTCGTCCTCCAAAACCAGGGGGTGGTGAGTGGTTTTATAGAGTGAGTGGGAGAGAAGAGAGGAGAGAGAGGAAGTGGGTTTGTATTTGAAAGTGGGTTAGGGGTAGTTTTAGGAGTAGTTTAGGACAATGTAGGGTGTATTATACACGTACAAGACGTATACAGGTGGTTAGACGCTCCTCTCTGCATGAAATCTCATGATGAGATACTCTGCAGATTCCTGACTGGGATCAGAGTTGAGCGCTCAAAGCCGTAGGTTTGAGCGCTCAAGGTGTTTCTCAGGGGTTTGAGCGCTCAAGGCATCAAGCTTGAGCGCTCAAGGTTCTTGGTGGCAAATTGATGGTTTGGCTTGGTTCAACAATGCTTGGGTTGGTTTGGGCTGTTTTGGTTGCTTGGGTGGTGTTTGGTTGATTTTGATCAAGTTCCAGCCATTTTCACAATTTTCGGGTAGTCATGATTGGTCCGTTTCATCATTGGGAATGCTCGAACGCGTCCCGGGTTCAAAATCGGGGTGTCTACACATAGCGGCATAGGACAATCTCTCAAAAGATATTGCGGCTCTCTCTTGAGCCCAAGACCCCAAACCCAATCGAGCCACACTCGGAAAATCTTCCTCATTCAAGCATCTCAACTATGAAGAAGAAAATAATCAGGAAGCTCTTTTGTCACGACGGAGCCCCCTAGCTATGAAGCACATATAAGGTTCAATTTCAACATATATATGAGCACTTAAAATATATATCCAGCAACTGCAGAGGTGGTTTCAGCATTCAAAATGCATTTTTCAATACTAGTCTTGCTTTGTCATTACTAGAGCGAGCACAATTCATATTCTCTATGATGTGCAAACGAACTTTGTCATATATGTAGATGCCTAGGAGATTTGTAGTATAACAGATACTGTATATTAGATTGCGGCGCACGAGAACGCCCACACACACACACAAATACAGAGAAGGAACCCAAAAAGAGAGGGAGAATACAAACCAGATGAGTGGAGCTTTACCTGGTTCAACTTTTCAACGCGTTGTTTGCATTTTCTGGTAATTCATATTTAACAAAAGCATAGCGTAAGAAACTAATTAGTTACAAAAATCTAAACCCAGCGCAATAGCGTAACAACCATTATGGGTGTTATGTTAAGATTAACAACCACATTTGATTCAAGACAATTGTCAAATGGGCAATATCTGAGCCAAAATAAACCAACTTCCATGCTCGTGTCGTGCCGTGCCAGGCCAACTTCCATGCTCGTGCCGTGCCAAGCCAACTTCCATGCTCGTGCCGTGCCAAGCCAACTTCCATGCTCGTGTTGTGCCGTGCCATGTCCGTCCTACTTCCGTGCTGTGCCGTGCCGTGCCAACTTCCGTGCTCGTGCCCGTGCCGTGCCGTGTCGTGCTAGAATAAAGTCGTTTCGTGCCGTGCCTCGTGCCACGTTGACTTCTTACCGTGCCGGTGTCGTGCCCGTAGAAGACCATGTCGTGCTGTGCCACGTGCCACCTTAGCCCGTGCCGTGCCCGCTCATTTCCGTGCCCGTGCCGTGCCGCGTGCCAACTTATACCGTGCCGTTCCGTGCCGTGCCAGGATTTTACCGTGCCTCTGGCGTGCCGTGACGCCTCCCGACGTGCCGTGCCCGTGCCGGCCCGGCTTGTTTGACACCTCTAGGTGTTGGGTTGTGGGACGGAACAAAGAGCTGGAAAATGACTTATGGGAGTTTCCTGGGAAAGTCATTTTCCCCCAATGGATGGAAAATATTTTACTTCAAATTTATTCAACTGAACACAGAAAAATAAGTAAAACATTTTACAGGAAAATATTTTACAGTGAAACAAACGGAGCCTTAAACTCAAAATTCAAAAGTCATGATCCAGTGACTACTGGAAAACATTTCTGAAATGCTACTGGGGTACGGCAATTCATATTGCCGTGTGACAATATTATTAAATTATTACTTTCTTATTTTATTTTTCATTTACTTGTGGCAGTAATGTTGTTCTTCTGTACTCCCTTCTGGTCGTTTGTTTCTTACATGAATAAAATTGAGTAATAAAAATATTTTCCAAGAAAATTCCACAATGCATTGAGTAAAGACCAATTTTTTTTTAATTGGGCGAGCGAGGTGCCTTAGAGCATCTCCACTCTTTTACCCAAATTTTTACTCAAATTTGAGTAAAAACTTAATATAATATGACTCATTCCAACCCTTACTCAAATTGAACGGTTGAAATTTAATCCACACCATTGAATGACAAAAAGGTAAATAAAAGTGCAAAAAAAGAGCTTTGAAAATTTGGTTCTAGATTTGGTGATTAGCAAATTTGGCGAAACATTTGAGTAAAACCAAATTTGGTGAAGGATTTGGTGAAGGAGTGGAGTGTGATTTTTGGTGTTTTTTACTCAAATTTGAATTTGGTGAAAGATTTGATGGAGGAGTGGAGATGCTCTTAAAAACCTTCCCCGCTCATAACCTTGCTCCTAAACCCAAAATTTCCTATTTCTCGCAGGCCAAATCATTTTCCAAAATTATCGGTGCGAGAGTCATTATTTTTCAAAATCATTTTAAAAGGGTTTCTCGGGAAATAAATCCTTTTCAAAATAAAAACCCGTTGGCGACTTTGAAATCATTTTCTAAACGAAATCATTTTCCAAATAACAAATATTTTCCGTGGCACCGTCCACACTCCTCGCTCAGGTGGGACCCACCCCGAGCACGACAAAAACCTTAAGCTCCTCCCTTGCCAGGCCCACCCGAGCACGTCTCTTTGCGCGACCTGCCTCACACTTCCGGTTGGTGCAAACTCTAATACCACCTGTAACGACCCGCCCCAAATGATCGACCTACTAACTCTTAGCCTAACCACGTGGCTCAAAAAGGTTAACCTCAAGTTGTTATACAGTAGCTGCTTACTAATCCTTATATACCACTTAATTGTTCTTCTAACTCCCCGACAGATATCAGAAGTAGGAAAATATTTTTCCCTCTTAAAAGAGAAAAATTAATACTCCAATATTTTCAAGGCAAATGATTTTCACACCCCCTTTTATTCCTAAACATAAAACACTCCCTTTTTGTTATTATTAACCTTGAAATTACCAAATTACCCTTACCTCATGAGTCACTTTTTTCATATGAAGAGCAATTTGGTACTTCCAATTGAATAAAGACAAAAAAGAGAGTGTTTGGAGATAAATAAAAGCGGGCCGGTATGAAAATCATTTCCCTATTTTTAACCCACTCTTTTTGTAAATGCATTTCAAAACTTGTGTTTTAGAGCTTATGTTGCATGTAACTTTAAATACTAAAAAATGAGTTTTAATCTATATTATTAATTAGAGCAGCAAATATCTACGTAGATGGAGTAAACAATAGCAACTTACAACTGTCCAATAATCCTATTTTCTGTTAAAGTTGTAGCCATCTGCGAAATTTAGAGGGAGGAAAAATTAGTCAATATTTTCTCTACTAAATCTACTCTCTCTCTCAAAAAAAATAAAAATAAAAATGGTAACATCACTATTTAATAACTATTTGCTCTATACATTTTCTGAGTGAAAGAAAAATACTTACATGTTTGAAATATCTCTATCCACACTAAAGACGACAGTTTGGAATGGGAGAATCAAGGCTCCTATTTGTGCTAACAAAACAACCTAGCTCACAAAATAATATGAAGATTGACATGAATGGGTACATGCATGATTAAAATTGGTATAGATGTTTACAAACGTCACATACACGGGTTAGGCATGGGCAGTCTGATGCCTGAAAAACATTATATATTTGCAAACGTTATAAATGTTTCAAACAAATGAGATTTTGTGTATGAAATCTTTAGGCACGATAATAAAGCAGTCGACCTGTTTAAAAGCAAAGGTCCAACCACCAATTTACAATCAATCGTAGGATTGCTTATGTTATAGTTCGGCGAGTGTATTATTTTAGACCGTTTTGGCTTAAATAATCCATTTAGAATTTTTTTTTCCTTTCTCAAAAAACTTTCACATTTATTAGTTTGTCTTGGCGAGAAGAATCTAAAAATAAAAAATTATGTTGAAAGACAAGTAATCCAAATACTTGAAAAAAGAAATGAGTTTGGACCATACATTTTTACTTTTTAAATTCCCCTAGACAAGAAAAACTAATAAACTCCAAAATTTTGTCGCAAAATTAAAAAAAATGAATTTTTTTAAGTAAGGGAAAAATAGCCAAAGCTGGGTTTTTTTTTTTTTTTTTTTTGTAAATTGCGAATTGGTTGGGTTGGGTCATTTAGTACATTATTTAGTGCCAAATGCAAAGACACTTTGTCTTCTACTATAAGGATAGCTAAATTAGCTCAAACAAGTTGCCTTTTTAGATAAAAACCAATTTTTGCACAATAAGCAAAAGAGCAATTTTACATATACTAAATAACTTACAAACGATTACACTAAATGTATGCATAGCACTTTTGCATTCATTCATAATGCAATATATTGATACACTCATCCACTAATAAAGTGTCACAACACATGCACATTTAGTACATTACTTAGTAACTTATTTAGTGCATTTAGACTTTTACTAAGAAAAAGCCCTTAAAAAGTTAGTCCAAACTTACTCTTATAGTTATCCGATTGAGCTATTTTTTGAAAGCCCAATCGAAAAAATTAGTATCTTAAAAGTATACTATATTGTGCATTCTTTGGGCTGGGCAATTACAGCCCACTTTTGTATGGTCCTACAAAATAGCAAAAAAAAAAAAAAGACTAACCGACATAACCGACGTAACACAGGTGGCGCGACATCACTGGCGTAGATCATAAGCTGGAATAATTCCACCGCCTTAAAAAACGCGGCAAAGAATGCTTCCCTATTCCTTCAAAGATAAGGACAATCTATTAACCGTTCGATCTCAGAAGACCGCCCAATCTCAGAAGACCGCCCAATCCTAACCGTGCATCTTCCCTGACCTCGTCTATAAATAGCCGCTGCACCTCTTTCGATTCAAACAGCGTGTCTGGTTCTAGGCGTCGAGGATTTCTGGTATCATCTCTCCTATCTTATACTTCCTGTTCTGCAGTTTTTCTAGGGTTCGGAATTGGAATTTGGATTCCAATTCGGGTTAAGGCGGTATATGGCGATTTGGTATTACATATCATCTAGGTTGTTTACGGGTGATTTGTTGATTTCTTTCGTCACGATTGGAATGTTAATTCAAAGTCGGTAGGGGTTTTCTTTTGCTTTGGATACGTTGATTTCTGTGGAATTTCCCTTGTTACTACCTAACAAGTCGTGCTTCATTCGATGCGGGTGATTGATCTGTAAATTATTCTTGAATTCCATTCCCTATGTGTTGTGCGAGGCGACTCCGTATTGGTAGAAGATAGTTTTGGGCTGAGTGTATTGTTCTTGTTCGCAACAGTTCGATGCAAATTCAGGTTCCTCTACCATTAGAATTTCTTGATTTCTTTGGAATTTCCCTTGATATTCTTAACAAGTGGTGCTTAATTTGATCGGTGTGCTTACCTGTGGAGATTCTTGAATTCCGTATCGGTTGAAGATTATTTTTTTAGGTTTTGTAGATGTTCTTGTTCGCCCCAATTCGAATACTAAGTCAGGTTCCTTTACCAATTGAATTCTTTGATTTCTTTGGAATCTCCTTGCTATTTCCTAACAACTTGTGGTTGGTTTGGTGGATTTTCTGATCGGGGGGCTCAGCGTTTCAGAAAACGGATCAAGTGCTTTCGGATTCTTGATTTTAGAACGCTGGTTTGTTGGCTTGAGCTATAGATTTCCTTTCTTCGATTCCTAATTATAGGTGATTACTTGAATCGACCATGAGGTTATTACTTTTAAGTTAATTCTACAGTTCTCTGAAATCGAGAGACTACACGCAGACTAAGGGCTATGGAAGGACTTGCAAGAGATTTTCAATGTATATCCAACTCTCAGAATTTTTTCTGGTCAAAGGTTATGTGGTATTTTCTACATGATATTTTGAACCATTAATACTGTGCTTTATTCGAATTATCTTTAACTAGTTGGGTTTCTTTAGGGTTTTTTTCAGTTGATCATGTCCCAAGTATGGTACAAGTAGTTTTTTTTTTTTTTTTTTCCTGACCACTTCTTGTTGACAAATATTGTCTCCGCTGTGGACACTGGATCTCCGCGTGGTCATTCATATGATTCATGTTTGAAGTTTCGGAAAACCTAAGGGTACAGAACCCTTAGGTACAAAATTTGCACAGAGCTATTCGGGGGCCCACTTTTGGGTCCCACACGGAAAATCTGACCCGTTGATATTAGGGGTGCTCACGGTCCGGATCGGTCCGGATTGGCATGAATCCAATCCTAATCCGCGAGTCACGGTTTTTTAAAAATACAATCCGTGTCCGATCCAAAAGTCTCACGGTTCGGTTCCAATCCGAACCGCGAGTCACGGATCGGTTCCGGATTAATCCGCGGATTTTCAACTTATTCGGAAAAAACAACAAACAAAGACAGTAAGCCACTAGCAAGTAGCAAATGCAAATGCACTAAATAGAAAGTTCAAAGTTAGAAACATTTCCAGATTAAGACAATAGCAAGACTAGCAACGGAGGCAAGATAATAGCAGATTAAGACAATAGCAAGACATTTCCAGAAAGTTCAAAGTTCAAACTAGCAACACAATAGCAGATTAACACTTCCAGTTCACTCACAAACAGAGGCACTACCACATAGTTCTAGTTCACAAAGACAAAAGCAGGCACAAACAAAGACAGTTTTGTAGAGTGGAATACAAATACGTACTACTTAGTTACATCAAAGTCCAACATAAAAAAACAACTACTGAGTGAGTGAAGAACTTCAAAACACAAGGCATCAATCACTTCAAATGCATATATAAAAGTGAAAATTTTATATAATAAAAATCTCACGGTCCGGATCGGTTAATCCACGGTTTCAAAATCAAAATCCGTGTCCGATCCAAAAGTCACGGTTTTTTATTTTTGAATCCATGTCCGGACCATTAATCCACGGTTAAAATCCAAAAGATACGGATCGGTTTAGTCCGGACCGGATTCACGGTTCACCGGTTTTTTTGAGCAGCCCTAGTTGATATATCTCAGAATAATTTTTTAAGGGGCCATGAGAGAAATCAACTCAATCCGATGTGCGTAAGTGGTTGATCCAAAACTCACTCATTTCATTCAACCACTTATGCACATCGGATTTAGGTGATTTTTGGTGAAGCCCCTTAAAAAATTATTCTGAGATGAATTAACGTTTTGGATTTCCCGTGTGGGACCCACAAGTAGGCCCTCGAATAGCTCTGTGCAAATTCTGTACCTAAGGTGTCTGTACCCCTAGCACTGCCCTTGAAGTTTTGTCAAATACATTTAGATAATTGATTTTCACACCCCCAAATTGATATCTGCACTCCCTTTTTTGTCATGTAGTTGAACTTTTACACACACAAGCACACTGAGAGAAGATAATCTAGTTAAACATAATGGATATTTTTAAAATAACTAATTGAGATTTTTATGGATTATCTGGATCATTGCGTAAATGATATCAAAGCTTATATCTATATATAAAAAAAATTGAAAAAAATAAAATAAAAGAAGCAGCAAATCGCAGAAGAGTGGGATAAAGATCTTAGGGATTATAAGGATAAGAGTTTTGGCCTTGAGGGATTATGTAGATAAGAGTTTTAGGGATTATGGAGTTATTGATTTATAAGAAAGGGGTGATAGGCAATTTGTTTTCATTTTGAGGGATGTAGTTTATGGTAGTCATTTGTTGGTAGCTGGATTGGTATTTTATTTCTCGGTCTAAGACCTGTCTTTTTGTTGTAGTCTTGTTTGGGGTGGTTCAAGATCTTCAATAGGTAGTTGCATATGCATTTGTAGGGGACGTAGGGGCATTGCATAGTGGAGGTTCGCATTTGTGGTTTAAAATCATTTGCACTTATAAGATGGGACGAGTAAAACACGGGGACAGACAGGAATGAAGTTGGGATTCTCAGTCATCATTTGGTGTGTCCCCTCTACCTCATCTGTTTATGCAACACTATATGTCATGCAGTGGCAACTTTATTTTATTTTTTTTCAAACTCCATTCTGTATCTATCATGAGAGTTGAAGAAGTAAAAGCCCCTTGCATGTGATTGTTGCTGGTCTCTTAAACACTCATCAAGTACGCAACTAAATAAAGGGCTATACCTTTGGAGATAAGGATGAAGTTAGCATTTTCTCCTCATCGGAGGATGGGTTGTAGCAGGGATAGGTATTGGCTTTTGCTTTTTTGCTATTTTGCGGCTTGTAGTTGGTTGGCCTTTTGTAAACTAAATTTTGGTGGCAGTTAAAGAGTCTCATCTGTTGAGGACAGGGGGGAGCTGGATCGACCCCTGGATATGGTTTTGTTTCTTCCTCATCTTTCTTTATTTTGTTTTATCCAATTTCTAGGATGATAGAAAAGTACATAGCCCTCCCGTCATTGTGTATGTTGCTGTGTTTCTTCCTCTCTCTTTTTCGGCATTATCTGTCACTCGGTAGCATCTTTTTATTTCCATGTGCATCATTAGAGTTGTGTAAGCCCCTTGCGTGCAGGTTTGAGTGTTTCTCTAGCATTTTGTCTTCTGAGAACTATCATATATTTATAACTAGTATAGTTTTATTTTTTGTTCTCTCTTTGTCCTCCTGCATAAGTTTTGCAGATCATTGTTGGCTTGGAGTGGAGATGCATTGTGGTTGTCGGTCAGTCTTACATCATATATTCTTGAAATTTTCTCCCATGATTGGTATTAGACTTGTAACTTGTTCAGACCATAGATCAATGCAAAGTTTTTTTTCCTCTCGAGAATGTCAGATACAAAGCTGAACTTCGATATATTTGTAGATTTCTCGAGGAGTTAAACAAATGTACTGATTGTTGAATTGTCAAGGTTAGAGGTTCATATTTTTGAATTTGAGGAGTAATGATAAGACATGTGTAGGGTATGGAGTTTCCTTTGTTTCTATGGCCTATTTAAGGTTTTATCTATTGCAGCCAATTACTAGGGAGCTGAGCAGAGGAGGGGTGGTTGTAATGTTTTCTTCGTTGCTTTCCTTTTCTCTTAACGTGTCTGTGTGATCTTGTCCATCATGGATATGGTTTTTTTCTGCAGCAATTGTTGAAGTTGGAATTGCATTTTAAGAGGTATTTAATGTTGTGATAGAACCTGCTGACTTGTATTTTCCCTTTCTCTTTTTGGCCATTTTCTTCCTCCTTTCATCAGCCTCGTTTTATCCACAGTTCCACACAGCGTAGATGTGGGTTGTCAGCCCCCAGCATGTCACAATGCGTCAACTGCATTGGATTGTGGGAAACAAGATAAATATTGTTCATCCTATTGAAGAGCATAACTGCAGTACCTAGATAGCAAACATTCCCTCTCATACTACTTTTCCTGCGTTCTCCATTCATTGAGAATAAGTTGTTGTCTTCCATCGGTTGTTTCACTTCAAATTTTCTCAGCATTCTTGTGGTGCAGGGGTTCTTTCTAATTTTGCATGCTGCTGTAATTTTTTGGACAACCTGACCTTCAGTTCCTGGTTAGAACTGTACTCTAATTTCTTTTAGTATTACCCAATTCAGTGCTGTTTAAGATCTGTATTCGTCATTATGGTTTGCATTGAAGGAAGCTCAGACCGAAGCCTGGTGAAAAGGTGCATCATGGAGATCATTTACTGAGTTGCTATCATGTTAAACCCTCTCGTATTACATGTTATCGTCCTCTATTCTATAGGCAGGATTGAGCTTCAGCTTTTTTAGTTCTTTTCTGTATTCTGCTGGGATTTTGATTTTGGTCTGCTCAAGTTCAGATTGTGCAATGAATCCAGACATTGATATCTGTTGAAGTTTCACATACTTTTCTAGCCTCTTGATCTTAGTTATGTTGAAGGATAAACCAACACAGCAGCAAGCGATGATCTCTGATTAGTTTCTGTCCATATGGAATCTGGTTCTTCATTGGTTGGCCTTGTCCTTCATGGTTAAGCATAATCACTTGTTTTAGCTTACTGTTTGTGTTGACTTCTTGCACGTTGGGTTCATTCATCTATGAGCTACTTGTTGAGTTTGGCACATTGGTTATCCGTACGGGATCTTGTTCTTTGGTTGGCCTTGTCCTTCATGGTTAATCGTGATCACTTGCTAATCGTGATCACTTGCTTTAGCCTGACTTCTAGCACATTGGCTATTCAACCTTCTATGCAGCTACTTGTTGAGTTTGGCACATTGGTTTTGTTACGATGGTGGTTCAGATGCAATCAATATGCTTCTTCAGAGTTTAGAAAGATGTTTGCAACAAGGAGTCAAGTGTAACCCTATTGTGGTTCATATATGTATCTTTCAGCTGGATGTGAGGCAGGTTTGCATACCTTCGCTCATGCGAGACACCATGCTATCCCCATGTGGCTGCCAATACGTAGCATATGCTTACAAGTCACTTAATTATTTGGTTTTAATCAAAATTGCAGTTACTTTGAGTTTGTTTTCTTAGAGATATTGTTTCCATTTTGGCTTGCAGTTCCTTGTCCTTGATTGTGGTTGCCAGTGGGTGATTATTGCCAGTAGTTGTATTTTGAGTTCCGTAGTCACTTTATCTTCAGGGAGTATATACTACAAAAATGAAGTCCAACTAGTTGGTGGTCCTTTTCAAAATATGCGAGTTTGTCTTACTCTTTCATTCATCTTCACCATTTTTTGGGTCCTCCTTGTTTAATATCCTTCTTAAAATTTAAACCTTTTTGTAATTGTTTTCTAGAAACCACCGTAGTTACCCACAAGGGACTGACTTCTGCAATCACAGTTCGATCACCAAATTAAATCATGATAGGCATGATCTGATTCTGGTTACAACAACATTCTCTAGTGATATCAGCCTTTTTTACTGGAAAAATCCATTGCTTAAGGTTTATGTTTTTTGGAACGGTGTGAGCTCTTTGTTAATATATCAGGAACTTTTGAGATCGGAGATAGACTCGTCACATGTTGCGCGAATGCCAACTCTGCCCATGCTATTATCTGGTCTCATTTTTTTCAGACTGTTAAGTGTTGGTTTTTGTTTTTATCTGGCCATTATCAGCTCGCTGGTTCTTTATTAATCCATCACTGCTGGGACTCATTATTTGGTACCCTTTTTATCCTTTTCCTCTCTTCAGTTATTTATTTCTTACATATTTTGTTTGTTGTTTTTGAGTAATGCTCTATATTATGGTGGCTATTTAGGTATGTGATTTATTCTTGATCACGGGGAGCTAAATAGTTGGATGATATAAAGATAAAAGATTGCAAGCAAATGGTTCTGAATTCTTTAATTGTAGATGGTGTACATCCTCTATCTGTGTTTGTCAGGAAGCTCTTTACATGAGATTAATGAGGGGGTATATCGTGCCTACTAGTATTTTATATCAAGTTTTCTCCATCATTTGGCACCCTTAGCCCCTGGCGTTTTAACTCATTTTCTTCTCCTTTATTGATTACTTGATTCCCTGCAGCATTTTAAATTTCATTAAGGAGGAAACAATATTATCGGGCAGCCAAGGGTCTCTCTCGTCCTCTCTTTTGTTTGTTGCATCTTTCTTTCATCATCCAAACTCAGTGGGCACGCGGCATACATCAGAACTATCACCAAGCACAACATTAAGGTTGAATTAGAGGGTAAATCATGGTAATTTGTTGTTGAAGAGCAGTGCCCAGCCAGCAAATATCCCTAATCGTTTGTCCTTTTTCTGTTTGCTCCTGTTGGTGGCATCATAATGCTCTCTTCCGCTGTAGCAGATATTCTTATGGCCAGTTAATTTTTTGTTTGACTTCTTCTAGTGCAGATTGGTTCAATAAGTTCTAGGTGTTGCTGAACTTTGTTTCAGATTCTGATTTCTTGTTCTCTTGCATTAATTGCTCTGGCTTGTGGTCATTTTCGTTAGTAATGATGCTAAATCAGTTGGTGGGGGGAAGGCGCATAACGGAGAATTCTGACCACAGTGGGTATCATGGCCATTATACTATTTTATGTCCGGGTCAGTTATTGTGGTTGTTCAGTCTGAGCTGCAATTTTGTTCGTGGTCTATTCATATTATGGTAAATAGAATCCGCGGCATCACTCTCTGTTGAAGTTAGATTTACGATGGAATTTACAATGTCATGATCTTGTGGCTATTTGGTTAATAGCCCAGTTTCGTTGACCTGTAACAAGTGATGTAGCTCTATGTTGACTTTGGCACATTGGTGATTGAATGATGGTCTTCTCTGGTTGGTTATTGCCTTCGTTTTCTATATTCTGGGTGATGCTAAAGTTAATTGTAAAATCTTCCAAGTTAAGTCGAGTTGATAAGTTGATCTTGAATGCTGTGTTGGTCGTTTAAGGTGGGGTCTTAGACTGGTGAGGTTCCAATAAAGCTTTACATTTGCAGCTTTCTGTTGATGTTGACAATTGGTTGTTCGTGTCGGTTGTTCAAATGTAGATCACACACGTCCACAAGAATTATTAGGATGTGTGCTCGAATTCTTGCTTCTTTTGGTCTAGGTCCCTGTACGCATCTTTTATTTTTGGTGATCCACTTTTGGTGTATTACCAGGTACAACAAAGCTGAGTTAGAGAAGGAAACCAAATCCTAATCTTTCCTTATTAACGAAAAAGATTGAGGGGAAGGTATCGATTTTCTTACAAGTTTGTTTGATGGGGCATACTTCTAGGAGGTAGTTTCTCTCGCAATATCTTTTGCCAGCAACCTCCACCAATTTCGTTATATTCTCTTACAGAAACACTTCCTAGTCATGGGAGCATGATAGGGCCTATCTAGCATGTGTTCTAATTCCTTGACGGCCCGTTCTACTGTTGTTCAACTTGTTGACTTGATGCTAAGGTAGTCTTTCCGGTCTTCCCCCTTGTTTGGGCTTTGTTTATGGCTTTATAAGTCCATGATTGCAGAAAGTGGAAAAATGCTACCACAGCTTATCAAATGATCACATCTATCCCTTGATGATTAGTAGCGGCTGCTGTGTATGGATACCTGGATAGAGATATACCCTGATACCATTTACAAGGTTTGGTCATCTGTCTCCATTGGAACCTTTTACTTTGTCTTGGGCTCTTAGTTATATTCAACGTGGGGTTCTGTTTACATTTCACATGGTAGCGCGGAGGTGTTGATCCTCATCATTGAGGTGTGGCTCATGGATCGATTGATTGTGGCCTTTGAAGCGAAGTTGGGGAAACTGACTTTTGCCTATATTGTTTGGGCTGGCTGGTATGCCTATTATCCTGTTTTGTTATTTGTGGTAATTATTTTTTCATTTTTTTGAAGTCTTTTGTATATACTGTCCAATGATAAGTTAGTGATGAAGGATGTGGTCTCTTCTCAGTACGGAACTTTTTGTGGACACTTAGAACAGGAAGTCAGTCTTGTGTTTTAGTCTTTTTTACTCTCTCTTGTGGCATCATTAACTACTTTAAGTTGTCGAGAATGCATGTTGGGAGACATTAATAGACTCTTTTATTTTGACCACTGATGCAAGATTTCAGGCTACTTTCTGTTGCATCTCTTGGGATTGTAGGGTGTCTCTCTCGTGAACACTTATTTGGGTGAAAGTCTGTATGGATCTATCTGCACCATATGGAAAGTTTCTTAGGTTTTGAGGTTTGTTGATGGGGTCTCTTACCTTTTGTCGCCTCTTTCTGATATTTTTGTGCCGAAGTTATTGTGTGGATTTCTGAAGTTTATCTCATTTGTGGTCCAAGAATTGTCTTTCCCTTGCAGTCTTGTTTGGATTGGGGATGTTCAGCGAAGCTGTGAAATGTATTTCAACATGGTGGTTAGGTCTTGCATCCAAATGCCTGCATGTGTTGTCTGAAAATATTTTGCTTTTTTTTTTTTTTTTTTTACATCCTAATATTTTTTGTCTCAATCTTTTAACTCCGCCTGTGTTATCTTTCACACAGCCGGTCCCAAGCCCGGAGAAAGGAGGAGGGTTGTACATTTAGTAGCCTGAAAACCATCACGTAAAAAGATTGTGTCCGATCCTTTATGAACATTATTGATTATTGATTTATGTTTTGGTTTGATTTGCTTTTTTCGAGACTCAGACTTGTATAAGAAAAAACATGAACCTGCTTTATAGATGGGTATGAAGTTAGCATTCTCCCTTATGTCTGTGCATTCGGGTCTGTGGATGGTTGTCGCTGGACTTGAGCTTGTAAAAGTTTGGTCTTCTTACCATTTGGTGCATAATTAGCTTTATCTAGTTGTTTGGTATACATGCTGGGAAGTTTTAATAAAAACTTAATTTTCTTGACCACTGATGCTGGATTTCAAGGCTGGTTTCTTGTGGCCCCTGAATTAGTTAATGTCTCATATGCGAAGGGATAGTCCATATGCATCTATCCATATATAGAGGTAGAGTATGTCATTGAGGTTTTGTTGGTGGAATTCTCTTTACCTTCTTCCTTTTCTAAGAGCCTTATCTGTTTACACAGAAGTTATTTTATTGTGCGGCTGTATCTTTTCATTGCAGTCTTAATTCCAGTGGTTCAAGATTTTGAGAAACTAGTTGTCAATGTATGTTCTCATCCAAAACGCATTTTGTGTTTACGTTTTTTTTTTTTTTCTTTTTTCTTTTTTCCCTCAAGAAGCAATAAAAATGTAACAAAATATGCTTTTGCAGACAGGTATCAATGATTGATAATGTGAAAAAATATGCTTTTGGAGACAGGTATAAATGATTGATAATTCTTTACTTCTGATTACCTCTCCTTTTTGGTGGCCTGTTTTTTTGATCATCTATTTTTGCAGCAGTAGCACTACCGGTCATGCGCTGTAATTTTTCCTTTGCCTGTGTATCATGAGGTTGTATAAGATTTTCTTCCCCTTGTATGCTGGTTTAAATGCTTTCTTAATCATTTCCTTTCAATGCCAGTTACTTAAAAGCACTCGCGTATGCAAGTTTCTGATAACGTATGTTCCCCTACACAAGTATAAGGATAAATCCGAGTCACTGTTTTGCATCATTTATATCTCCTCCTTTTCATGAAATTCGCAGATCCTATTGGCATTATCAGTCACGTCATGACCTACACCTGACCTGCTCCCGACCCCGACCCCCTCTCTTTTGTACCCGTGTTTTCTGTTTACAGGCTTCAAATGATTTTGCTTCATTTTTCTTTTTTCGGATCGAAGGAAGCTGTTGGACTAGTTCTATTTGCCGTAGACTCACATCCAGTCTCATGCGAGATTGGCCATGCTTACATGGCTCTCAACAGACGCAGTTTAGGCCATCAAGTTCGGGCGTGCTGTGTGTAGTCCGGTTTGGCATAGTGTTTCCTTACACAATGATGGTAATCATTTCATATGGTCGTGTTCCCTATTTCTTATATTCTGGCCTTCTAGGTGCGAACTTTTATTTTATAAGCTACGTCATCCTAGTTCATAAAGGGAATTGCTTCCAAATGGTTGATGGTTCTCTCTGATGATGCATTGGACCAGTTATGTAAGGTGTATGAGCTTGAATTTTAGGCTGGTTTAACAATGTAGAATAGTTGTTGTTCAAATAGTGTAGCTTTTTACGTGGACCGTATGAACGGTGACTGTCTAATACCCTGCTGGTGCCACAGGGCTTGTTCGGATTCAGGGGAAGGATTTACGGCATTCCAAGACAAGGTGTACTGCAGGAGTGCAGGGTATGGCCCTTTGAGATAAACAAGTGCAGTAAAGATTATATATTAAGGTATATACAATTCAATAGTTGTCTTTTATGTCCTCTATTTTGTGCTGCCTCTTCTTTTGTTTTGCATTCGACGGAATTCTTTCTTATTAGGCTAGGTCATAAAAAAATTGGGGCTTTGACTATATGGTGTTCACCTCTCCCCCAAAGAAATTGTGTAGCTTTTTGTTGGATGTGCTGCGAGTTCAGGTAGTTCCAGTCAAAAGGCTATCCCTATTCAGCTGTTGATGTAGATACTGCGTGTAATTGAAGTCCGGGCAGATCATTTAGATGATCTGGTTTCAATATGTCGTTCCTTTGTTGCGTTTCCTACTGTATTAGTTAAAATGAGTACCAAATATCATATATCCTGTTATTCTGTATCCGTTCTCCTCCTACTTAATTTTCCAGGTCTTATTGGCCTAGTGGGGAAAAATAAGAAAATGCAATATCCGTCACGTCTGTCTTGCATCGTTTTTTGTTCTGTGGAGCTGTTGCTGCAGCCGTTTTACTATCTGTGCCTGATGTTTCAAGGTGGTGATCATAGTTTTCCACTTCCTTGGGGTGGCCTAGAATGAAAATGAAAATACCTTTTGTTGGGACTTGGGGTTGCTGTTGTGCAGCCCCCTGCACAGCAGCGTGCTGTGCACCCCATAACGCAGCCGCGCCGAAATTTTTCCGATGATCGGCGCGGCTGCGTTATGGGGTGCACAGCACGCTGCTGTGCAGGGGCTGCACAGCAGCAACCCCAAGTCCCTTTTGTTGCCATCACTGAAAGAGTTTTGGGAGGGAAATCTGAGCTGAAACAGCGCCAGAAGTTGGGCTCTGAAACCTCTGTAACCAAACGCGGATGTATGAGTTTTGACTGCAACCCAACAAGTATCGATCGTGAAATTTCGAGGAGGAGATCCCCTCATTTATGCATGTTTTTCACGGAGACCTCCTGACATTTAGAACTACCCAAACAAAACCCCCATCTATATGAAATGAAAAAAAATGTCCAACTCTGTTACAAAATGAAGGAAATGACGATTTTACCCCTTAAAAATTGCCTACACTGACCCCTTCATCTATAAAAATTGCTCACACTGGCCCTTTTATCTATAAAAATTGCCCACATTCTGTTAACAGAGTTAGCATTTTTTATTTCATATAAATGGGGGGTTTGTTTCGACAATTTTAAATATTATTGGGTCTCCATGGGAAACAGACATAGATGAGAGCGTTTGCATGATATTTCACCTCAAACTAACCCTCTATCTATCCAACCACCATTTTTGAGCAATTTCACCTCGAAATCACCATGTTAGGGTTTAGTTTTTCCCAATCGATTACGGGTAGATAGTTCACTTGTACATTTACATCTAGTGATCTTTCAATTTTTTCCCCTAGAATTTCAACAAGACATACTTGCATGCCCGTCAAGGTTATTGACATAGTTGATGGCTCGTCAAGTCTAATAATCACAACATGTACCATTAAGAAAGCCGAACTCAACTTCAACCGATTGGGTTCAAGAGGTTGTAGGTTCGAGGCAGGAAAATGACGCCCCTCATGCAATCCTGCCAACAGGGCTATGACCCATTAACCCTTGGTGGTATTGAAGAGACCTATAAATCAATAGGTCCCTCACAGGTTTTTTTACGGGTTTGAAATCATTACGGTCATGCTCAGGGAAGCTTGCTATAGCTAGACGACGACTCCACCGTTCAGCTTGGCAAAAAAAAGAACTCAAACTTCACCATCTAAGCTGCAAATTGTACCTGTTGACAGCCTGATATTGCTAAATCACAAAAACAAAATGTGAAATCCTTAAAAAAGCAGCCATAAACCATATGAGATAAGCACGCACCGTCACCAGTGACCAGTCACCACCAACATGCCATTGAGAGAGAGAGAGAGAGAGAGAGAGAGAGAGAGAGAGAGAGAGAGAGAGAGATGTGCAGATGATGTCATCACATGACCATCAAAATGATTTTGGTTCAACAAAGTGACCGTCCAAGTTCCAACAAATCACCATCGGCGTGCCCACCGACAAACCTAAACATTGACTGATCCACATCTGTCGTTTCGCCTGAATCAACATCACCGGCTATGATATCGAACCAGGGACGATTGGGTTTGTTAGGGATTGAAGCCAGGGAGAACCGCTGAGAACGTGAGATGTAGGCCCGGCCAAGGCATTAGTATCGGAAGCCTACAAAAACACACAATGAACAGCCTGTAATGAACAATGTCATGAACAATGTCAGCACTCCAATTTTCATTGATCAAGAGTACTGCCCTTGTAGTCAATGATAATTCCAAGTTACTTCTTCACATGCAAGTCTCTTCAAGACTTCAACTCTTGTTCCAAAAAACATTCCACTTCTAATTTTCACCTTTATTCCTTTATTTTTCTTTCTCTTTTCAGGTTTCTTCACGCGTGAAGATCACAAACGATTCAGATTCCAGGGCACATCTGCAACCAAGCTTGCTGAAAAGCTTGTTTGCAGTAGAGGCATACCATGCTGGAATGTGCAGATGAACGGAATTAATTTGCTATACGCTGCAAACTGCAACTCTCAATGCCTGCACACACAGCTGGCTACAAAATCTTCTTCTTAAATTGCTAAATCTTTTTCTTGGTTTGTAGGGAAAAAAAGAGAGAAGAACCCAACTTAAATTCCTTATTCCATATCTAGTATGATTACGTGATTTGCCATGACCATGTTCAATTTTATGTTCCCTAATTCCTTATTCCATATCTAGTATGATTACGTGATTTGCATATAAGAAATCAGGAACTAAATCAATGACAAAACTAACTACCCTGAACAAAGCAATCCGTCCACCTTGGTTTTAGTAGTATCTTAACACTATACCTCCTAGTACTATCATATCCGGGGCCAAGATACTGGGAAAATTTAAGTCATTATGAGCAAAACGGTTCTGAAATAAAGCAAGACCAATAGAGCGAAAAAACTGATCATAAAATACAGGGTACATGTAAGAGCAAAAATCAATTTCAAATAAGTACTTATAACATTATTAATCTCCTTTTAGAATTACGAAAAAAATGCAATACAAAGGAACCGCTAACAAGAAATTCCTATCATGAATTTAAACAAAATGAGACACAGATGCTACAGAAACAAATTCTTAATTGGCTGGTGCATGTTCATGCTTTCTTTCATTTCATTACTAGAGTACAGTTATATACAAGCTCTCATTAGTTCTTTTGCAGCACGTTCCCACCAGTCATCTCAAATTCGCTGAGGGAGGAAGGAGATTTTTTATTGTGACTAGGCAATGGTTCTACAGAACAAGCAGCTGCAGAGCGTGTTGAAAGAAGATGGAAAGCGAACGAGTTAAAAAGCAACGAACATTATATGACACAAGATGTGTAAACTTAACAGCGTAGTCCAAGGTTCCCATTCCATACAGTGTAAGGGATGATAGTCTAGCAAAACTAATTACATCATGAAACCTTAATGAACTTGAATGTCTTTCAAAAGTCATTATTTTTCTAACTTGCTTCCAAGCCAACCCCAAATTTAACCATTCCGTGTGGTTGGCAGTACCACTTATTGGAAAAATAATGAGAAACATACAGATTAAGACAATTCAACCATCAAAAAGGGTAAAGGAGAAATACTAAAGTCTACGTGCCGATTAATCTTGATGACAAGGGATTCTTTGTGTTTCCAATCTTGATGACAAGGGATTCTTTGTGTTTCCTAGTTTGTCACATGCGGAGCGAAGCGATATGAGAGTCTCTTTCCCTGAATTCAACCCTCCTTGAAACAAGTGCATCACTACCTTTACTGCAGTTTTTCAGTTGCTTTTTAGATATACTGCGAATTTTCAATTGGTATGCTGTGTTAACTAGTCCTTGATAGCACAAATTAATGAGCGTTTTCTCCATTTTTGAATGACTACAAACATTCGTCCCCAACATGTGCCATGCTTTGCTTTAAGTTCAAGGTGGAAGCATTTCTGGGTCTTTTTGTTTGACCGGATATGAACATCGGATTGGACTATATATGCAAGGGGCCAAAATCCTTCGAAGAAGGAAGTTAACCAAATATGTACCCAACACTATTTCGGAAGGATCAATCTAAATTAAGCTCTCAAATTCATTCTTGAAATCAAGGCGTACATTAGAACACTTGGGCTAAAATATTCTTGTCGAAAGATAGAAACAAAATAATCATGTGACCAAGTAAAACGTGATCTGAGCCATGACGTTAGTACCTTGAATTGAAGATTCCAACATTTCCATTCATGGAACCCATGGGCGAGGGAGGAAGCTTGGTACACCAACAATTGATTGTGACCAACGTTCGGAACCATGATAAATTATTCTTCGAAAGACTCTTGTTACTGGATTATAAGATACAAGGGGTTTGTCTTTGACAATCATCAATACCGTTCTATCTTCCAAAGTTTTAATTGGTTTGAGGTTCTGATCCAACCCAGAAGGAAGTGGGTGTCAACAGTCAAATGGGACGCAATATTTCAATAATCCTTCATCACCCATTTGTTGACAGTCAAATGGGACGCACGGTCATGGCAAACGTATAAACAGTTATCCACAACTCCAAGATGGAAACACATTTCTTCTAACAGGCAAGGTGAAGAAGTCGGGAAAGGAGAGGGTTCCACACTCCTCTTTCTCCAAATAACAGAGCAACAACAAAGAATCTTCTGAGCTTATCTAATGAAGAGCTCCATTAATAAACCCAAGAGAGGGCAAGCCCAACAAGCTCCCCAAACCCCTCTCTATCCCTATTTTAGGTAGGCAAGCATGGAATATAGGCTACAACAGCCTCCGTAAATAGGTTAACAAAATACATATGTGAATAGTTACTTTGAGTCGATTCAAAGAGAACGGATCAGAGAGAGAGCACTCTCAAATTCGAAGCCCTTGTATCATCTCTGGTTCGCAAGAAAGGAAAAAGAAAATGGCAAAAATGGTAATTCTATTGTTAGAGAAAAGAATTCAAGTTAGCAACATCCCCAACATGAATATGAGTGATTCTATTTTAACCCCTAATAATTCTCAATAACCTCAATTTCTCTAGACATATATGGTTAAAAATGAGTCGAGAACGAGAGAAACGGCTAGGGCTACCACCAACATGACCCTCCAACAAATCACCATCCCGACAAGCCTAAACACTAACTGATCATCTGTTGCTTTGCATGAATCAACATCACCAGCTATGACATCAAAACCAGTGACGGTTGCGTTCATCAGGGATGGAAGCCAGTGGATATCTGTCAAAAACGTGAGATTGGGCCCGGCCATGGCATTAGTATCGGAAGCCTAGGAAAATACCACATTGAACAGGCTGTATTGCGGTAACTTTAAGAAATTGCAAACTCTAACTTCTTTTCTGTGCTTTTTCGTGTTCGGGTCTAAACCTACTGGTTTGGAAAAAGGGAAATGGATTAAACCTACATGTGCTACCTTCCTATCCCACCAACGACTAGAGATGGTAATCTTGACCAAACTGATGGATACCCAGCCGTAACCATCCTTTTTCCTCGAACCATAAATGAAATATTCCGTGTGGGTGTGGGTATGGTTTAGGATTGGGCATGGATAACTGTAGATATATTGCAAATTTTCAATCGGTATGCTGTGTTAACTCATCCTTATTAAAAATTAATGAACGTTTTTCTCCATTTTTGTGCAATGAGACTTGCAATAATGACTTCAAATATTCATTCGTAACACTTGCCGAGCTTCACTTTAAGTTCAAGAAGGAAGCATTTAAGGGTCTATTTTTTTGACCGGATACGAACATCGGAGTGAACTATATATGCGAGGGGCCAAAATCCTTCAAGAAGAATCTCAACCAAATATGTACCCGACAGGGCCAACACTATTTCGGATGGGTCAATTCTTAATAAAGCTCTCTAATTCATTCTTAAAATCTCAATGTAAATTAGAACAATTGGGCTAAAATATACTTGTCGAAATCTCGAAACAAAACAATTGCATATATGACCAAGTAAAACGTAATCAGAGCCACAATGTTAGTACCTTGAATTGAAGATTTCAACATTTTCATTCATGGTACCCACGGGAGGTGAGGAAGCTTAGTAGACCAACAATTGATTGTGGCCAACATAGTACACCATGATAACTTATTCTTCGGAAGACTCTTGTTACCGGACTATAAGATACAAGGGTTTTGGCTTTGACAATCATCAATGCCGTTCCATCTTCCGAAGCCTTACCTAGTTTGAGGTTCTTATCCAACCCAGAAGGAAGTGGTAGTTGAATAATCCAATTAATATTACAAAAGATACAGCAATTGTTGTTTTTGCTTGGTTAAATGGTCATAACTTGAGATAACCACCTGATAATCAAATATGGATGGATTAATTTGTACAGTCTTACCTATAGGTCCTATAATCAAATATAATCAACTAATTCATTCCTCAATTTTTGCTACATCAAGTCAAAGCCAAAACGCTTGATTGAAGTGGAGATTTATTACAGAGAAGGAATATAATTATTATGCACTCTACATGTTGAAATGTTTGAATGATTTTGTTTGCATGGTTGGAGAAATATAATATTGTGTCACCGTATACTAACAATGCTATGGGTACACCACTTATGCACCTCAAATGCACACAACCTGATGTGGCAAATAAGGAGAAGCTCAATGTAGGGCTCCCCCAAAAATGGGCTTCTCCTCATTTGCCGCATCAGGGTGGTGTGCATCTGGGATGCACAAATGGTGTACCCATAGCATTTCCGTTTTGGAACTAATTCATTCCTCAATTTTTGATACATGAAGTCAAAGCCAAAACCCTCGTATCTTTCAAAAAAAAGAAAAAAAGAAGGCGAATCTTCTTATCTTACATATATATATATGTAAGATATATATATATATATATATATATATATATATATATATATATATGGGGGAGCTTCTCCTCCGGGATCCGGGACTCCGGGACCCAATGATCCGATTATTTTTTTGACGATCCGAGCCGTCCAATGTTTTCAGAAGGTGTTTTCAAGGGTCCACGCGAAACATCTTCAAAAAAAAATACCGGGAAGGGCTTGATCCAAGCAGTTTTCGCAAAAAATATATATTTACAGTTTTTGCGAAAACTGCTTGGATCAAGCCCTTCCCGGTATTTGTTTTTGAAGATTTTTCGCGTGGACCCTTGAAAACACCTTCTGAACACATTGGACGGATCGGATTTTTCAAAAAAAATTTGCAACACAAAAAAACACCCCAAAACCTCTAATCCGGGAATCCCGGATTAGAAGCTTGAGGTATATATATATCATATCTTCCATATACATGGAATCTCCTTCCTATCCAAACCTTAAGTTACAGACTTCATCCGCACCTTCTAGTTCTAGACCAAATCTCGACCAAATCTCGACGATACGAACCCTTCAATGTGTTTAAAACGTGTTTTTAAGGGCTCCAGCGAGAAATCAGCAAAAAAAAATACCGGAAAAGGCTTGATCCGAGATAGTTTTCATGAAAACGAACATACACAGTTTTTATGAAAAATTGCTCGAATCAAACCCTTTCCAGTATTTTTTATTTATTTTTGCTGATTTCACACGACGACCCTTAAAAGACCTTTTAAACACATTGGATGGTTCGGATCGGCGAAATTCATTCGGGATCTATAAGGTATGGACGAAGTCCGGATTTTAAGGGTTTGGATAGGAAGTTTAGTGGTTCCCTGAGTTGGAGGGGCGGAGGTCTGGTAAATACCTATTTTGCCCATCCTGCATGTTGATGCAGTTGTCAATTTGCATGTATGGGGTGAGACACTTGGACGGTACAGCGGTGGAAAAAAGAATCCCCTCCCTTCCTAGAACCTCATTCTCTTCGTTCTGCTTCTCTTCCCGCAAATTGCTTCCGACGCAAAGCCGATCGGGAAAAAATCTCCTCCCACTGCAAATTCCACTTTGCACCCCATTTTACTTGGGGTTATCATCGAATACTTCTCCTTGGTGAACCTCAATCAAACCAGAGAAACAGGTATCAACTCTCCTCTTTCATTTCTGAAATGCTTGGAATTATTTGCTTTGCATGCTTAGGAATATGCAACGTTGTGTCAAAAAAAATATCATACCTGGTAATTTTGTTTCAAAGAACATCTTTCTGTTGCCAAAACCAGAGCAAGTCCATCAAAATTACCAGTCAATGGAACTAATTCATTCATCAATTTTTGCTACATTAAGCCTTCTAAATTTAGTCAGAATACATTCCTTCTCTTCTTTCTCGCTCCTGTTTTTGGGGCTTGGAGTTCGATTGTTAGGGTTTTTGTCTCCTCTCTTTTTCTCTTCTTCGGTTTCTCTTCCTATATCTGTGTACAGAATGTAAATTTATGCATGCGGTCAGTTCATTTCTCGCTCCTATTAATCTCTTTTGTCCGTTTGATTTGGTAAAGATAGTCGGTGTTGAATGCTGAGTTCTCTCTCTCTCTCTCTCTGCGCGCGCGGGGCGGGTAGTTGCATCCGTGTTCATGACGTGCTTTTCCTTTTGAATCAATGATCTTAGTAGCTTTTAGTTTGGATTTTCTATTTTTCTCTAAAGTTACGTTCCCTTTTAGTAGTATTTAATTTTTTCTGTTCCTTTTCCCCTTGAATTTCAAGTTTAAGGTATTTTACATACATGGATATGGTTTTCTCCCAGTTAAATGCTAGTAAGGGACCCATCTTGTTTGATTAAACCGTTGCTGGTTTGGCTTATTCAACGGTTCCTCGGCTGTTCGGCAGATTCTGAGGGTTTCTGAACTGCAGTGTTTCTTCGGATGACTAGACTGGAACCTTTTTCTTGATGGTTCAAGCCATATAACCAGCCTTTCCAACCTGTTTTCTGCTAGAGAACTAGCACTTATAGAGTAGTTTCTCTTCTATAAATTGAAAACTGATGTATTACAAAATGAAGATTGCAAAATCCACTAGTGTTTGTGTTAAAATCCAAAACTTTACCAAAATAAAAAGTTGAGGGAAAGAGTTGTCTCACTTTGATGTTGGCCTTCCTTCTGTACTAACTCTAACTTCTACATGTTATGATGATTACTTGTAAGTTAGCTTTCACTTGACATTCCTCATATATGTGTGTCGTATGTGGTCGTTTTTATTTATTTATTTTAGTTGTTCAGTTGTTTTTAACAATGAATCTTGCTCAATGTATAACTTATAAGTAACATCTACAATCCTGTAGATCATTACCTCAAAGAAAGCAGGGTTATGAATTCGTAATTCATTTATGTTATAGTACTTAAAGAACTTCTTTTCCTAATGGAATCGTTTTCCTTTTGGAGTTTATGATAAAAGGGTCCCAGTTACACATTAGATTCTTAGTTTCTAGTAGTGTAAAGCAAACCCTACGTTGGTCACACTGAATGCCCACCCCGCTTAGTCCTTAAGGGAACAAATGGCATTGGTGAGTATCTCTTCTTCTTCATTGTTTCACGAAGGAGATGATGTTGTCATATTGTCATGACCCACCCCGGAGGATTAGAAATTATGACTCGCAAATGATTCTAAATCACCTCAAGCCTCTATAAAAAAAAAATTAAAAAAAATCAACTCTGTAGAACTTTTCTAAAACAATCAAGTTTAATAAATTGAAAAGCGGAAGCTTTAGAATTAAACAAAATACTTTCCGAGCTAACTATTGTGCAAGAATAGTACAGATATATTCCCCATTCGCATCAATTACAACAGTTGTGGATCTGGTACTCCTAGCACCACTGAATCTTAATGTTGACAACAAGATCACCAAGTAATCAACAATGAAAAGCCAGCTTAACTCACGGTATCCTGAAATGGTTTTACAAACACAAAACTATTCCAGTGAGAATTACGATATACAAAGGTTCCATAATTACGGGGAATAGTTTAACAAAAATTCACTTTAAATACAAGTTTTTTCAAGCTTAAGATTGGAAATTGTAAATTAATAACGATGTAGTAAAACTGCCAAACCTCTGTATACATCTTTTATGGGCGGGCATCGGCATTCGTTTGGGGGATATATCGGCACCATTGGAAAATGATATCAAGTCCATAGGATACCCGGATATATCCTCTCATTAGGCGCCAAAAACTCAACACCCAGATGTTTACCGAAATAAAACAATACAATCCATTCTCTTTTTCCTTTTCAATCGATCCCATGTATATCGGTAAGATTTCATTTCCGAATTGTGCCTATTATTCAGTATGATGCTTCTGTACAAGACATCTATTTTTCATACTCAATGTATCATATCAATCTATTTGCAAATCATAATTTATAATACATTAAAATATAAACTATGTAACCAGTGTATATTTGTAACTCACCTTTGTAGCATGAACCATGAATTACCACAAATGCAAATTTTAATAGCTGACATCGGAACCTACTCGGGTCACGCACCTTTAATGCACTGTTAAATTGTTCGACGACGAGAAGCTACTGAAGATTGGTAGGGGTGGCATGTGTGGCATTAGACTAGAGAAGGAAGAAGTTTAGGAGATAACTTTAGTTGGGAAAATGTGGGAGAAAGGACAGAATTACATGGAAAAGAAGAAGAGTTGAAGTGAAGACATATAAACAAGATAAAAGGATAAAGTATTATGGGGAGGGCCAACCCATTAATGGCAATGCTCCTCCCAACTGCAATTTTGCCTCAACAAATAATGCCACCGAAATGGCCAAATAAAATCCCACCGACAATGCTGAGCCAATCTCATTTGGTGGTGCTGTCCGGGCTTTGTTTCATAAATTATTCCAAAAATTCACCGTCGAGTGAAAAATTATTCTAAGATTGGCTGCGATGATAAAATTCTTATAAATGAAACACAAATTATACTCCCTCCGTCCCAAATTGCTGGTCCTTTCTTTCTATTTTGGGATGTCCCATTTCTAAAAACATCCATCCAAACGGAGTCACTTTCCAGTTTTACCCTTAAAAAGTACTTTTTCCATCTCAATTGGCTAGTCTATTATCTTTTATTTTATAACGGTTCTTATGATTCTGAAAACTTTGTATAATAAAACTAATTGATATCTATCAAACAAGATCCATATTGCATATGTTTTTAGTTTCATATAAAAAATTAGCCCCACAAAATTGGTCAGAATAATATTGACTGGACTTAGGGGCAAAACAGAAAAGACAATACAAAGTTTTCACACCTCTTGAAAACTCACTTCCCCAAAAGGGGCAAGCAAATTGGGACGGAGGGAGTATTTATGAAAAATTGGGTTATCACATTATCCGCCAATTTAAGAAGTTTGGTCCTCCAAACTTGATTACCGGGAAAAGAAAATAACATATATAGGATAGCAAGAAAAACTTCCTCGTTTCATATGATGCAAATACCATTAGCATAAAAGAAACTAGCATGAACCCGTGCTATGCACGGAGACATGTTTTTTTTAACAAAAAATCCGTGTTGTGCATGGGACGTATCCATGTATGTATAAAAACATAGTAGCTAAAATGTTGGTGCATACACATGGTTCTTTATAAATTCAGGTCATACTTAAAAGAATAATTCACATCATGCTTAAAAGAATAATACATCAAAATTAAGCATTATACGCTATAACCAAAAGAATAATCATGAAAGGATAGACTAAATTACGTTTTACAAAAGAATTAGAGTGCCCATATGACATCAAATTGAATATTTACCTCATGCTTGGATTAAGCAAAAGAATTCCTCCAAGAAAACATCATAGATTATGAGATACAAACAATTTTTTGAGACGTCCGAAAAAGAAAAGAGGCCCAACAATATGGGACGGAGGGAGTAATAAATACTGTTATAGAAAATAGAAAAATGAAGAAGAAATGTTATATTAAACTCATGCCACGGTCAAGTTTTCTCACTAATTGGAGATACCATGCCTGAGGTATATTGTACATACTTGTGAATTCTGCCTAAAAAAAAAACTAATAAGCCAAAACATATCGCAAATTAATAATAGAAATTTAGTATAACTTAAACTAATATAATGAATTTAAGTATAAGAACTGGTGATCGAAAACGAAAAAAGAAAAAGAAAAAAGGGAGATGTTATATCAAACTCATACCGTGGCCTGGTCAAGTTTTTGCATTGGGATATACCATGTTTGAGGATAGAGCATGATAAAGTTTCAATAGTCATGCCTCTTTTTGAGGATTATTATCAGCACTCTCTAAGTTGCCTTCCCTATTCATGCATCCCTGTGCCACCACCGTCACTAACCACTATATACTTCATATTTGATATGCCTATTGATAGATCTCTGCAAAGACAAAAAGGATCAATTAGCGTTTTCAAGAGTCCGATAGAATTGCATGAAATTAGGAAGCATGAGCTAGGAAAAATGAAATACCAAAACGGGAAAAAAAAGAATAGAAAAGAAGAACAAAAAAAAAAGAGAGTAAACAATCGGCCTTTATTTTCTCTTAGTCTTTCCTAGTTAGAGGCCTAATTTAAGGGGAAATAGAAAAACAAATCGTTGAATCTACTGTGATTAAAAAAATCATTGAATCTACTTAATATAAGGAAAGATAGGACAAATGACAAAATCTACCATAATGAAAAAGTAAATCATTAACATACTTACTGTTAATGTTAATAGAACTATGTACCTATTAGAGTTTTCCTAAAAATTTTAAACCAAAAGATCTTAAATATAGGTGCCACGTGTCGCATCGAGAGTCCTCCTCACGAAAAGTCATCCTGCAATAATATATAAGATTTAAGTATCAAACCACAAGGTATTCTTTCAGAAAAAATATTTACCATAAACGCAAAATCCAGCAATCTAAATTATAAAGGTAAGATTCTCTCCATATTTCTCTTTGTCTATATGCGATCTTTTTTCCCAAATAAGAACAATACCGTCACATTTTATAGCCACTAGCCTTGCTACAAGGAATCATGAGTTTGTGACTGCATTGCAGCCAGTAGTCTTATAAATGACTGCGGCAATAAAGTTCTTATAAATGAAACATGAATTATATTTTTGAAAAATCGGGTTATCGCGCATATGCTCAGGTAAAGCTGGTGTAGGTGTCTGTAGTTGTATAATGGCATCACTTTGAATCTTATTCTGCGTTACTGTTGCACAACCTCTCTCACACAAATTCATGGCCTCAACAGTCATGTGGGTCCCTCCGTGCTGTTAAAGAGGCCGTAGCACCATCTTGGTTTACCCTCTGCAAAATGAACTTTCTTGTATGCAACTTTTCCCCGATTATAAAGAGGAGGTTTTTGTGACATTACTTTGTACCAAAAGGCTAATGTCAAGCCTCATTGTTGGAAGTGTATTGTATGTCCAAAATTTATTTCTCATAGTATTCACCGACTTTGATGCTTAAGCTTCTGTCGAAATTTAGCATTTTAGTTTACCTTCAGTTTGATGACAACCCTAACTATATTTCCTGGTGCTGCTTCCATTATCTGAATGAATTCGTTTCTTTTCTTTATTATTTTTTAATTTTTTGTGAGAGCCAGTTTCTGAAGATTACTTCACATATCAAAAGGATTTTTGAGGTTTCTTCAATAGCTGTAATAATATTTGATGCTGTGAAACTGTTCTGACCTGACCCATTTTTGTTCTTTCTTTTAGCATGGGGGCTGTAACTCACTGCATTGTGATGCTGACATGATGGGATCGGATCATTGGGTTTGTCAATCCTGTGATGAATGGTTGGAGTACTGTAGAGATGCGCTTGTCAATCCTGTGATGACTAGTTGGAGTACTGTAGAGGTGCACTCATTGGAAGTAGCTAAGGTGGTAAAGTTAATTACAAGCAATGTATCTGGTTCCATTCTTTTGTTATGTTGTGCTTCTTTCATTTGAATATCTACGATGTAGGTATAGTCAGTATACGTAGTTTCTAAGTATAATTTTAAATAGTTTCTAAATATAATTTGGGTAAATCACCTATACACCCCCTGAACTATACCTCTTTTACCCAGACACCCCTTAAACTAAACTAACCTATGACGACACCCCCTCAACTATTTAAAATTCAATTAGCCCTTAACTCCGTTAAAAAAGATGACTAAAAGACCTTTACGCCCATGACTTGAATTTTGTTTCCAAAACAGACCCTTCATCAAAACCCCAACTTCCATCAGACCTTTCCCAATCGGTTAATCTGTAAACCAAGTCCTCCATTGTTGTACCAGTAGAGAGACAAAGTACAAAGAACTTTTGTATTCAATCATACAAATTACAAAACTCTGAAAATGTGAAGGTGGGATTCTCACGAGAATTATGAATGACCATTACAACTAGAATCATCATTCACCAGTTTAGGTGAATTGCCATCGTACTGGGAGGGTAAAGACCAACCATTCCTTCCCTAAATTATTACAGCTAGACAATCACTACCTAAAGTGTTTCCAAACAAATCACAAAGGAATTGCATTAAAATCTGATCTCCTAATTGAACGGAAACCCTAGAATTAGCACAGAAAAATCGAAAGGAATCCAGAACACTGAGAATACCTGATATGTATGGCCGTGTTGATGGTGATACTGCACGCATTCGTCCGGCGCGGCGTCAATCTCGTCGTACTTCTTGAAAGCTAATTTTTTATTTATTTAAAGGAGTAACCGAGAAAGAAATCGATTCAGATCTGGGAGTGAATTGGGTTGGGGTTTGTAGTTTAGGAGTAAGCTTTGGTGGTATCGTATTTGGGGCTGGATTGTGAGGGTGGTTGTGGAGGGGACCAGGTTTACGATGATGGCGGCGGCGATGGCGGTATCTTTGGTTGCGGCGTTTGGACGCACGTTGGTGCTATTGTTATGACCGAGTAGATAAAGGAGTAAAGATGAAGAGAAGAGGAAGGGGAGGTGTACCACGGCCGGTGCCGCCACGAAATCGAGACCCATAGCATTAAAATCACTAATTTGATATTATTAATTATGGAAGATGGCTAGTTTGATATTATTATGCTCTGATGTGACGTATTTAATTTCAGTTTGGTATGAAGACTTAGTAATAATACTGAAATGTAAGGGAGGGCAATATTGGAAAGAAAAATTACATTTATTAACGGAAGTGGACGGAATGCTAACAGAAGGGGTGTAGGGGATAACGTTAAATAGATGAGGGGGTGTCGACGTAGGTTAATTTAGTTTAGGGGGTGTCTGGGTAAAAGAGGTATAGTTCAGGGGGTGTCTAGGTGATTTACCCTAATTTTTAATAGTTTCTAAGTATATTTTTTCCCCGACAATCTCTATGTAGTATCTATATATGAGTTAAGTACTCTGTTGCAATTAACATAATTGGTTTGTCTTGGGACATGGGATTCCTTGTGGACCCATAAAAGAAGTAGCTTTGGAAGTTGGTGATTATAATATGATATACAAAAATTTGTTGTGAACAATCTATGTTTCACGGACTGGTTTGAGTGTGTCCAAGCTACTGGAACTTCCTAAACTTGGTGAACCTAAATCTTAGAGTATTTGGGTATGTGCGCAAAAGTTTGTGTTGGTAAGAAGCACGTCCTAAATGCTGATTACAATGCAACATCTTAAGGTGATATGCTGTGAATTGTTCGAAGATGTACTTGAAAGCAAATGTGATTTAAACGTAAGGGAAAATAGGAATTCTCTCCAGTTTCCCATCAATGTGAAAGCCTGTAGTTATTTATTTCCTAGTTAACTTGGCGTTACAATATATTGGGAACCGGTTGTCAAGGACGTATTCTGCACCCACATCCATCTCATTTTGGTTGGCCAAGGGTCCTGTAGGGAAAGTAGAAGACTTTATGTGACTTCGTGTTAAGTTATTTTGTTTGTAGTTGGAAACTCGATATTTTCTGATAAGAAATTGAAAACTAGATGTGTCCTATATTTGTCATTTGGAGTGTATTCCAAAAGATACCTCATGTTGACTTGATGCCAACCATGCCTTGTGAGTTGTGTCATATATTTGTTCTCTTTGTTGTTTATTCATTTTTATGACCTTTTATCGACTCCAGTTCGTGGTGTCTGAGTGTGGATGTGAGAGAAATTTTTCCTATTTGTTCCCTTTGCAGATCACTTGACTGATTGATGAAAGTTATGATACATATCAGTGGTTCCACTCAAGCCTTTTTTTTTTTGTTGATTATCCTTTTTTTGGTGACCATTCGTATCTAGTTTCTGCATGCCTAGCCAATTGTGGCAGGCTTTTGTTCTGTTTCATTGAGCATTAGTTTCACATTGTGCTATCTGACATTGTAATGCAGAACATGACTAGGAAGAGGGTGCTACCTACAATGCGTTCACGAAGAGGGGGGGGTAAAGCCATTTGTTGCTGGTACTGCTCCCACATCATCCGAGTTCAGTGGCACATTCGAGGTCCTGGTGCAATTGACTGGTATCGTGGTCTGCAGCCGCTCATGACGCATGCCAAAACAAAAGGATCAAAGAGGGTGAAGCTACATAGAGATTGTGTGCTCCTTAAATAAAAAGTTTTTTGCTTGATATTAGAATTAAATTTCTCATTTCCAACTGTATTTTGCAGTGGCTTGGCATGGGAAATCAAGAGCTTCTTGGTTCCTTTAGTTCATACGCTGCAGTGACGGCTCGACATGACTATGGTCCATAGGGGCACCGAGGGATGAGTCTTTTGGTTTTTGAGAACTCTGCAATGAGTTTCTTAGAGGCTGAGCGTCTTCATAACCATTTCCAGGAACAAGGAACAGATAGGGATGCTTGGGACCGTCGTCCAGTTCATTTCTATCCTGGTGGAAAGTGCCAACTTTATGGCTACATGGCGGAGAAACAAGATCTGAAACTTTTTAATAAGCACTGCGAAGGTTCTCTCTCTCTCTCTTTCTCTCTCACTGTGTGTGTGTGTGCGTGTGTCCAAGTGCAGTGGCACAAGTCCATGATTCAGCAGGGCTAGGCAAAGTAGTTTAGTTCAATTATTATCATGATTCTTCACTAATTGGGTACCTCTTTTGTTTGGTCATGCTTTATTCTTGCGTAGCCAAAGCCACCAGACTGAAGTTTGAGACTAGGTCATATCAGGAGATGGTTGTCAATCAAATGAGACAAATGAGCGAAGATAACCAGCAGTTGATCTGGTTTAAGGATAAAGTGGCTAAAGAGCAAAGACGTTCAAAAGCATTTGCAGAGTCCTTTGAGGTAGTATCTGAGAAGCTGCGTAAGACTGTGGAGGAAAACCGCATTGTTTGGCAGAGGAGCAAAATGCATCATGAGCAGAACAAGGAAGAGGTAATAACATGACTTGATATAAGTTGAATGTCCTGTCTGATGTCTGGACAGGGAGTGAGCATTAAAGGTTTTGATAACTGTTATTGGCTGCATTGTTTCCATTTGCAGTCGATGGGTGTGGTCCTTTAAGATAGCTTCTGGTGGATGGGTTCGTTCCCTGTGACCATTCTAATGTTGACTGTAACCCTCGCAGCCATGGCCGTTATCGTGTCATATAGTACAATTTTTTGGTAACTTTATTCAATCATCTTGCTTCTTAGTTCTTACGATGAGTTTGTGTAGACAACTAGACATGAACAGAATTGGGTGGAATGCCTTCAGGATATGCATTAAGTTGTCTGGTTTGTCTTATGTACTTGATTAAGGACCATTAAACAATAAAATATTGAATCCTTCGATTGATGCCTGAATGGAGCAGGCTCTATTTTTGCCTGCGTAGATGGGGTTTCGTGCTCTACTCATTAGATAGCTATTAGGACTGCTCTGCTAAGTTTGAATGCAATGTTTTGTTCACACTACAGCTGCCATTTCCAGAACTTTTCACATCTTTCAGTCTTAGCTAGTCACATGTTAAGCTTATTCTCTTAATGTTAGTAGTTCTACTTTCGACCGTGCATCCTATAGTGCAGTCATTCAGGAAAAAGATAAGAATAGCTGGCTTAGTATCGATGTATGTGACAGAAAATAGTTCGTATATCAATTGAGTTATGAAGTTGACATGATTTTCACTTCAGCAACTATTCTCGCCGAGTATAATTTGTTGCAAGGTTCTCTCTCTCTTTTTATTTTTATTCTCATGTACTTCAAATGTATCTGCTTCCTCATCTACTTCAAATGGATCGCCATTCCTTGCCAATCTGATTGACACACCCTTCTGCTTGTACAATATGAGTTTCTAGCAGTATTTGGGACCTCTCCTGATGGTCCTATGGTTGGTATTGTTGTCGAGTATGACGCCAGCAGTTGTTTTGCATTTGCATTTGAGCATGAAATGGGAGGCGATCGAGCATATGGTGTGATGCCCAACTTTGTGGCAATGAATTTTGGGTTTGGTTTAATCTCTGATAGCATTGAAAGTCCTTTCCCTCTTCCACTAGGACGGAGGGGTATTGCAGTTAATTGTTTCTTCTAGTTTTGAATTTTTCTCGGATCTTTTTTTTATATTTATTTTGATATATGGCTGTTCGTTTTTGTAATTTGTTTTGTTCTTTCTGCTCATTTGCTCACTCTATGATTGTTGTTTTGGTTCTTTTATTTCATTTAGATGGACTTTCAAGAACAATTCTTCAAAGACCAGCTCCATGTCATCCATAAAGCTAGGGAAGATTCAGCAAGAGTAGCGGGAGAAGGCGAAACAATCAAATGCACATGTTTCTGATGGGGGGATCGTAGCCGGAGGTAATTTGCCTCGGATGGGTGATGTAAGTTTATTGATTGTGCGTGGAACATAGAGGGGTTTGGATCAGCTAGAATTATTTACTGGTCACATTCTATATATTGTAACACAGTTCTACTCCTTGAATTGTTCCCTTTCGTTAGAGCTTCACTTGCTTTGACGTTTATTTACATCAGGGAGGAAGATTTTGCGAAGTTCGTCAAATCTCATGACAAAGAGATGGAGGAATTCGTGTCTGAGAGGTAGAAGTTGGTGAAAACTTACGCGGACAGCAAAATCTCCATGAAGCAGAGGCGTTTTGAGGAAGAGCTTCAGCTGGAGAAGGATTTTGATGCTGCCCTTAACTAGCTAATGGACAAGTACAGTCCGCACCGCTAGGCGGAGGAAGGCAACAGCAGTGATCAGTAATTGAGATTTGTGATTGTGATTGAGATTGAGATTTGAGATTGTGATAGACTTGTAAGTACCCCCAACTTATGGTTAAACAATATCATCGTACTATTTTTATGTTTTTATTTTGACACCAAATACTTTCACACTTGGTCAGTAGGATAAATCAAGAACTCAAAAATTGCTCTCTATAATATCTTCAATTAAATGGCAGCTTGGCAAGCTCAAACAAGGAAGAATTTGGAACTTATATCCCAATCTAAACTAGCGGAGAAAAAGACATCATCTCATTTACTATTCAACAAGGAAGAATTTGAGTTGCAAGATAGATTTCTCACTCACTTCTCCCGTTACTGCATATGCCAAATTTGCCTAATTTTTGGTGCTAGCAAGAACATAGTACTATAAGTGGTTAAGGGGTGTTTGGCCTGCGCTCTTTCCCGAATCTGAAATACAACCTGGGTAATTTCAAAATGGAAGGAATTCACAAATTAGGGAATTCAAAAAGAGATAAAATTCCATCAAAGAAATAAAATTTTAAAAAATAGTGAACCTTACTAGCAATTATGATATTTTTCACAGATTTCACGGTAAATGCATAAATCTACTATTGGAATTATCTTTGTGTGCCATATGCATTTTGGAGAGAAGCGATACGAGAGATTCTCTTTCCCGGAATTCAACCTTCCTTGAGACAAGTGCATCGCTACCTTTTGGAAAACATTTACTGCAGTTTTTCAGTTGGTTTTTAGATATGTTGCAAATTTTCAATTGGTATGCTGTGTTAACTCATCCTTATTACAAATTAATGAGCGTTTTCTCCATTTTTGTGCAATGAGACTTGCTATAATGACTTTAAACATTCATTCGTAACACTTGCCAAGCTTCACTTCAAGTTCAAAAAGGAAGCATTTAAGGGTCTTTTTGTTTGACTGGGTACAAACATCGGTGCTGACATATATGAGAGGGGCCAAAATCCTTTGAGAAGGATCTCAACCAAATATGTACCCAACACTGTTTCAGATGTATCAAATCCTAATTAACCTCTCAAATTCATTCTTGAAATCTCAACCTAAATTCGAACAGTTACGCTAAATATACTCGTCGAAATCTAGAAACAAAATAATTATATGACCTAGTAAAACGTATATCAGAGCCATAATATTAGTACCTTGAATCGAAGATTCCAACATTTTCATTAATGGTACCCACGGGAGGGTGAGGAAGCTTGCTACATGAACGATTGATTGTGGCCAACGTCGTACACCATGATAACTTATTCTCCGAAAGACTTTTATTACCGGATTATAAGATACAAGGGTTTTGGCTTTGACAACCATCAATGCCGTTCCATTTTCCAAGCTCTTAATTGGTTTGACGCTTTGATCCTACGCATAAGGAAGTGGTAGTTGAATAATCCAATAAATTTTACAAGAGATACAACAGTTATTATTTTTGCTTGGTTAAATGATCATAACATGAGATAACCACCTGATAATCAAATAAGGATGGATTAATTCGTACATTTTCACCAAACGTCATTTTCAAATAGCACCTGGTCTGCTATAGTCCATGCGCAGTTTAGGCAAAACAAAAGAAATAGGCATCTTAGTAATCGAGGACATATTTAGCAATATTGTGAATTTAATTTCATGCGATTCCTATATAAATTCAATCACTCAACACTGTCATTCAAAAATAAAATCAGGGGAGAGTCTAGACAACATTAGTCTCATTTCTACTTATTTTGTTCGGGAAAAGTATATAATTTTACCGCAAAAGCCAATTATTGGATGTCTTTGTAAAGAAACCAAACTCGTAAAGAAAATGGTTGTTGTTCATGTTATATCATCAAGTAAAGTGCATCACTAACATTTTTCTTCTAATGGAGAAGGCACGACAATGAGGTCTAGCAAGGGGAGGTTTCCACACTGCTCTTTCTCCATGTGTGTGTGTGTGTTTTGCTCTGGCACTTGGCATGGCTTTCATGTGTCAATTTAAATGGAAGAGAAATCCGCAGCGGACGAATAAGTATTATGTCTCATTCTCTGCCGCTATCAGCACCTGACGAATTCCGATTGGAAGAGAAATCAAAGCAAGAACACGATGAGGGCCTCAGCTCTCCACAATCAAATTCGACCAGCTCGATTAGCCACTATTTGAGGCAGTAAGCATAGATCCCAATGGAAGAAGAAGGGTGTTTTTAGCAGGGGATTTGGTCCGTTGATGAGTAGTTGTAGTACTCTGGGAGGTAAATTTTGGTTTCCACAGCTTTTCATCTCTGTCTCATAGGAGGTTATGGTCATGTAATGAATAAGGAAAAAATGTAACAAATGTTTCCGTTACCAAATGAATAGAGGACCTTGGTGATTATTAAATATGGCGTCTGCGAATGGTAATTTATTTTGTTTGAAGGAAAAGAAAGGTAACGGTCACGATGTCTAAATCCGCTGGATTTGGGTTGTGACACATAGCCTAGGCATCAAGCTTACTATTTTAGAACGATTGTAACCCTCCATCCATCAAACAATCAAAAATCAACACCCTTCACTCGATTCTTCACCAAATGACCAATTTTGCCTTCAAGAGATCTAATTTGATGTCGGCACCGACACCGACAGATGCATTTGTTTCAACATTCTAAATAGATTGGTTGATCCAAGCCACGCCGATGTTTTTTGGCAAGTAAAATATATTATTTCCTTAAGAGTGTCGCAATATCTATCTTCCACTAAAGTCAAGCACATGCCAGAAGCCAGTAAAACATAAAGAATGGCGAATAAGATAATATAAATCTTGTCCATTATATATAGACATTAATGTAGACGTTCATTAATTAAATTGTTGAACTCGATTTATACAAGTTGGACGGTTAGAGTCGTATTGGGGTCTTGGCCCTATTTGAAAATTTGTTGAAATCAATAGAATTATTTGCATGTATGACATATTTTATAGCCTTACACGTGGCAAAGAACTCTTTAGCTATAACTATTTTACCCTACAAGCCACCCACCCCTTTAGCTCTTAGACTCTCAATATATATTCCACAAGTCACGATGACTGAAGTTATTACAATGAGAAATCGTAACTCTCAGTTATGTGGCTACAACACAGTGTGACTCATCAGCAATCGTCCTTCTCTTTTACTCAGGGAGTTATTTTATGTTATGATTGAATTAAGGATTTATTCATGTAAATTTAAGGGTTTTCGATCTGATTCACAAACTGTGAATTAATAAACCTTCCAATATGATTATTCAAAAAACATTTTTTTGACGATTTTGCTTGTCTATAGTGACGGTTTCGGGCTCGAATTTCTTTTAACCGATATATGCAAAGTCCAGCCTTGATTTTGCAAGCAAATAACAAATGTGGTAAAATCATTCACAAAAGACACACAGAAATGGGGGCAAGCACACATACACTCACACTGACCGAGGTGTGTGGGTCCTTCACCACCATAAATATGCGGGCATTTGTACAAGTAACTTTGTATTTGGTTTGTTGCATTTTTTGAGCAAATAATAAATAGCAATGATTTTCACACTCCCATTTCACTCATTTTTTTGGGGGTCATTACTCTAAAAAAATTACACTTTTTTTTGTTAAGAAAATCTCTCATAAAGTTATTAAACTAACCTTACTTTTATATTAGTATTTTTTAGAGGTCGCAAATGAGCGAGTTGGGTTGGGATTGGATGGGTTGACATGGGGTATGGGTTGAATACAGATGGGTTGAATATGGGTCGCTAGTAGCCAGGCTGAATATGGGTGGGCCGAAAATGGGTCAAGCTCGACCCGATCCGACAAGTTTTTCTTTCTAGATTGTGCGCTGCTTTGAAATAAATGGCAAAATACTCTTATGTAAACGAAAAAGGGTAAATACATAAGTATAGTTAAAGTCAGACATATATATACACATACAAAAAATAGCAACAAAAAGAAATTCTTAAAATTATCAATTTTCACCAGAAGTGAGAGGAGAGTTCTAGAAAGAGAGCCTGTGAGAAAGAGAGAAGTGGACGGCGGGCCCTCCCCAGGCTCGACCCCTGACGGCCTGTCCAGACACTCTCTCCCTCCGCACTCCTTTCACTCGCCTACCCACATCCTTTCCGACTTGCCGATCTTCTCTATGGCTGCACTGCATTGGTGTTCGGAGACTCCCCATGGCAGACAATCCTCTTCGTTCTAGTATGGGTGACCACGCCCAATTAATTTTTTGATGAGGGGGGAGCCGAATCTGGGGTTTCCAGACCCGGACTCCTGAGGACAACAGTGGCGACGGCTGTGGGTGATAGTTCCGGCGTTCTTTGTTTTCCTGCTCTTTTTATGTATTTTTTGGTTGTTAGTTTTTATAGGCGGTTTTGCGGCCGTTTGTTTTTTTAGGTGGTTTTGCGGCCGTTAGTTTTGTAGGTGGTTTTGGCCGGCGGTCTCACGGCCGTGGTTTTTGTTTGCCGCGTTTGGCTGGCGGTTCTGTTTAATAAAAGTTTCTTCAACTTCTTTACCTAAAAAAAAAAAACGAATTAGATAAGAAACAGAGAAGGCACATTCTCTCCTTCTGTCTATGTATGTTGAATAGAAAAAATCATTTCGTAGATAAGAAACTGAAAAATGCATGTTTTTCTGCAAGTTTTCTTTTCGTAGATCTTCAAATTTTAATGCACGTTTATTACATGTATTCTTCAGCTTTAATTTATTAATAATGGGTCTAGGTTGCGCACCACACGCGCAATCTCTAGTCTTACATATATCATATCATATCTTACACATAAGATAAAGAGGAAGTTGGTGAGGCGGAGGTCTGGTAAATACCCATTTTGCCCATCCTGCATGTAGATGCAGGTGGCAATTTGCATGTATGGGGTGAGACACTTGGACGGTACAGCGGTGGAAAAAAGAATCCCCTCCCTTCCTAGAACCTCATTCTCTTCGTTCTGCTTCTCTTCCCGCAAATTGCTTCCGACGCAAAGCCGAAAAAATCTCCTCATTTTACTTGGGGTTATCATCGAATACTTCTCCTTGGTGAACCTCAATCAAACCAGAGAAACAGGTATCAACTCTCCTCTTTCATTTCTGAAATGCTTGGAATTATTTGCTTTGCATGCTTAGGAATATGCAACGTTGTGTCAAAAAAAATATCATACCTGGTAATTCTGTTACCAAAACCAGAGCGAGTCCATCAAAATTACCAGTCATGGAACTAATTCATTCCTCAATTTTTGCTAGATGAAGTCTTCTAAATTTAGTCAGAATACATTCCTTCTCTTCTTTCTCGCTCCTGTTTTTGGGGCCTGGAGTTCGATTGTTAGGGTTTTTGTCTCCCCTCTTTTTCTTTTTCCTCAGTTTCTCTTCCTATATCTGTGTATAGAATATAAATTTAGTCAGTTCATTTCTCGCTCCTATTAATCTCTTTTGTCTGTTTGATTTGGTACAGATAGTCGGTGTTGAATGCTGAGTTCTCTCTCTCTCTATATATATGTGTGTGTGTGTGTGCGCGAGCACGGGGCGGTTGAATCCGTGTTCATGATGTGCTTTTCCTTTTGAATCAATAATCGTAGTAGCTTTTAGTTTGGATTTTCTATTTTTCTCTTAAGTTACGTTCCCTTTTAGTGGTATTTAATTTTTTCTGTTCCTTTTCCCCTTGAATTTCACGTTTAAGGTATTTTACATATATGGATATGGTTTTCTCCCAGTTAAATGCTAGTAAGGGACCGATCTTGTTTGATTAAACTGTTACCGGTTTGGCTTATTCAGCGGTTGGGCGGATTCTGAGGGTTTCTGAACTGCAATGTTTCTTTGGATGACCAGACTAGAACCTTTTTCTTGATGGTTCAAGCCATATAACCAGCCTTTCCAACCTGTTTTCTGCTAGAGAACTAACACTTAGGAAGTAGTTTTCTCTTCTATAAATTGAAAACTAATGTATTACAAAATGAAGAATGGGAAATCCACTAGTGTTTTAAAATCCAAAAATTTATGAAAATAAAAAGTTTAGGGAAAAAAATACTAGACCAAATTAAGTAGTGCTAGTTTCATTGCACACTTCTTTTGGGCTCCTATTCAAAGAAGCCAAAATAAAAGAAACTTCTGTTGACGATCTGTTACTAAAGCATCTGAATGCAATGAGTTTTGGTTCTCTCATTTTCTCATATTGACCTTGTCATTGCTAATTGTGGACAATGAGTTTGGTTGTCTCACTTTTATGTTGGCCTTCCTACTGTACTAACTTTAACTTCTACATGCATGTTATGATGGTTACTTCTATGTTAGCTTTCACTTGACGTTCCTCTTATATATGTGTCGTATGCGGTGGGTTTTTTTTTATTTTTTATTTATTTTAGTTGTTCAGTAGCTTTTAACAATGAATCTTGCTCAATGTATAACTAATAAGTCACATCTACGATCCTGCAAATCATTACCTCAAAGACAGTAGGGTTATGAATTCGTAATTCATTTATGTTACAGTACTTAAAGAACTTCTTTTCCTAATGGAATCATTTTTCTTCTGGAATTTATGATAAAAGGGTCCGAGTTACACATTAGATTCTTAGTTTCTAGTAGTGTGAAGCAAACCCTATATTGGTCACACTGAATGCCCACCCCCCTTAGTCCTTGTGGGAACAAGTGGCATCGGTGAGTATCTCTTCTTCCTCATTGTTTCACGAAGGAGATGATGTTATCATATTGTCATGACCCATCCCGGAGGGTTAGAAATTATGACTCGCAAATGATTCTAAATCACCCCAAGCCTCTATAAAAAAAAAAAAAAATTTAACTTTGTAGAACTTTTCTAAAACAATCAAGTTTAATAAATTGAAAAGCGGAAGCTTTAGAATTAAACAAAATACATTATGAGCTGACTATTGTGCAAGAATAGTACAAATATATTCCCCAGTCACATCAATTACGACAGTTGTGGATCTGCTACTCTTAGCACCATTGAATCTTAATGTTGACAACAAGATCACCAAGCAACCAACAATGAAAAGCTAGCTTAACTCATCGTATCTTGAAATGGTTTTACAAACACAAAACCATTCTAGTGAGAATTACAATATGCAAAGGTTCATTAATGGGAATAGTTTAGCAAAAATTGACTTTAAATACAAGTTTTCAGACTTGAGATTGCAAATTGTAAATTAATAACGATGCAGTTATTCAGCAAACTTAATAAACCTCTATATACATCTTTTATGGGCGGGCACCGGCATTCGTTTGGGGAAGTGACCCCACCGTTGAGAAATGATATCAAGTCCATAGGATACCCAGATATAACCTTTCGTTAGGCGGCAAAAACTCAACGCCCAGATGTTACCAAAATAAACAATACAATCCATTCTCTTTTCCTTTTCAATCGATCCCATGTATATCAACAAGATTTCATTTTCGAATTGTGCTTATTATGCAGTATATAAGATGCTTCCGTACAAGACATCTATTTTTCATATACTCAATGTATTATATCAATCCATTTGCAAATCATAATTTATAATACATTTAAAAATAAACTATGTAACCAATGTATATTTGTAACTCACCTTTGTAGCATTAACCATGAATTACCACACATGCAAATTTTAATAGCTGACATCGGAACCTACTGGGGTCACGCACCGTTAAATTGTTTAACGACGAGAAGCTACTAAAAATTGGTAGGGGTGGCATGTGTGGCATTAAACTGGAGAAGGAAGAATTTTCGAAGATAACTTTAGTTGGGAAAATGTGGGAGAAAGGACAGAATTACATGGAAAAGAAGAAGAGTTGAAGTGAGACATATAAACAAGATAAAAGGATAAAGTAGTATGGGGAGGGCCAACTCATTAATGGCAATGCTCCTCCCAACAGAAATTTTGCCTCGGCAAATAATGCCACCGAAATGGCCAAATAAAATCCCACTGATAGTGATTAGCCAATCTCATTCGGTGGTGCTGTCTGGGCTTTGTCCTCATAAATTATTCCAAAAAATCACCGTCGAGTGAATATTTACCATAAACACAAAATCCAGCAATCTAAATAATAAAGGTAAGATTCTCTCCATATTTCCGTTTGTCTATATGCGATCCTTTTTCCAACTAAGAACAAGACCGTCACGTTTTATAGCCACTAGCCTTACTCCAAGGAATCATGAGTTTGTGACTGCATAGTGGCCAGTAGTCTTATAAATGACTCCGGCGATAAAATTCTTATAAATGAAACATGAATTGTATTTATGAAAAATCGGGTTATCGTGCATATGCTCAGGTAAAGCTGCTGTAAGTGTTTGTAGTTATATAATGGTATCTAAACTGCTTAAATGAACCAAAATTGTTGGACTTCATTGATTCCTCTTTGAATTGCATATAGAACCAAAACGAACCACTTCTATTCCCAGTGTATAGGTAAATAAATAATGACTGCGCGGTCTATGTGCCCCCTAAATTTTCTATCATCAACAATTTCCAGTTTTTTCATTACTTCTATTTTTGTTTGGAGCTTGGGATACCTATTGCCAAAGGTTAGTCATGTCTCCAATTATCCCCGCCTATACCCCAATGATTGAGGACAAGATGGATTATGTTATTGTTATTGTGGTGCTGGGATACCTCTAATTTCTCCTATATCTTATTTTATGTATTCCACATTATTTTCTTTGATACTTCTGTCGGTTGAGGACGATATCTATCAACATTGTTGAGCTTGATTCGCTGAAATTTTGGACTTGATTCTTACTTAATGTTTGCACTTTCTCTGACTTGTGTTCAAGTTACTCGAAGGTATATTTAAATTATGACTATGATCCGAATTTCTGTATTTAGCTGAGCGAAATATTACAGTTTTGTTTTACTACGTGGCATATGCATTCAAATTATCTTGGAGGGTTGGTGCCACATTATGGCTGTGGTGCCCATGATGTGGCACTAAGTTGAACACTGTCATTCCTATGGTAGCATCTCAAGTTTGAACACCCTTTGCATTTAATGGTGAACATCCCCCACATGTAATCCCATTTCCCCCTTGCTCCTCTTTTGAATTGTTCGCATATTGCCATTGAACTTGTTTCAGCATGAAAAAAACGTAACTACACTCAATATTTTGGTACATTCAGAACAAACCTCATTTTTCTCATACAATTGTACTCCATTTGATTGAGGTAGAGTTTTGTCCCCATCGAAAGAAGACCCATTTAATCCATTTCCTCAAAGCTTCTCTGACATTGCCAAAATATGTTAGAGAACGAGGTATTCCTTGTTGTGGAGAATGCAAAATCCTTTCCTATAGTAAACCAAACCAAACCTAGCCTTAAGTCTCAATCAATTGGGGTCGGCTATATGAATCCGTTGTTTGCATTGAGTCTTGCCAATACAAAATTCTTGGTCGATTATATAGTTAACTCTCTTCTAGTGAAGAATTGAAAGATTTGCTGCGTTTTCTTTGTAGTAGTCTCTTCTTTTTGAATTTGATCGTCAGAATGGCTCAATATGCTGCCTCTCTATCACTTTGAATCCTATTCTGTGTTATTGTTGCACAACCTCTCTCACACAAATTCATGGCCTCAACAGTCATGTGGGTCCCTCTGTGCTGTTAAAGAGGCCGTAGCACCATCTTGGTTTACCCTCTGCAAAATGAACTTTCTTGTATGCAGCTTTTCCCTGATTATAAAGGAGGTTTTTGTGACATTACTTTGTACCAAAAGGCTAATATCAAGCCTCATTGTTGGAAGTGGATTGTATGTCCAAAATTTATTTCTCATAGTATTCACCGACTTTGATGGTTAAGCTTCTGTTGGAATTTAGCATATTAGTTTACCTTCAGTTTGATGGCAGCCGTAACTATATTTCCTGGTACTGATTCCATTATCTGAATGAATTTCTTTCTTTTCTTTATTTTTTTATTATTTTTGTGAGAGCCAGTTTCTGAAGATTACTTCACATATCAAAAGGATTTTGCTGTTTCTTCAATCGCTGTATTAATATTCGATGTTGTGAAACTGTTCTTTCTTTTAGCAAGGGGGCTGTAACTCACTGCATTATGATGCTGACATGATGGGATCATTGGGTTTGTCAATCCTGTGATGAATGGTTGGAGTACTGTAGAGATGCGCTTGTCAATCCTGTGATGAATAGTTGGAGTACTGTAGAGATGCACTCATTAGAAGTAGCTAAGGTGGTAAAGTTAATTACAAGTAATGTATCTGGTTCCATTCTTTTGTTATGTTGTACTTCTTTCATTTGAATATCTACGATGTAGGTATAGTCAGTATACATAGTTTCTAAGTATAATTTTCAGGGTAAATCACCTAGACACCCCCTGAACTATACCTTTTTTACCCAGACACCCCCTAAACTAAATTAACTTACGACGACACCCCCTAACCTATTTAAAACTCAATTAGCCCTTAACTCTCTTAAAAAAGATGACTGAAAGACCTTTATGCCCATGACTTGAATTTTGTTTCCAAAACATTCCCCTTCATCAAAACCCCAACTTCCATCAAACCTTTCCCAATCGGTTAATCTGTAAACCCTGGTCCTCCATTGTTGTACCAGTAGAGAGACAAAGTACAAAGAACTTTTGTATTTAATCATACAAATTACAAAACTCTGAAAATGTGAAGGTGGGATTCTCACGAGAATTATGAATGACCATTACAACTAGAATCATCATTCACCAGTTTATGTGTATTGCCGTCGTACTAGGAGGGTAAAGACCAACCATTCCTTCCCTAAATTATTACAGCTAGACAATCACTACCTAAAGTGTTTCCAAACAGACCACAAAGGAATTGCATTAAAATCTGATCTCCTAATTGAACAGAAACCCTAGAATTAGCACGGTGAATGACCATTACAACTAGAATTAATCATCATTCACCAGTTTAGGTGAATTGCCGTCGTACTGGGCGGGTAAAGACCAACCATTCCTTCCCTAAATTATTACAGCTAGACAATCACTACCTAAAGTGTTTCCAAGCAGACCACAAAGGAATTGCATTAAAATCTGATCTCCTAATTGAACAAAAACCCTAGAATTAGCACGGTGAATGACCATTACAACTAGAATCATCATTCACCAGTTTTGGTGAATTGCCGTCGTACTGGGAGGTCTTTACCCAACCATTCCTTCCCTAAATTATTACAGCTAGACAATCACTACATAAAGTGTTTCCAAACAGACCACAAACAAATTGCATTAAAATCTGATCTCCTAATTGAACGGAAATCCTAGAATTAGCTTGGAAAAATCTAATGGAATCCAGAATACTAAAAATACCTGATTTCTTAAAAAATACCCATGGATTCAACTCGTAAAGACCCAATTCTTCACATTAAAAAAAAAAACTAAAAAATGGCTGTGTTGATGGTGATACCGCGCGCGTTCCTCTGGCATGATGTCAATCTCGTCGTACTTCTTGAAAGTTGAAAGTTTTTTTTTTTTTTTAAGGAGAAACTGAGAAAGAAATAGATTCAGATCTAGGAGTGAATTGGGGTTTGTCTTTGGGTTGCTAGCATTTGGGGTTTGCAGTTTGAGAGTAAGCTATGGTGGTATCGTATTTGGGGCTGGATCATGAGGGTGGTAGTGGAGGTGACTAGGTTAGCGTTCATGGCGGCAGCATGGCGGTATCTTCGGTTGCTGCGTTTGGACGCAGGTTGGTGCTATTGTTATGACCGAGTAGATAAAGGAGTAAAGATGAAGAGAAGAGGAAGGGGAGGTGTACCATGGCCGGTGCCGCCACGAAAACGAGACCTGTAGCTTAAAATCCATTTTAATGGCAGATTCACTAATTTTTATTATTAATTATGGAAGATAGCTAGTTTGATATTTTTATGCTTTGATGTGACATATTTAATTTCAGTTTGGTATGAAGACTTAGTAATAATACTAAAATGTATGGGAGGGCAATATTAGAAAGAAAAATTACATTTATTAACGGAAGTAGACGGAATAGAAGGGGGGTAGGGGATAACGTTAAATAGATGAGGGGTGCCGTCGTAGGTTAATTTAGTTTAGGGGGTGTCTGGGTAAAAGAGGTATAGTTCAGGAGGTGTCTAGGTGATTTACCATATTTTTTAATAGTTTATAAGTATTTTTTTTTCCCCTCAACAATCTCTATGTCCTTTATTTGTCATTTGGAGGGTATTCCAAAAGATACCTCATGTTGACTTGAAGCCAATCATGCCTTGTGAGTTGTCATATATTTGTTCTCTGTGTTGTTTATTCATTTTTATGACCTTTTATTGACTCCAGTTTGTGGTGTGTGAGTGTGGATGTGAGAGAGATTTTTCCTATTTGTTCACTTTGCAGATCACTTTTGACTGATTGATGAAAGTTATGATACATATCAGTGGTTCCACTGGGTCACTAATTCAGAACAACCCTTTTTTTTTTTGTTGATTATCTTTTTTTAGGTGATCATTCGTATCTAGTTTCTGCATGCCTAGCCAATGCAGGCTTTTGTTCTGTTTCATTGAGCATTAGTTTCACATTGTTCTATCTGACATTATAATGCAGAACATGACTAGGAAGAGGGGTGGTAAAGCCATTTGTTGCTGGTACTGCTCCCACATCATTCGAGTTCAGTGGCACATTCGAGCTCCTGGTGCAATTGACTGGTGTCGTGGTCTGCAGCCGCTCACGACGCATGCCAAAACAAAAGGATCAAAGATGGTGAAGCTACATAGAGATTGTGTGCTCCTTAAATAAAAAGTTTTTTGCTTGATATTAGAATTAAATTTCTCATTTCCAACTGTATTTTGCAGTGGCTTGGCATGAGAAATCAAGAGCTTCTTGGTTCCTTTAGTTCATACGCTGCAGTGACGGCTCGACATGCCTACGGTCCACAGGGGCACCGAGGGATGAGTGTTTTGGTTTTTGTGGACTCTGCAATGGGTTTCTTAGAGGCTGAGCGTCTTCATAACCATTTCCAGGAACAAGAAACAGATAGGGATGCTTGGGATCGTCGTCCAGTCCATTTCTATCCTGGTGGAAAGCGCCAACGTTTTGGCTACATGGCAGAGACACAAGATCTGGATCTTTTTAATAAGCACTGCAAAGGTTCTCTCTCTCTCTCTCTCTCTCTCTCTCTCTCTCTCTCTCTCTGTTTGTGTGTGTGTGTGTGCGCGCGCGTGTCGTGCATGTGTGCGTGTGTCCAAGTGGAGTGGCACAAGTCCATGATTTAGCAGGGCTAGGCAAACTAGTTTATTTAAATTATTATCATGATTCTTCACTAATTGAGTGCCTCTTTTGTTTGGTCATGCTTTATTCTTGCATAGCCAAAGCCACCAGACTGAAGTTTGAGACTAGGTCATATCAGGAGATGGTTGTCAATCAAATGAGACAAATGAGCGAAGATAACCAGCAGTTGATCTGGTTTAAGGATAAAGTGGCTAAAGAGCAAAGACGTTCAAAAGCACTTGCAGAGTCCTTTGAGGTAGTATCTGAGAAGCTGCGTAAGACCGTGGAGGAAAACTGCATTGTCTGGCAGAGGAGCAAAATGCATCATGAGCAGAACAAGGAAGAGGTAATAACATGACTTGATATAAGTTGAATGTCCTGTCTGATATCTGGACGGGGAGTTAGCATTAGATGTTTTGGTAACTGTTATTGGCTGCATTGTTTCCATTTGCAGTCGATGGGTGTGGTCTTTTAAGATAGCTTCTGGTGGAGGGGTTCGTTCCCTGTGACCATTCTAATGTTGACTGTGACCCTCGCAACCATGACCGTTATCGTGTCATAAAATTTTTTGCTAACTTTATTCAATCATCTTGCTTCTTAGTTCTTACGATGAGTTTGTGTAGACAACTAGACATGAATAGAATTGGGTGGAATGCCTTCAGGATATGCATTAAGTTGTCTGGTTTGTCTTATGTACTTGATTAAGGACCATTAAACAATAAAATATTGAATCCTCCGGTTAATGCCTGAATGGAGCAGGCTCTATTTTTGCCTGCGTAGATGGGGTTTCGTGGTCTACTCATTACATAGCTATTTTGATTGCCCTGCTAAGTTTGAATGCAATGTTTTGTTCACACTACAGCTGCCATTTCCAAAACTTTTCACGTCTTTCTATCTTAGCTATTCAAATGTTAAGCTTATTCTCTTAATGTTAGTAGTTCTACTTTCGACCGTGCATCCTATAGTGCAGTCATTCAGGAAAAAGATAGAATAGCTGGCTTAGTATCAATATATGTGACAGAAAATAGTTTATATATCAACGGAGGCATGAAGTTTACATGATTTTCACTTCAGCAGCTATTCTCGCTGAGTATAATTTGTTGCAAGGTTCTCTCTCATTTTATTTTTATTCTCATCTACTTCAAATGGATCTGCATCTTCATCTACTTCAAATGGATCGCCATACCTTGCCTATCTGATTGAGACACCCTTATGCAGCATTTGGGACCTCTCCTGATGGTCCTATGGTTGGTATTATTGTCGAGTATGATGCCAGCAGTTGTTTTGCATTTGCATTTGAGCATGAAGTGGGAGGCGAGCATATGGTGGGGTGCCAACTCTGACAGCATTGAAAGTCCTTTCCCTCGTCCTCTAGGACGGAGGGGTATCGCAGTTAATTGTTTCTTCTAGTTTTGAATTTTTCTCGGATCTTTTTTTTTTTATAATATTTTTATAGCTGTTGGTTTTTGTAATTTGTTTTGTTCTTTCTGTTCATTTGCTCACCTTATGATTGTATTATTGGTTCTTTTATTTCATTTAGATGGACTTTCAAGAACAATTCTTCAAAGACCAGCTCCAAGTCATCCATAAAGCTAGGGATGCAAAGGAAGACGACTTTAAGAAGATTCAGCAGGAGGAGTGGGAGAAGGTGAAACAGTCAAATGCACATGTTTCTGCTGGAGGGATCGCAGCCGGAGGTAATTTGCCTCAGATGGCTGATGTATGTTTATTGATTGTGCATGAAACATAGAGGGGTTTGGTCACATTCTATATGTTGTAACACAGTTCTACTCCTTGAATTGGTCCCTTTCCTTGGAGCTTCACTCAGGGACGGAGTCAGGATTTTACCTTTGTGATGGCGAACATATATAATTATTTTCTATATAATAATAATTGAGCAAAATCCATCCTTGGCTTCACTTGCTTTGACTTTTATTTACATCAGGGAGAAAGATTTTGCGAAGTTTGTCAAATCTCAGGACAAAGAGATGAAGAAATTCAAGTATGACCGGGAGAAGCTGGTAAAAAGGTACGAGGACAACAAAATCTCCAGCTAATGGACAAGTACAGTCCGCACAGCTAGGCGGAGGAAGGCAACAGCAGTGATCAGTAATTGAGATTTGAGATTGAGATTGAGGGGAGGAGAGACTTGTCATCCTACTGTTTTTATGTTTTTATTTTGACACAAAATACTTTTTCACCAGATGCATTAAAACACAGTAAAAAAAACTTTAAAATTAGTGTAGACTTCCTGTTCCTTCCTTTTCTAATCGAGAGAGAGATGTGGGGAAGCACACTTGGTCAGTAGGACAAAAAAACTGCTCTCTATAAATCTTCAATAAATGGCAGCTTGGCAAGCTCAAAACACATAAGAAACTTTGCTCTTTATTTGTAACTTATATCCCAATCTCATTTGTTATTCAGCAAGGAAGAATTTGAGTTGCGAGATAGAATTCTAACTCAGTTCTCCCGTTACTGCATATGCCAAATTTACTTAATTTTTTGTGCTAGCAAGAACATAAAGTGAAAGAATTGATTGTCATTATACCCTTACTATGCAGTCTGCAAGGATTTTGTTTTTCTTTCCTTCTCTTCACAAATCAAAACCATTACGAGGGAGTGGTTGTCCACAGGGACAGATCCAATCTTGTCTATATAAAAGTTGCTCTGGCACTTGGCATGGCTGCCATGTGTCAATTTAAATGGCTTTTATATATGTTAATATATATATATATATGTAAGTTGCTCTGGCACTAGGCATGGGCGCCGCGCTGTGTCAATTTTAAATGGGCTTATTTACCTTTTTAGTCCCCAAAGTATTCGCAAAATGTCAATTTGGTCCTCAATATTCAAATCGTGTCTATCGAGTCCCTAATGTTCACAATGTGTGTTTAAATGGTCCCTGTGTCTAACTCCATCCGTCTTCTCCGTCAAATGCAGGGGTAATTTCGAATTTTCACCCCCACAAATCTTATCTTCAACCTCTAAACCTCTATACTTTCCTCTCACTTCTCAAGTTCCATTTCCTCTCTCTCTGTCTACCAAAGTTAGGAAGAAACATGAAGATTGCAATGTTGAGATCGATCCGGGCATCTCTCAAAAGGGCCAACACTTCCGCCTCGTCACCATCGCCTCAACTACTCCGCCGCAGCTACTCATCGGAATCGGCCCCTGAGCGGAAAGTCTGTCTTGGGTGCCGCCGGCGGCATCGGTCAGCCGCTCGCACTCCTAATGAAGCTCAACCCGTTCGTCTCTCATCTCTCTCTTTACGATATCGCCGGCGGCATCGATAACCCCCTTTTTTGGTTCTAAAACCCTGTGTTGATTTTTTCCAAATACGTGCACTTGTGTCTCGACATAGAGCTTTTAGATCTGTTATGATAGAATATGAAAAGTTGAACCGACGCCGACGATGAGCAGATCTGGAGGCTGTGTGTGTGTGTGTGTGTGTGTGTGTGAGAGAGAGAGAGAGAGAGAGAGAGAGAGAGTAGGTTGTTGAATCTCCCAAGGGAGGAAAAGGCTTGTTGGAAAATGATGTTCTAATTACACGGGGGAAATTATGGCACCATGAGCGTGAAATTTTTCAATTTTTTTAAGGACTGCCTTTGGAATGCTATGGATCCCTGTAAAATGCTATAAAAAGTACTGCCCAACCCCACAGTTATTCATTTTATAGCATTTTCGCAAGTAAATGCTATGGAAGCAACACAGTTATAGCATTTTCCACGGTCATTCACGGTGGAGATGGATCACGGTGTACCGGTCGGGTAGGAGAGGTGTACGGTGGTGGTGGCTATGGAGATTGGAGAAATGATGTTAGAAATGATGTTAAGGAAGAAGAAGAAGATTTGAGAGAGGGAGAGTGTACCGGTCGGGGTCAGAGAGAGAGAAGGAAAGCTGATTAGTCTAGGTTTTTTTTTTTCTTTCCTTTTGCTTCAGTTGACATAGATTAGAGATTGAAGATAAGTTGTGGGGGTGAAATTTCGAAATTACCCCTGCATTTGACAGAGAAGACGGACAGAGTTAGACACAGGGACCATTTAAACACACATTGTGAACATTGGGGACTCGATAGACACGATTTGAATATTGGGGACCAAATTGACATTTCACAAATACTTTGGGGACTAAAAAGGTAAATAAGCCATTTTAAATGGTATCTAACTTTTGAATGGGACACGAAGGAAGGGAGAGAATTTATAGCAAAACAAAGGGCTAGTGAGTCCCTAGTTTCTCGACGTGGGATGAGTCTCCCGTCGCAATCCTCCAAATCCCACTTTTTCTTTTCACACCTACAAGGTGCTGCTACTTCAGTTCAAAAAAAAAAAACACAGATCTTAAAATAAACATCCTCTAGAGTTGGTAATAAAAAAAGAGCTAATTAAATAATCAAACTTTTTTTAACACCATATAAGTTTTCATCCCTCTCACTTTTTGAGAATATGTTATCATCTTCTTTAGATGTTATTTACCGTTACTACCCTTTCTTACTCATATATGTATATTCTTTTTCTATCTTCGTGAGATTTAATTAGTGATTATATACCCTATAACTACTCGATCCTATCAAAAAGGAAGGAATTGAAATTCGGTAGGAAATTAAAAAGGGGAAGGATTTGAAAATAAATGGGACTTATATTGTTGTATATCTTGGTGGGATTTGATTTTTAATAATAATTAATAGGTAATTTCAAAATGGAAGGAATTCACAAATTAGGGAATTCAAAAAGAGTTAAATTCCATAAAAGAAATAAAAATTTAAAAACAGTGAACCCTACCAGCAATTATGATATTTTCACACATTTTATGGTAAATACATAAATTTACTAATGAAATTTATGAGAGATTCTTTGTGCGTCATATGCATTTTGGAGAGGAGCGATACGAGAGATTCTCTTTCCCGGAATTCAACCTTCCTTGAAACAAGTGCGTCACTACCTTTGGGAAAAATATTTACTGTAGTTTTTCAGTTGGTTTTTAGATACGTTGCAAATTTCCAATTGGTCCGTGTTAACTCATCCTTATTACAAATTAATGAGCATTTTCTTCATTTTTGTGCAATGAGACTTGCCATAATGTCTTTGAAGATTCTTTCGTAACACTTGCCAAGCTTCACTTCAAGTTCAAGAAGGAAGCATTTAAGGGTCTGTTTGTTTGACTGGGTACAAACATCGGAGTGGACATATATGTGAGGGGCCAAAATCCTTCGAGAAGGATCTCAACCAAATATGTACCCACCACTATTTCGGACGTATCAAGTCTTAATTAACCTCTCAAATTCATTCTTGATATCTCAACCTGAATTCGAACGGTTAGGCTAAAATATACTTGTCGAAATCTAGAAACAAAAAAATTATATGACCTAGTAAAACATATATCAGAGCCATAATATTAGTGCCTTGAATTGAACATTCCAACATTTTCATTAATGGTACCCACGAGAGGGTGAGGAAGCTTGGTACACGAACGATTGATTGTGGTCAACGTTGTACACCATGATAACTTATTCTTCAAAAGACTATTGTTACCGGATTCTAAGATAGAATGTTTTTGGCTTTGACAATCATCAATGTTGTTCCATACTCCAAGGTCTTAACTCGTTTGAGGTTGTGATCCTACACAGAAGGAAGTGGTAGTTGAATAATCCAATAAATTTTACAAGAGATACAACAGTTGTTGTTTTTGCTTGGTTAAATGGTCATAACTTGAGATAACCACCTGATAATCAAACAATGATGGGATTAATTCGTACATTTTCACCAAACGTCATTTTCAAATAGCACATGGTCTGCTATAGTCCATGTACTCTTACGAACAAAATCCTCTTCCGATTTTGTGAGTTCCGAATAAGTATTATGTCTCATTCTCTGCCACTATCAGCACCTGACGAATTCCGATTGGCAGAGAAATCAGAGCAAGAACACGAAGAAGAGAGCCTCTGCTCTCCACAATAAAAAACCAACCAGCTCAATTAGCCACTCTTTGAGGCAGTAAGCACAAATCCCAATGGAAGAAGAAGGGTGTTTTTAGCAGGGGATTTGGTCCGTTGATGAGTAGTTGTTGTACTCTGGGAGGTAAATTTTGGTTTCCACAGCTTTTCATCTCTGTCTCATGGGAGGTTATGGTCGTGTAATGAATAAGGGAAAAATGTAACAAATGTTTCCGATACCAAATGAATAGAGGAGCTTGGTGATTATTAAATATGGCGTTTGCGAATGTTAATTTATTTTATACAGGGGAAAAAAAAGGTAACGGTCACGATGTCCAAATCTGTTGTCCAAAACCAAAAACCGAACCGACCAGACCGGTTTAATGAAATTCACATGTGCAATAGTCTGGTTATAGTTCTCAATTTTTTTGGAACTGTTAGAAATTGATTTGGTTCATGAATTTTTGTAGAACCGGTCCAATCCGGACTATGTACACCCCTAGCTGCGGTTTAGCTTGTAATAATATTTAGTTAAGTGTGAAACTTTACCAAGCTCACTGTTGTGTTGATTCTTTCATGGTATATTTGAGTGGATTGTTGTACATTTGAATGAACAAATTTACCATGTTTATCATATTTGTGTCTACCATTATTAGTTTTTAAATTTACCATGTTCAATGTTGTGCATTTATTTATGTACCCTATGTATCATGTCTACTATGTTTATTGAAAAAACTGTCATGGTTCTTGATGCACATGTATTTTAATCACTATCATTCGGTCTTTTACTACTTTTTTTCCCTTGGTGATTTCAAACACCACATTGTACAAAGGGTAGGAGGTGCTGCCTTCTTTCCTTCATTTTTTGGACCTTTGGTCTCAATCGACTTGCCGTCTTATTCAGTATTGGCATAATTCCTGAAAAATCGAAGTAACACCAATGTAAGATAGGTACACTACCGCACAAAATATACGAAACTATCGAGTGTATCACGAAATCATTTACCATGATCTAGCTCAATAAACTTGTCGTGAATTCACCTTGTTATCATAATACTCCCTCCGTCCCTTTTTAAATGTGTTATCTCGTAAATCCAACTTATTAAATAAACATCATCATTATAACTTTCATATTTAACTTTTTCTTTCACTTTACACTTTTCACATCAACTTTTACCTCTGCTTTCCAAAATTATTCTCCACTTTTATCCATTAACTCTTTACCCACTAACTTTTCAAAAGGGCAAAATAATAATTGTACAAATTTTTACCCATTAACTTTTCAAACCACACTTATTTAGGGACAATCTAAAATGGAAATGTCTACATTTAAAAAAGGACGGAGGGAGTGCAATTTAAAGCCAAATTTTTCATGTTCAAGGAAAACATAGAAGCCTAATCACACAACATATTCTGTCATCACATACACAATAAACTTCAAGATTTCCTTTACAATAAAAAAGTGCCATGAACCCACACATCCAGTTCATCTTTGTCATGCTCCAACCGGCAAATCCAAACTAATTAAGAACAAAAAAGCAAATTGGGTTAAATGGAGTGGTTTATGCTAGCCATATCGGGATATGTTATAATCGGAAACACTTGCGAATTTGCGCCATTATACGCCGTCGTTTGTAGCCGATGGTGAGTTTTCCGGGAAATAAAGCAGGTCGGCGGCGAAGCCTTCTTTTTTCGTACCTCTTCCTTCAAACAACCAGCTTTTCAAAGCAAAGTTTTGATCACTCCCTCGAACATGAACAACATTAACTCTGCCGATTCTCTCTTTGCATTGGCGTTCGCGAGTTCCACTTCAGCTGCACTCCTTGCTTCATTCACCATAGCTAAACAAGCCCACTAACTTCCCCTCTGCCTGCACTAACTGATCTCTACTGATGCTTTAAGCTCATCTTGGCATTCAGTTAAAGCAAATTCCCGTTCCACCTTCTCCGCTTTGATTTTCTCTAACTTTTTTTCCATTTCACCTATTCTAACACCTTCATTAAACTAAAACAAATAAGTAAAAAACAACATTTTAAGAATGAGTTCACACAAGAAAAAAATAAGAAGAGAAATTTAAACTAGAGGCAGATGCAGAACTGCAACTGCTACGCACTAGGGCAAAAATGTGGAATGGAAACCGACTGGAATGATTTGGGAGAAGAGGTTTAGATGCACACCAATTTAAACTAAAAACGCCGGCATTTTGCATAACAAGGTGTGTACCTTGAGCACCAATGCTTTTTACCTTCCTAAGTGATACAAAAAATACTCATTTGCATCGACTCCCCTAAAATAATATTCTTTGGCGACAGGTATACGTTTTTGTAGATCAATAATGAGATGCTACATGAAATACCTTCAAAGTTGCAATAACTAAATCAAGGTTAACGAACTACAATTCAAGAAATAACCTCGTACTCAAAAATTGACCACAAGAGAGTAGATAACAGAACAATACACGCGACCATATTCAAGAACTTGGTGTTCTAAACACTTGCCAGATGATCTAAGGTTTCATCAACTCAAAATTGACCACAAGAGCTGTTTTTCTTTCCCTTCCCTCTCCTGACATAAACAAAACATTCAAACTTCAAACAATACATTTTACTTAAAGAACTAAAAGTCGGATATTTCCTAAAAAAATTGGTTTTCAGTCGCAACTTTTTACATTTTCAAATTCAGCTCGTCGAGACAAATCAATATTTCATAAAATTAGGACACAAAACTAGTAAATGGAATTGTTTTTTTTTTCTTTTTTTAATAAAGACATTTCAAAAGTGCTAAAAGTCAAGTGACTTATTTTGGGAAACTCCGTGTGTTGGAGATTTCACTCCCGAAAGGCTAAGGACAGTGAAGAGCCTTAATCATTGTACAGTATAACCATTTTATGCAAATCAATGGTCGAGTCGACAAGTCAGCTCAACAAAGTTTTCCTTTACTAGCTCGAGTTGAAATAGTTACAAAAGATCGGAATGAATTTCTTTAGGTACTTCTTTTGTGGAGATGATCCGACAAAAGATGGAAATAAATACGGAAGATCGGATTGAATCACTTGAGGGAAATATGGTTCAAGATAGAATGCCGTGCGTTGTGAGATGGAAGTTCTGAAATGGTGGCTGCGGCTGTGTTGGTGTGGTCTGTGTTTTGGTCGTTCGCGGCGCCGGCTAGTTGGTGGATCGGTTTTTTTTTTTATAGAAATGGGACAAATATTTTGGAACATCCAAAAATGGAAAGAAGGACCAGTAATTTAGAACGGAGGGAGAACCATTTTTGACATTTTTTTTAAGTTGGCGGATCGGTTGCTGCTTCCATTACTTTGAGTTGACTCAGAGAGAATGGGTGAGAACACTCTCAAACACGAAGCCCTTATATCATCTCTGGTTCGCGGCAAAGGAAAAAGAAAATGTCAAAAATGGTAATTTGTTGTTAGAGAAAAGAATTCACTTCAAGAACCTCTCTCATATGAATATAATTGATTCTATTCTAATTCTCAATTTCTCTAGAAAATGAATCAAATCAGCACAGCACAAGGTTCGAAAAATGAGAGAAACCGCTAGAGCTACCACCAACCTGACCATCCAACAAACCACCATCTACGTGCCACCGACAAGCCTAAACATTGACTGATCCACTTCTGTCGCTTCGCCTGAATCAACATCGCCGGCTATGAAATCAAAATCAGTGACGACGGTGTTCATTAGGGGTTGAAGCCAGTGGATAACCGTTGAGAACGTGAGATGCATTATGTAGCGGCCGGGAGACCCAAGGGGTCATGGTCCTCAGCCCCCCCCCCCCCCCCCCCCCCCCCCCCCCAGGAGGGGGGCGGGGGTCCGGGGGACCACCTTCGCCGAAGCAGCTCAGGAGGGTTCGAAACCCCTAGTCCTGGCCGGACAGCCTCCCGGGGAGGCCAGCAAATATCGAAGCCGGGGGCCCGGGCCTCGGGAACCCTGGCGCCTCAGCTGGACCCCCCCAGGGGCCTGCTCCAGGGAGTTCCAGATAGCTGCCCTCGGGGACCTGTTCCCGAGCGCCACTCGGGGCGAGTCGATTGACCTCGGTACCGGGGGGTCGCGTCAGATGTCAGGGGCTCAATCGAGGCACGTTTGACATTCTGAGCGGCTCATCAATGGGCTCAACCACCCCACCTGCATTGCATTTATGGCAAGCCACCAACCCTACAGGTGGGACTTGATTGATGGGAATATCAGTGACAGGTGACGACTCTGGGAAGGCAGCGGCCGAGGCGCCACTTGAGGGACATACGTCAATCCATGCATTCAATGTGACGGTAGGGACAGAGCGCGTGACGCCCCCGAGGGGCGTGCGGGACACGCGCCCCGTCGCCTATAAATATGTCCCTCACCTTCTTCATTAAGGACGGCTCTGTCTCTCTCTCCATTAAACTCTCAGCTGCATTTTCTCTTACTAAAACTCTCCACTAAACTTCTCCCTCCGTTGCTGACTTTGCCATCGGAGTGCCTTCCCGGACTACCACCGTCCGGGCTAGGCACTAACGTGGTTACTCCCTTGTGCAGGTCCTCCTCCGGCGTATCCCAGGAGTTCCAACCTTCCTCTTCGACGAGTCCCTAGGGCTCTAGTGAGGTTCATCCCAGCTCCTCTTTCTACGTGCAGTACCCGACAGCCAAAGAGGTCATTCCGGTGAAGCGCCCCCCACACATTAGTATGGGAAGCCTACGAAATTCACAATGAAGCTCCTGTAATGCGTGTAACTTTTAAGAAATTGCTCCCTCACAAACACAACAAATGGGCTTCTTTGATTTTATTTTTCGTGTTTGGGTTTCCACCTACTTGGTTGGAAAAAGGAAAACGGTGTTTTTTTTTTTCAACCTACATCATTCTCCTACATGTTCTACCTTTCTAGCCTACCAAAAAAGCTCAAATACAACTGACCGGCACTGAAATACTAATACTCTCTAAACTAATATGACCACAAATATGAGAAAGTAGAAGTATAGTTACCGACTTATGAATCATCATGCAAGGGAGAATGAAGTGGTGTATGGAGATGAATTCTCTTATGCATAAAGGTCGTGACAGATACATATATATACAGCCCTACAGGAAGCTGGTCGAAGAAGGTACCTGAAAAAACTTGTCATGAACAATGCCAGCACTTCAGTTCCATCGATCAAGAGTACAGCCCCTGTAGTTGATGATAATTCAAAGGTAGTTCTTCACATAAAAGTCTCTTCAAGACTTCAACTCCTGTTCCAAAAAACATTCCACTTCTAATTTTCTCTTTTCAGGTTTCTTCACGCGTGAAGATCACAAACGTGAGCTTCAAAGACATTCAGGGCACATCTGCGACCAAGCTTGCTGTCAAAGCTTGTTTGCAGTAGGGGCATACCATACCGGAATGTGCAGAAGAATGAAATTAATTTGCTATATGCAGCAAACTGCAAGTTCTCAATGCCTGCACACAAAACCGAATACGAAATCATCTTCTTAAATTGCTAAATCTTTTTCTTGGTTTGTAGGGGAAAAAAAGAGAGAAGAACCCAACTTAAATTGCTTATTCCTTATCCAGTATTAGAGGTGTACACAAACAGAGCCGTTCGCGAGCTCAGCTCAGTAACAGCTCGGCTCGAGGGGTAAATGAATGAGCTCGAGCCTGGTTATATACCTTGTTTGATAAACGGGCCGAGCTTGAGTTACAGGTAGCTCAGCTCGAACCGGCTTGCGAGCCAGGTATATAAGTATAGATATTAGGGTTCTCCTGTGTTGTTCCCCATTACTTTGTCAGTTCAACTTTCAAATGAGAGAGAGAGAGAGAGAGGCGATCTCCATTGCAGGCGTTGCCTACCCCGAATCAAGCCTCTCCTGTCTCCGATCTCACTCTCCGGCCACCAATGGTCAACGAGCGGCACAGAGAGAGGCGATCTCACTCTCGGGCACACCCCAAAATCTCCCCCTTGGCCACCGTCGGACACTGATATCACTCTCAGGCCATCTACTTGTCAATCTTCCTCAAATCTGGTAAGAAATCTATATCTTTCTTTGTCAAACCCTCTCTTGAGCACATTGACACAATCAAACACACCCAAGCACATTCACTCTCCCTATACTCCTCATTCTTCTTAGTCGTCAAATGAAAATGGTTTCTGGATCTGCTACCTCAAAGGCAGTTTTCAGAATTTTGTTTTCTGGTTCTCTTTTTCGGGAAAAAAATAGAAAAGAAACCGAGTGATGAGATTTTCATTTTTGGATAAATATTTTATCACAGGAATCAGGTTTCTGATATGCATTGTTGGATGAGATTTGCCTTTGAATTAATGAAAATTTTATCAATGGGATAAGGTTTTCCATGGGGAACCTTTTAATAAGCTCGAGCTCGAGCCAAGCTCGGCTCGTTCAATTAAAACCGAGTTCTGACGAGCCGAGCTCAAGCTTTGTAAGTACTTGTTGAGCCGACCTCGAGCTGCGCATTCTGAGCTTAATTCGAGCTTGAGCCATACCATTTTGGACCGAGCTGAGCTCAAACATTAGGTAGCTGTTCCTCTGAATGCTTATTTCCGACGCAATCAGGAGAGAACACACGGTCAGGCCTAGCCCGTCTCGAAGCAGCTTGCTAATGCTCGGCTCGACTCGGCTCGTTTATACCCCTATCCAGTATGATTACGTTATCTTCCATGACCATGCTCAATTTTATGCTCCCTAGTTAACTAAGACTTTTAAGTATGGTAGTAGCTCTAGCATATGAGAAATCATGAACTAAAGCAATGACAACACTAAGTACCCTGAACAAACGAATCTGTCCAACTTGGTTTCAAAAGGGTCTGAAATCAAGCAAGATCAATATACCAAAATAACTTGAGCAAAAATCAATTTCAAATAAGTACTTATAACATTATTAATCTCCTTTTAGAATTACAAAAAATGCAATAGAAAGAAACCGCTAACAAGAAATTCCTATCTTGAATTTAAACAAAATGAGACACAGATGCTATAGAAACAAATCCTCAATTGGCTGGTGCATGTTCATGCTTGCTTTCATTTCATTACGCGACTAACTTTTGCAGCACGTTCCCACCAGTCATCTCAAATTTGCTGAGGGAGGCAGGAGATATTTTATTGTGACCAGGCAATGGTCTTATACAGAACAACAAGCTGCAGAGAGTGTTGAAAGAAGATGGAAAGCGAATGAGTCAAAAGGCAACGAGCATTATATGACACAAGATGCGTAAACTTAACAGCGTAGTCAAATTAAGGTTCCCATTCCATACAGCGTAAGGGATGATAGTCTGGCAAAACTAATTACATCATAAAATATTAATGAACTTGAATGTCTTTCCAAAGTCATTATTTTTCTCACTTGCTTCCAAGCCAACCCAAAGTTAACCATTCCAAGCGGTTGGCAGTACCACTTATTGGAAAATTAATAATAAACATACAGATTAAGAAAATTCAACCATCAAAACGGGTAAAGGAAAAATACTAAAGTCTGCGTGTTGATTAATCTTGATGAAGAGATTCTCTGTGTTTCCTAGTTTGTCTCATGCGGAGCGAAGCGATATGAGAGACTCTTTCCCTAAATTCAACCCTCCTTGAAAACAAGTGCATCACTACGTTTTGGAAAACATTTACTGCAGTTTTTCAATCGCTTTTTAGCTATACTGCAAATTTTCAATCGGTATGCTTGTTAACTCGTCCCTGTTACAAATTAATGAGGGTTTTCTCTGTTTGACTACAAACATTCATCCATAACACGTGTCATGCTTTGCTTTAAGTTCAAGGTGGAAGCATTTCAGGGTCTGTTTGTTTGACTAGATATGAACATCGGACAGGACTACATGCAAGGGGCCAAAATCCTTCGAAGAAGGATCTCAACCAAATATGCACCCGACACTATTTCTGATGGATCAATCTAAATTAAGCTTTCAAATTCATTCTCCAAATCTAGACCTAAATTAGAAGAGTTGGGCTAAAATATACTTGTCAAAATCTAGAAGCAAAATAATCATGTGATCTAGTAATAACGTAATCAGAGCCATGATGCTAGTACCTTGAGTTGAAGATTTCAAAATTATCATTCATGTCACTCATGGGAGAGGGAGAAAGCTTGGTACACCAATGATTGATCCTTGCCAACATCGGGCACCATCATAACTTATTCTTCGAAAGACCCTTGTTGCCGGATTATAAGATACAAGGGTTTTCTGTTTGACAATCATCAATACCCTTCCATCTTTCAAAGTCTTAACTGGTTTGAGCTGCCAATCCAACCCAGAGGGAAGTGGTCGTTGAATAATCAATTCTAAAGTCCACGACCCAATATTCCCGTACTCTTTCATCACCCAAATGTTGACAGACGAATGCGATGCACGCTCATCACAAATGTACAAACAGTTATCCACCACTCCAAGATGGAAAAGCTCTTCTTCTAATTGAGAATGCACAGCGTAGTGGTCGGGCAAGGGGAGGGTTCCACACTGCTCTTTCTCCATGTCAAAATAACAGAGCAATAACAAAGAATCTCCTGAGCTTATCCAATGAAGAGCTCCATTAAAAAACACAAGAGTAAGAAAGTAAGGGATTGGTTGTCCTGTGCTCCCAAGGTTCCTCCATTTATCATCAACCCCAAGTGTATAAATCCTACAGCGCAATGTATGGGGCGGTTTTTCATAACTCCCAGTAAATTGTACAACCTTATAAAGGGCCGTCGATGGACAATACCCAAACCCTATCCCAAACTCAAACTTAACCCCATCCCCATACCCAGACCCACACCCAGACCCAGACCTAACAATGTGAGGTCGTTTATTAACAATTTTTTGGTATTTCTTAGGTTTGGGAAGTAAAAAATGGTGTCTTGTAAGAGGGTTAAATATACAAACTCTGTCTGAAAGGAAGTACTCGGTCATACAAATTAAGCCCTCACAACAACTTACGATACTCCGAGTGGAACCAGGAAATTCAATTTGAGAGTTGAACTTGATTGTGGCTCTGCGGCGGCCTAAAGTGGCTAGGGAATCGTCGAGCGGAAGAAATCCGAAGATTGTGCGGGAGATGTTAGAGCCGCGGTAGAGGATGAGGGTGAGAGGAGACCTTGAGAGGTGCAATCGAGGGAAGTGAGGATCTAGGGTGAGGTTTCGAAAGGAGGGACAGACTAGCTTGCATGCGAAGATGGATTTGAGAGGGAGTCGAGATAGAATGTCGCACGTTATGTGAGATGGAAGTTCTGAAATGTCGGTAGCACTGGCGTCGGTGCTGGTGTGATCATCTGTTTTCTTTTGTTGTTTGCGGCGGCGGTGGCGTGGTGGCGTGTTGGTGTGATCATCTGCTTCCATTGCTCTGTGTCGGCTCGGAGAGTACGTAGCAGAGATTGATTGGTAAATCTGTTAACAATTCCGCAATCGAGTAAACGAGCGTTCGCACAAAATCAGATTCAAATTTTGAACGAATAGAACGTACTTACCATACACTAGATAATCAGAAAATTGATCGGAAGAGTTCTTGGATGATTGTTTCTGAGGATACAACGATCTCGCACACGCTGAAGTAGCGCTACAATCTCCAGAGCTCAGCGAACCAACGATGGCGGTAGCTCTCTCAAACAAGGAAAAATAGAACAATGTGCAAGAGGCAACAGTCTGGAATTTTCTGTAAGGAAAAGAGGAACGGAGGGACAATTTATAGAGGATTAGTGGGTGTTCAAAATCAACATCGTAGTGAACGAAAGCACCCGTTGACAGCGAAGGGTTTAGACGAAAAGCCACGTCCCAAAAGGGAAAAAATTTTAGGTACTGAATGGGCATCACGTGTCCATGCCGAGCACGAACTTGGCCGTTTAATAGTATTTTGAACAGCTCAAATTGATTCTCTCTCTCCTCTCACCCGACCACTCTCTCTCCTCTTTTACTCTCTCCTCTTCCGGACCGTCGAATCCCACTTTAGATGACTAAGATTGCCGAGCGGCTATTACATGGGCAATATCCACCTAGCACACTGAAAAATTTCTCCCCAAAAAGGAAACAGCAGTATAAGCATTGAGAGGCTTTGGATAAAAAGAAAATGTTTCAGTGCATTTGTCCCTTAAAAAGATATAACCCACTGCCCACATTGGCCCAATTCACTTTATATCTTTTGCCCAACCCGACCCAACAAAATGTGGCACTAAGCTTCATACCATTCCTCAACCAATACATTTATAGGAGACAATATCTTATTCAATATTTATTGGTTCGAAACCAATTTTCCTACAGAGATAATGTATTTTGTTGTTTGAGGCCGTGTTTGTGACTTGGTGTGCTCTTGTTTTTTTTCTTTTTACAATAAAAGTCCCACAAGTTCAGGGTTCACTTCGACGATATAAACATTCAGCTTCATACCATTCTTCAACCAACACATTTATAGGAGACAATTTCTTAATCAATATTTATTGGTTCGAAACCAAGTTTCCAACAGAGAGAATGTATTTTGTTGTTTGCGGCGGTGTTTGTGACTTGATGTGCTCTTGTTTTTTCTTTTTATAGCAAAAGTCCCACAAACTCGGGGTTCACTTTGACGATACAAACATTCATTTTGTATATATAGCTTGAATTTTAAACAATCCAACTAGAAAAATTAATTGTGGCTCGTGGTCACCGGAGGTTTGTGATTTATGATCGAGGTTGCCGATGGTCTTGTCGGAGACGGAGCTCCAGCCTTTGGGATGGTCAGCAAAAGTCCCATTCGGGGTTCACTTTGACTTGAATCCATACCATCCCTAGGGGACTAAAAGTGCTTTAATCTTTTACTCCACTATTGCCGAGCTTGTTTCGATCAGTATTTGTACCATGTGAAGAGAGATTATGATTGGTGTCTGGATATTAGATTTAAGTTTTCCTTTTCTGATATAATTTGCTTATCTTTGCTTGGTGGTGTAGGTAGGTAAGGTCAGCACGTCTAGAAAATAGACTATTGACCGGCCTATGATAGCTTGCCACGTGGAAAGAAATGCTGCAAAGGACACGTCGGATAAAAATTTAGTTAGAATGATTAAAATAAACCCCCGCCGCGAAGGGAATATCATCGCGAGGAAACGCATGACGAATTCATAATCATGCTAGTTGAAACCCTAAGTAAAGGGGACCCCATTCTGAGGGGAAATAACCCGTCGTGAAGCCCACTTAAAAGGGAATGGACATGACGGGAAGAAGATAACACTCACACTCAAGCTCGCGACTGAACCTGGCCACAAGGCAGGGGCAGGAGGGTCATTACGGGTCTCGAGTGAAGCATTGGCTCGAGAAAAGGGGCTCGTGACCATGAATAACATCGCGGGAATTGGGAGATACAAGTGGTTTGGCGGCTTTAAAGGATTAAGGGTCGTTGCGAGGGAATGACATACATTTGAATAGCCTAAAGGAATCTTCCTAACGGCCAGTGATGTCACCCACGTCGCCCGGGTATACGGGGAGAGTACATGTCATCATATTATTGGGGAAATGTCTGTGGGCCAATGATTGGGTGCAGATCCCTATAAATATGGGGGCATTCCTTAACAAATTCTCAGAGAGATTGATTCATCCTTGAAGCACGGAAATTCTAGAGAGAGAAAGTAACTCAGAGTCCTGGAAACAAGAACATTGTTCTTGCTAGTCCTCGCGAGCCTGCCTTCCTTCTAGGACTGTGTCACGATGATGATAATCCAGAGAGGGATGGATTGGACACTGCTGCCTTCTCTCTCTGTATATTCAGCTTAATCCTTCACCCCTACACACACTCTCTTATTTTTTGCTTGACCATTAGTTATTGTTTGCCTCTCCAAGTTAATTTTATTTGACTCATACCAAGAACCCTAACCTACAAGTGGATTGTGTCATAGTTTCTATTCTTTGTATATTGACGAAAATCTTTGTAAGTGTCTAATGGCTTTTAGGAATTTAACCGTTTGCTTCTATTGATAAAAAAAAAAAGCCGAATATTATTTCATCCCTACATCGGATGATCTTGTAACGTGCGGTGATTTAGAATTTTGGTCGACAATTTAAACCAAGAATCAGTTGGGTTGACGAAGTAATTATGGATATCCAATTGAGTTTGTTTTGAAGGATTGATTAAAAACACTTGCAAAATAAATGGCTCTCATCGGTGAAGTGAAAACCGTAAATTCCAAATAAAATAGGTAATGTTTACCCTCGTTTTGAGTGAGTGAGCTTAATTATGTAAATAAGAATAATGGTTTGGTCCAAATTAAAATTACTACTCCCACCGTCCCACAAAGTTTGGCATACTTTCCTTTTTTAGTTGTCACAAAATATAGGCCCATATATGTGCCATTGAGATGTTTGTAACAATCAAAACAGTGAGACCAAAAGAAGAACAATTGAAAATTTTAAAGCTTAAAGTGCGTTTTAAAATTTTGAAAAAGTTCTCTAATTACATTCGCGGCAAGATTTTCCGTTTTCCGGAAAACAATTTAAATTCAAAACTCGATTAACTCCTATTTTATTATAGTCAACTAATGAAGAACAAAATTTGAAAAGTTAAAAGTTTTGGATAACATTTTGTATTGTACATAAAATGTTGAGATTTAAAAGTAGGCCAAACTTTTGGGGATGGAGGGGAGTAGTACTACAACTAAGACTAAAAAAAAAATGATACTCCCTCCGTCCCTTTTTGTTTGTTATTTTTTGATAATCGTGTCAGTTTTCGATCGCTTATATCTTTTAATATCGATCTCCAAATATATGCAATATGGATCTTGTTTGATAGTTCACGATTAATTCTATTATACAAAGTTTTTAAAATGGTGAAAAACATTATAGATTGAAAGATATAAGCAATTTAAGGCGTATCAGAAAATGGAATAATTGACAAACAAACTGGGACGGAGAGAGTAATACATTTGCGGTTGGGGCACTTGCCTAAGTGAGGCAGCATTGGCTCCGCCACTGACACGTAGGCGAGAACTTTTTTTTTTTGGCTAAGCATAGAAGCGAGAACTTTTTTGTAGGTTAACTTCTATATATGGTAATCCAATAAAACATGTTCCTTTTTTTGAAATTTACTTAAACACCCTATAAAAATTTATGATAATCCAAAAAAAGAACTAATTAAATAATAATTATTTTGTGGACACAACGTAAGTTTTCATTCGTCTCAGTCTCTCACTTTTCGGTGATACCATTTCTTACTCATATACTTTTCGGAGTATGATATATGCATATATATATACTCCCTCCGACCCTTTTGAAATATGTTGTTTCTTAAATTCAACTTATTAAAGAAACTTAATAATTACACCTTTCTCATCGACTTTTATCTCAATTTTACACCTTTCACATTAACTTTATTTTAACTTTACACCTTTCACATCGATTTTTACTTCCATTTTCAAAATTTTCCTCAACTTTTATATATTAACTCTTTACCCATTAACTTTTCAAAAGGGCAAAATAATAATTCTACAAATTTTTACCCATTAACTGTTCCGAACACACACTTATTAAGGAACAGCCCAAATGAAAATCTATAGTTTTATTTGGGGACGGAGGGAGTACGTATATTCTCTTCCTATCATTGTGGAGTTTAATTAGTGATTGTATACCTCATAATTACTCCTATCGAAAAGGAGGGAATTGAAAATCATATGGAAGTTCATAAAAGTGATGGATTTGGAAATAAATGGGAGTTATATTATTTCCTATGTTGGTGGGATTTTCATGTCAAAAATGAAGGAATTCAAAATCATATGGAAATTGAAAAAAGGGATAGATTTGGAAATAAAGGGGAGTTGTATTATTTCCTATCTTGGTTGGATTTGATTTTAATGTCGAAAATGAAGGAATTAAAAATGGGATGGAAATTCAAAAAAGGGACGATGGATTTGGAAATAAATGGGACTTATATTATTTTCTATCTACGTGGGATTTGAGTTTTAATGTTGAAGATGAAGGACTTGAAAATCGGATGAAAATTCAAAAAAGGGATGGATTTGGAAATAAACAGGACTTATATTATTTCCTATCTTGGTGAGATTTGATTTTTAATGATACTTAATCGGTGATTTCAAAATGGAAGGAATTTACAAAATTTGGGAATTCAAATAGAAATAAACTTCAAAAAAAGATAGAAAAATTTAAAAACAATGAACCCTATCAGCAATTATGGTGTTTTCACAGATTTCATGGTAAATGCATGAATCTACCATGTTTATTGTTATACACTTGTTTTTTAACTTAATACCATGTTTATGGTCTTGTTTGATAACCCTATTCAATACTTAAAACTGAATAGGTTAAGTAAAAATAAAATAAGATGGTTTTATAGCCAAAATAAGGGAGACTGAATGTTTTAAGAGCTAGGTAAAAGCAAGAAACAAAATATTAAGTAGCTCTCCCCCTACTTATGACTTAACACGCTCAGCACCCTCCCCTTTTTATTCCAGACCTTGCCCACGCCTCTTATTCTAAGTCTCATTCCAGATCGACACCAATGATCAAAAACTGTGGAACTCTCTCCTCTCTCTCTCTCTCTCTCTCTCTCTCTCTCTCTCTCTCTCTCTCATTGTCAGTCTCTAGATAAGTTCTTTACATGGCTTTTCTCGATTTATGTTAATTGAGATGTGGGTCTCTTGATTTTGTTAAGAAAACCCAATAATTTACAAAAGGTTTCTTGAACTTTTTGTTTGAGATTTCGATCTCTGGTTGTTGCTCCATTCGGGGATTTTGGTGTTACTGAAGGCATATAGGATACTGGTGGTATGTGGTTTTGACATTCCCAATCAAGTGATTACTCATAGCCTATACAGATTTCATGGCATTCGATATCCCATCAAACCATCAAACGGGCCAAAGGATCATATACGCCTTAATTGATGAAACAATTAGTCTTTCAAACAATTGCATCCTTAATTGATTTTTGTTTTGGGATTGTAGAATACATAATGGTTGACACATGAAGACATGATAGTGAAAAGTCTGCTTTCCTTACTTGCTTTGAAAATTTCACTGTGGCCTGATTAAATTCTTTTTTAGTGGGAGCACAGTATATGTTTCTAGTTTAGCCTTCTGCAAAATGGTTTAGAGACAATGAGTAAAATACGTTAAATTTAAATGGATTGAATCTAAAGCTATTTAGATGTAGGATGGCTTCTGGTGATGGTGGTAGAACAAGGTGGAAAGATCCAAATTCTATGAACTTCTTGTTGAATTGTGCTTGAAAGAATCTCCGAGGAATGGTAAAAATGGTGATAGTCTCAAAAAAGATAGTTGGGATACGGTTCGGGTAACTTTGAAAAAGAGGACATCAACTTATCTCAACAACAGTTGAAAATGAGTATATTGTTATTATTTTGATAACTGTACCTTTTTTCATTTAATTGATTTGGTTTTAGCATTACAACATCAATATATGAAGGGCAAAGTTGAAAAATGAGTTAATTTAATACTTCAGTTTTTCGTACATATCAAACAGGTTATCTAATCTAGTGCTTAAAATTCAGTACATATCAAACAGCTTATTAGCTTAAGAAATTCAGCATTCAGTTTTCAGTACTTAATTTTCAGTTTTTAGTTTTCAGTTTTATCAAACATAGCCTTGGCCTTGTTTGATAACCTTGATTCAACACTTAAAACTGAATGAATTAAGTAATAAGTAATTAAGTAGGTTTAATAACCACATTTTACATTACTTAAAAAATTAAGTGGCTCTTAAAATGCAAGGTAAAATGTTGACAAAAATTCAGTAGCTTCAAGCTACTTAATTTTTACTGAATTTCTAAGTGGTTTCATTTAACAATTTTTTCTTCCACCAAACCATCACCACCACTTACACCACCACTCTGCCACTCCTACCACCACTGCCGCCACTATACCACCACCACCACCACCCTGCCACTCTCACCACCACCACTCACACTATCATCGCTCTCCCACCACCACGAGACCACCACTCCACAATTACAACCACCACCCCAAAATCACAATCACAACCATTGCCGCCGCTATGCCACCATCTTGCTAATATTTTGTATATTTTTATTATTTTGATAAATGCACTTTTTTTTCATTAATTAATTTCATTTTTGTATTTCAGTATGAATATATGAAATGAAAGACAAAGTAAGATAATTAGTGAATTTAACACCAACACTGCTATACCACCATCTTGCCAATATTCTACATATTTTTTTATTATTTTCATAAATGTACGTTTTTTTTTTTTTCATTTATGCATTTCAGTATGAATATATGAAAGGCAAATTAAGAAAATTAGTGAATTTAATTCTCCAGCTCCTTTTAGAGATCAAAAAACTTATTTATTTCAGTGCTTAAGATTTAGTACATATCAAACAACTTATTAGCTTAATAAATTCAGTTTTCAGTTTTTGTACTTCTTTAGCATGCAATAAGATTTATCAAAGTTAGTTTGCAAAGCCACCATGTTCCCTGTTGCGTTATTCCTTAATATATATTTGAGTGGATTGTTGTGCATTTGAGTAGACAAATTTATCATGTTTTATCACATTTGTGTTTACCCCGTAATTATATTACCATATTCAATTTATAAAATTACCATATTCATTGTTGTGCATTTATTTCCGTACCACAATTTTTCTTGGTTATGTATCCAATGTATCATGTCTATGGTGACTATTAGAAAAATTATCACGGTTTTTGTTGGACATGTATTTTAATCTGTCACTCCACTGGCCTCGTTTTAGGTCTGACTGCTTTTTTTCCCTTGGCAATTTCAAACGTCGCATTGTACAAACGGTGGCAGGTAAGCCTTCTTGGCTTGGGGATGGTGCAATGCACAAAATGCACTGCACCGTGTAGTGCACCATCCGACCATCCATTTCGACAATGGACGGCTCGGATTTAATTCGAGCAGTGAATTGAATCCGACCGTCGATTGTTTGGATTAAATCCGAGCCGTCCATTGTCGAAATGGACGGCTGGATGATGTGCACTGCACCGTGTAGTGCATTTTGTGCACTACAGGGACCCCTCGGCCAGCCTTCTTTCTCTTCATTTTTTGGACCTTTGATATCAATCGACTTGCCGTCTTATTCAATATTGGCATAATTCTAAAATATCAAAGCAACACCAATGTAAGCTAGGTACGTACTACCGCACAAACTATACGGTATCACTCCCTCAGTCCTTAAATCAATGTCCATGTTATTATTCTAGCAAGATTCGAAAGTTGTTTATAATTTTTAATCTATAATGCAAAAAATATGTAGTATTGATGTTGTTTGATAGGAATCAATGAGTTCTAGAATACAATCTTTTTAAAAGTTTATATAATACATAGATTGAAAGTTATAGACAATTTTTAAAAAAAAAAGATCAAAAAGTGAAAGTGGACACTTATTTAGGTATGGAGGAAGTATTAAATTTATCATGAAAACATTTACCATAATCTAACTCAGCAAATTTGTCATGTAATACACCCATCTTATCATAATACGATGTTTTATCAAACATGTAAGCAATTCAAACCCACATTTTCCATGTGCAAGGAAAACATGAAAGCCCAATCACACATAACATATTATGTCATCACATACACAATGAACTTCAAGATTTTTGTTCATATAAAGAAAAACTACCATGAACCCACTAGTCCAGTTCATCATTGCAACCACAACTCTGAAAATAAACTTAGAAAGAAGCAGGTCACTTAGAATTGCAATGGCCAAGACTAGTCATCTTCATGCTTCTATTGTCATTCGGTCGAGATTGAAATTCAGCATTACGCATAACTAAGCTACATATAAGGAGTACCGCAATCATGACGAAGAGGAATAGTTGTACCAAGACCCATGGACTTTGACAGTACGTAGGTCTCCCCAAAATTGGCCAATAGACTCATTTACAAAATGTTCTGTCGAGACTCATGCGTCCTAGTGGTGCAAAAAACTGATTTTTTCTGCATTATAAGATGGATAGCTGGTGGCGTGAATTCGCGAGTACCAGCTCATGGGGATTGATTGATCGCATGCCAGACATCTCTTTATCCATTACTTTTTTGCTAACCATGTCTTGCGCTCACCGTACGTAGCTTGTTTATGTATCTTGTTTTGGGGAGTTTTATGAGGATGCCATTGGCTCCTATAAAAGCCCAATTTTCAATTTGGTTTTTTCAAACCTTGTCTTGAAAAATAGAAGGATCAAATTTTCCTGCACACCTTTTGCAGGAAACTCCTGCTAGCTGAACACCTTGTATCCCATTGTTTGCTTGGATTAGCCTTAACCCTTTTCTTGTAGGTAATTAGTGGACAAATTGTCAATTAAACAAAGCGAAACAATTGCCCTACGTAGTGCTTCGGGGAGATCACGCTCAAACAGGGGAATGGGGGAATCTCATTTAAGGAGTAATAGGGTCCAGAAAAAATTTTCCCGAAAATGTCCAGAAAAGAGAAATGAATGGTTTAGAGGTTCAAGTTAAAAATCATGTCAATTTGAACCATTGGAATGTGAATCTGAACCATTCATTCCTCTTTCCTGAAAATTTTCGGGGAAAGGTTTCCGGTATCCTAACATTTTCAATCTCATTCACTGATTGGAGAGTCTGCTTACATTGACTTATGTAGACACAAATATTGGGCTTTGGGCCTAACTAGGACTTTCCATTTTAAGACTCAATTAAATACAACACAATTTGGCCCAATTACAAAAGTACATTTTTTATGTCCCAAGGATTTACATTTTTTTTACTTCATTTTTTGGGTATTTTTCACGGTATGACAGGCAGGATGACACACCTAATGTTGTTATTCTTTCACAATGAAGTTACCATATAAGTAAATCACTCAAAAATTTAGGCTTTTTTACTATGCATTGCCCCCACCATAGAATCCGAACTTTATAATCCGTCAAATTGTCTCCAAATTTTATAATCTGTCTCTAATTCGAACTTTCTAATGGTGCTGCAAAATGAAGTGGCTTCCGTACATATAAAGTTGGGTTTCTGTTACAGTAGCCACGCGCTTCAAAATACGATGCAAACCGGCGGCACACCAGTTTATAACCATACACATGGACACATCTGCTTATGATAAGTTTACAGACACAAGAAACAATTAGCATGAATTTCTTACATTTAACATGACAGAAAAACTCTACCTAAACGATAACAAAACCAGGAACATTAGTTTTTCCCGAGAGAAAACCATGAATGCGAATAAAATGAAATTGTTAAATAGGTAAATCAAATTGGAAGTTCCAAGGAATCGTGGATACATAAGTATCCTACATGTAAGTTAATGTATGAAATCTATACTGTTAAAAACACATTCGACGGTCCACAGGGCGCCCTACAAGGAATGCACTACGCACCCCCGTTTCCTTAATGCAATAGTACCATAACTCAAAGATTTAAACACTGTCCTTTCAAAGCATCCATTGGAGAGAACAAGCATGGTGCATCACCAAACGAATAGCCCCTGCGTAGCATATCACTATACTCGATCTTTTTCAGCACTTTTGTTCGTAGATTGTAAGATGCTAGAGTCGTGGTGAACTTCCCTCGTGTATTGTAAGATACTCCAGTAAACTTTTCGAGCGTCATCAACAGGGTTCCATCTTTCAACATTTTCAGTAGCTTGACAGAGCCATTAAACACATGAGTAATTGGTCCTTCAATCACCCATTCCAGTGTCCAGGACCCAAAATCACCATAATCTTTCATTACCCAAAAATCCCACATATACAATGGACGCTTGTGGTGGATGTACAACCAATTATCTAAAACCCCAAGACTGATACAACCTTTTCGAAAGTGAGAAGGCAAGGGGAAGCTTCCAAATTGCTCTTTCTCGATGTCGAAATAGCAAATGACCTGCGAATTCTCAAAGCCTATCCAGTGAAAAGCCCCATTCAGAAAAACGAATTGCGAAGCAAAATTATAGGGTGGCTTTCCAAGTATCTCCAATGCTCCTCCATTCATCATCAATCCCAATTGTAAAAGTGTCACAGTACAATCCAGCTGGATTATGCGTATAAGTAAATATTAACGCCTTGTACTTATCAGTCGATGGACTATGCACAAACCCTAATCCGACTAAACAATGGGTCTGTAGTGACAATTTTGGAGGTTGAGGAAGAATAAGATGATGTGCCCTAAGTGGGTTACACACAATAATAACAAGGTCATAACGAGACGCGCAATTCAACAGCAAGATTGACCCATTACATGAGGCTACTGTTTGAACATACCTGTGAGGGAAGTAGATTTCAGTTGTGAACTTCATGGTGGCATTGTGTTGATCTAAATCAGGGGGATCGTGGAGTTGGAGGATTTCGAAGAAAGAGGGGTACTTATTGCTGTTACCGTGGCGGAAGAAGACAAGGCTGAGAGGAGACCTTGAGAGATGCAACTTGGCGAAGCAGGGTTCGAGAATGAGATTGTGCCAGATTTTGCATACTCGCTTGCAGGTGAAGATGGAGTTGAGAGGGAGTCGAGATAGAATGTCGCACGTGACGTGATTTGGGAGGTCTGAAATTGTGGTGTCCTGATTTACCTTCCTGTTGGATCTTCCCATGTTGTCTTCTCCGTCTGATCTGAGCCAAAGCCCTAGATCTGGTGAGAAGACCTAATGGGTACGTAATGGTAGAACCTTGCACGCAGCTATGGGCCTGTTTAATAGGCTGGCATATACTCCTAAAAAAAAGGATTTGTTTTTGGGAAGGACATAGCAAATGGGTCTTTACTTCATTAAGGACATCAACTTTTTCTTTAATGCCAAAAGGACAAATCATCTACACATTTCAAAAATGCCCCCACTAGCCAATGAAGTGCCTAAACCCCCAAACCTAATGAAAGTGCGCCTAAACCTAAACTCTAGGGTACCTTATGAAAGTGTCTATGACCCTAGGGTACCCTATGAAAGTGCCTAAAACCTTAAGATACCTTATAAAAGTGTCTAAACTTCTAAAATCCCATAATTAGAAAGTGCACCCTAAACCTAAACCTTAGGGTACCCTATGAAAGTGTCTAAAATACTAGGGTACCCTATGAAAGTGTCTAAACAGCTAAAACCTTATAATGGAAAGTGCACCCTAAGTGCCTAAACTCAAAATGTCTAAACCCACTATACCCTACCCCAAAAAGCCTAACCCCCGTAAAATTAAACCTCAAAATTGATCGAACACGATCCAAAAATTAAAAGGAAAATTAATTGTCCCACGGAAAATTGTCCTACAAAAAATTGGCCTAATGAGACCCATTCTTGATTCTACAGAAAATTGGTTTAAAATTGCCCACCCAATTGACGCATGTGAGAGAGAGAAAGAAGCGACGGGCACTAGCTTAGGCTTTGACTGACGCAGCTAGGCGGACTGACGCAGTGACGGGTGAGTCGGTCCAGGGAAGCTGTACGGCTGGTTTTCTTTTTACAATTTTGTTTTATCATTAAGGGTATTTTTTGTCTAGTGTTATCCTTGAGCCATGAAAAATTTCACATCAATGTATTGGAAGCATTAAAATAAGTTAGGCTGGACTAAACACCATTTAAAGTCTCAAACTTGGCCTTTAGACCAATTTTCTGTAAAAAAAAAAAAAAGGATGACGAGTTGGGGCTTGTTGTCCTATAGATTTTAGGTGCATTTTATGAAAATTTCGTAAAATAAACATTTTATGGAGGGGTGATAAAATGGAGTTGTTTTCCCAAAGGGTTAATAATCTACTTGCCCCTTAAACCATTCAATTTTTAGTTAAATCCCCCCTCCAACTACCAATTGAATGTACTTGCCCCTTCAACTATATAAACGTTAGTTACTTGGTCTAATCCCTCACTTTCCATCCAATTCATGGATGGAAAACTTAACAAAAACCCCAATTGGTGCTTTTGAAGGGCATTTACGTCTCTCACCTAACAATATATGTTTTTATGTTTGTAATCTCATCTTCTTCCCCAAAAATCAGTCCCCACTCTCTCTCTCTCTCTCTCTCTCTCTCTCTCTCTCTCTCTCTCTCTCCATTAATTTGATTCGGTTGGGGGTTCTATTTCCTGTCCTTATCTTTGATAAATTACCTGACTTCTTCTAATATTCAAACTTGATCCTAATAAAGTACACTACTTCTATCTGATCTACTTACTCTTAACATTCTCTATCCTCCTCATTTTTATTGATCATCCAAACAAGGCATGAAAAGCAAACATTAACAGTAGGAAACAAAATGTAGCCATAACAGTTGCACCAAAAAAATATATGGCCTGAAGCAAATTTTTAATAAAAAAAATCGTTCTTTTTTTTTTTTTCCCATCCTTGTCCATGGAGCACCGATTCACAAACAAAGAGTAACAAACCCACATCGATCATTTTTTACTCAATAAAGAGAACTATTATTATATACAAAGTGGATAATCTCGATTTTCTACCATTTCGGTAGTGTCAAACTCAATACAAAAAACTTACATTTCGGTTTGGATTCCTTTGGAGCTCTCAAAATCCATGCCATCTCCCCATAATCCAAAGTTGCCAATCCAGTCGTTTTTTGGTTTCTTACATTTTGATTCTGATCGTTTCATATTGATTTCTCTCTTTGATCCATTCCTTTGGTCTCTCTGTCTCTCTTTGTTTGAGTAGGTTGAGGGGTTAGAAATTACGGTTGCCGATTTACCCCCAAATACAGGATTGATTGGGTTTGGGTGGAAAAAGTCTATTTTACCCTTCAGTTGGTAGCAAATTAATATGGTTAGGGTTTTTTTCTACTTTTTCCGTTAATTTGGATGGATTTGACCAAGTGACTAACGTTTACATAGTTAAAGGGGCAAGTAAGTTCAATTGATAGTTGGAGGAGCATTTAACTAAAAATTGAATAGTTTAAAGGGCAAGTGGATTATTAACCCTTTTCCCAAATAATAAAATGTAGTGGTTTTCCTATAGATTTTAGGAGGATTTTATGAAAATCTCATAAAATCACTTTTACATTTTATGTGTTGAGAGTAGAGTGTTATAAAATGTGAAATTTTATTGGAAAAAATGTGTAGGAGAAGCCCTTAATTTGAGCCGGCTTTTATTCCGAAACACAAGTGGGTACATAAATTTGATATAGAAAACATATTTATCTTTGTTTATTTGGGCCAACTCTGTGCTCCACACGAATTAATGAAAACTATTCGTATTTTTCAAGATATTGTTTATTTGTACACTATGAAAAATTACCTCTATCGAATATCGGTAAATGTTATATCCGTTATCCAGCATCTGAAAAACTGGATAAACCGATCATCCGGGTGAGACCCAGAAATGGTCCCAAACCAACTGATTTGTGCATTTTCTGTTCAAAAGTTTATGTGCGCCTAGTACTATCCCTTTTATTCAGTGGATAATACCATTTTTGTATTCTCGACTCCGGATAATTAACTCACATTATTTTTGTATTCACCTACTCATATCCATCAATTTTAATTTTTAACTACCAAATAACCAATTTCTTAGTTAATACCTTTTTATCTAATTAATTTTCCGTTAAAATCTATTCATCTTTTATCTACCCTTCTCAATTATCCCATGAAACTTTATTACACCAACTATAAAGTAAACAAATTACAAACAAAAACCAAAACAAAAATTCGCTGAAGACCAAAAAAAAATTTGATACAAATACATCTGTTTTTTTGTTATTTTTAACATCATTTTATTTGTCCTCTCTTCAATAGCGGTCCATATTTTGATAGCTTTCCAATTCTTCTCGTCAAGATGCATGATTAATCCAAACATTAATGATGAAAAGCTAAACAAAAAATCACTCAAACGGTACAATTTGTTTGTAATTTGGGGTTACCTTATAAAAATGGCTTTTTTAAGTACTGGAAGACACGCAACTCTTCTCCTACTATCCCAAGCAAGAAGGACGGACACATATCGATAGGCTATACCAAAAAAAAGTACCAAGAATTGAGTACAACGAAAGTTCATGATGTTGGGCGATGGAGCATGTATAAAGGGGCAAAACCCAATGAATTGAGTACAACCATAAAGCTTTTTTTTTACCCCCTATACGCCTCACTTTCTACTAAGCTCATGATGTTGATGCTTGCATAATTTTTGGTGTGGAATTGGACTTGAGCTCCCGTTGACCTCGCGACCAAAATTATAGAACCTCCAGAACACAAGAGGCACATTATGCCGTCAAAATTCTCTAGGCGATGTATGTGGGCGCAACCCTACACCCTAGAAACCCAACTAGTCAAGTCAAAACCCAATATACTCAGGAAAGTGAGAAATCAAGCTTTACAAATCGAACATTAGTCTCCGATTGTTTGCGTCGCATGGCAGTATTTTTATCATTTAGAAATGTACCCTACTTTCTCCTTTTTAGTTGGTTCCTCATAAAACCGGGGAAGCCTCAACTTACACCAATCCGGTGGGCCTGTAGTGAGTCCCATCCGGCCGTCCATTTCAGCACCAACGACTCGTATTTAATCTGAACTCTAAATGATCTGAGCCCTTCATCGTTTAGATTCAAATCCGAGTGTTCATTATCGAAATTGACGGCTAGATGAGAGTCACTACACCCATGTAGTGAGCAGATTATAGGGCCCTTGTCATCTCCTAGTTATATATCATCTAACTAGTCTCCGAGTGTTTGTCTCATGACAGCACTTTTCCTCTCCACCTTTGAGTTCGTTCAACAGGGAGGCCTCAGTTTACAAAGCTTCACTTCTGCTAAAACCTACATAAAAAAACCACTTGGATTAAAGATAAAAGTAAATTTTACTTCAGGTCACAACATGGCAGATAAAATCGAACCAAACAGAAAATTCACCACATCATATGTTTCTAAACAGCATAAGTTGATATCTAGTTATCTACATGCATTGGAATAGCCCCAAAACTCTAGAAATCCAAGCTACAATTGCAAGCTAAAGTACTTAAAATAGCCAGTGTGACAACTCCTGCTTCTCTTTAACATGTTGAAGAGGTCCTGCACAGCTATAACAAAACAGTGACTTTTGCTTGCTAGAGCAACATCGAACGAGATCTGGTATTTGTTCTTCTCCGAAAAAAGTTCCCACATCTCTGGATCTGCACATCAGAATTTTGGATAAAATCGTCAAGTCAAGAGTATAAGACTAACTATTTAGTCTTTTATGATAGCTAAAACAGTGAGATAAATAAGGATATGTCTGTCAGATTGAGTCCTTTGAGTTTTATGAGAGCTAATAGGTCATCATTTTACATGAATTGACCCCAGGATTTTACTCATCCCTATGAAAAACAAGATGACAAACCTTAGTTGTAACCTTAGTTGTAATTCTTTCATGATGATTTTAAATCGCGGTAACGGGTATGTAATGGTGTCAGTGATACAATCAAATATTGGTCAATATCGGTATCGGTCCCTTGAAAAACCACTACGTATCGGCCGATATTTAAATCCTTCCAGATGAGTAAACAATTCCAAAATTAAGCCTTCTTATTATTCGTCACCCCCACCATAAAACTACGTAGCAAAAAATAAAAAGAAGTAAATCCATCAAATCGTCTCCAGACTCTCCACAGTTTATGAGCCATGCCAGGTGAGTTCATAATCTCTCTTAACTCAAATTTACTTCTTGTACTACAAAAAGGAGTGGCTTCTGTACCTATAAAGCTGGGTTTCAGTTATAGTAGCAGCTTTCAAGGTATCATCAGACATGGGGACAGAGTACGACGCAAACCTGCGGCGAACCGTTCATGAATACACACATTGACACATCTGTGTATGATAAGCCTATAGACACAAGAAACAATTACCAGGAATTTCGAATTCTTACCGTTTAACAAAACCAGGAACCTAAGATTTCCACAAGACAAAAGCATGAATGGGAATAAAATAAAACTGTTAGAAGATGAATCAAAATGGAAGTCGAATGGAATCAGGGATACATATTGGAGTTCTTCAAGTTTGCCTGACAAAGTTTAATAACTTCACACAATCCACCGTAATACTACTGAACATGTAGAATATAAAACCAGGGGCATGAACTACGAAAATTAAGAAAAATTTCGTAATTTTGCTTTCCAAAATGTCAAACAACCATAATTTTGTCACTTGTCAATGGATGAAATTGATCCATGATCCCAAGGGAGATTGTTTGTCAAGGCTTTTGAGGATCAAACCCTTATCAAATTCCTTACATGCCTAGTCACAGGAAGGCCAAATTTCCAAAGTGAGCCTAAAGGTGAAAGACTCAACTGAGTGATCACGATTTAATTTCCAAAGCATTGCGTGAATAGGTCAATACGTGCACATAACAACCGCATCCAGATATTCATGCAACACGGTCGGCAAGTAATCTTCATGTAAGTTTCAAGTTTCAAGCAATAAATGCATATATGTGGTCAATTTTCAAACTGCACCATTCTTGGACACCCAACCTAACCCCCCAAACTATATACACTAGTAAAGTGAAGAAAGGAAAAGGAAAATGTGAACCTTATTCGTCAATCATTCACTAAAAAGAAATTTATTGGCAGGTCCTATTATTAGGAATTTTGGCCCACCGGGTCCTGGGCTAAAATTTATTGCTGGAGAGGTCCTGGGGCACAAATATGGTTGGGGATTTTACTTTTTTGCCCATCCTCCTCGTCGTTACTCTTTGTTTTTACTAACCGTTTAGGCACTTTCATAGGATACCCTAGGATTTTAAGCCCTTTTATAGGGTACCCTACAGTTTAGGGTACCCTACAGTTTAGGGTACCCTAAATTTAGAATGTACATGTTAGAATTTAGACCGTACATTTTAGAATTTAGACTGTATATTTAGAATTTAGGGTACCCTACAATTTAGGGTACCCTAAATTTAGAATGTACATTTTAGAATTTAGACCGTACATTTTAGAATTTAGACTGTATATTTAGAATTTAGGGTACCCTACAGTTTAGGGTACCCTAAATTTAGAATGTACATTTTAGAATTTAGACTATATATTTAGAATTTAGGGTACCCTACAGTTTAGGGTACCCTAAATTTAGAATGTACATTTTAGAATTTAGACTGTACATTTTAGAATTTAGACCGTATATTTACAATTTAGAATGTACATTTTAACACTCAAAATGTACATTCTAATTTTCAAAATGTACATTCTAATTTTCAAAATGTACATTCTAATTTTCAGAATGGGGGTAATTTCGGAAAAAAAAGTGTAAAACTTATGTCCAGGACCTAGTGAACTATGCGCATTATTTGTTCCGGACCTTACAAGCTATAAGACTTGTTTATAGGACCCGCCCACAAAAAGCCCTTCACTAAATTATTGCAAGTGATGATGGAATTACTCATTTTGGGTAATCCCTGCCCACTGGTCCGATCAGACCAAATTTTGCAAACACCAGGAAAGTAATTACGAAATCAAATAAAATTCTTTAAACAAAACGACCATGAAGAGATATAATGCAATAGTAACTTAACAATGTCATTTCAAAGCATCCATTGGAGAGAAGAAACGTGGTGCATCAGCAAATGAATGGCCCACGGGTCTCTTACAAATATTCTCGGTCGTTTTCAGTTCAGACATGACTCTTGTTTAGATTGTAAGATGCTCTAATTGGTGATCTTTTTTCGTGAATTAGGTACCATAGTTAACTTGAAGAGAATCATCAACAGGGTTCCATCATTTAACATTTTCAGGAGCTTGACAGGTCTAGCAAACTCGCTAGTAATTGGTCCTTCAATCACCCATTCCAGAGTCCAGGACCCAAAATCTCCGGAATAAGAAACATACAGATTAAGAAAATTCAACCATCAAAACGGGTAAAGGAAAAATACTAAAGTCTAAGTGTTGATTAATCTTGATGACAAGAAATTCTCTGTGTTTCCCAGTGTTCTAAAAGAAGATCTTGTTTAGTTTGTCTCATGCGGAGCGAAGCGATATGAGAGACTCTCATTCCCTGGATTCAACCCTCCTTGAAACAAGTGCATCACTACCTTTTGGAAAACATTTACTGCAGTTTTTCAGTTGCTTTTTAGCAATACTGCAAATTTTCAATTGGTATGTTGTGTTAACTCGTTACAAATTAATGAGGGATTTCTCCATTTTTGTATGACTACAAACATTCATCCATAATACGTGCCATGCTTCGCTTTAAGTTCGAGGTGGAAGCATTTCAGGGTCTGTTTGTTTGACTGGATATGAACATCGGACAGGACTACATGTGCAAGAGGCCAAAATCCTTCAAAGAAGGATCTCAACCAAATATGTACCCAACACTATTTCGGAAGGATCAATCTTAATTAAGCTCTCAAATTCATTCTCCAAATCTAGACTTAAATTAGAAGAGTTGGGCTAAAATATACTAGTCAAAATCTAGAAGCAAAATAATCATGTGATCTAGTAATAACGTAATCAGAGCCATGATGTTAGTACCTTGAGTTGAAGATTTCAAAATTATCATTCATGTCACTCGTGGGAGAGGGAGAAAGCTTGGAACACCAATGATTGATCCTTGCCAACATCGGGCACCATCATAACTTATTCTTCGAAAGACCCTTGTTGCCGGATTATAAGATACAAGGGTTTTCTTTTTGACAATCATCAATACCCTTCCATCTTCCAAAGTCTTAACTGGTTTGAGCTGCCGATCCAACCCAGAGGGAAGTGGTCGTTGAATAATCCATTCTAAAGTCCACGACCCGATATTTCTGTACTCTTTCATCACCCAAATGTTGACAGATGAATGAGATGCACGCTCATCACAAATGTACAAACAGTTATCCACCACTCCAAGATGGAAAAACTGTTCTTCTAATTGAGAAGGCACAGCGAAGTGGTCGGGCAAGGGGAGTTTTCCACACTGCTCTTTCTCCATGTCAAAATAACAGAGCAATAACAAAGAATCTCCTGAGCTTATCCAATGAAGAGCTCCATTAAAAAACACAAGAGTAAGAAAGTTAGGGATTGGTTGTCCTGTGCTCCCAAGGGTCCTCCTTTTATCATCAACCCCAAGAGTATAAATCCTACAGTGCAATGTATGAGGTGGTTTTTCAAAACTCCCTGTAAATTGTACAACCTTGTAAAGGGCCGTTGATGGACAATACCCAAATCCTATCCCTAACTCAAACTGAACCCCATCCACAGAAATGAAAGGTCGTTTATTAATAATAGTTTGGTATTTCTTAGGTTTGGGAAGTAAAAAATGCTGTCTCGTAAGAGGGCTAAATAGACAAACTTTGTCTGAACGGAAGAAATCGGTCAAACAAATTAAGCCATCACAACAACTTACGATACTCTGAAGGGAACTAGGAAATTCAATTTGAGTGTTGAACTGGATTGTGGCTCTGCAGCGGCGTAAATCGGCTAGGGAATCTTCGAGGGGAAGAAATCCGAAGAAGGTTGTTCCGTAATCTGTAGAGTGGCGGTGGAGGATGAGGGTGAGAGGAGACCTTGAGAGGTGCAATCGAGGGAAGTGAGGATCTAGGGTGAGGTTTCGAAAGGAGGGACAGACTAGCTTGCAGGTGAAGATGGATTTGAGAGGGAGTCGAGATAGAATGTCGCACGTTATGTGAGATGGAAGTTCTGAGATGGCGTCGCTGTTGGTGTTGTCTTCTGTTTTCTTTTGTTGTTTGCGGCGGCGGTGGCGTGGCGGTGGATTGGTTGCTGCTTCCATTTCTCTGTGTCGGCTCGGAGAGTACGTAGCAGAGATTGATGGGTAAGGCATCCTCATCAGCCATTGTAAACTACTGTTTTAGACAAATTGTTGAGCCAAACCCCAAAACTCCCAAAAATCAGCGTCTCTACTTTCCCTTAAGAGCAGCCACAACAAGGCTCTCTATTCTCCTCCCATCCCTATTTTAGAGAGCCAAACCCCAAAGTTAGCCTCCAACAGGCTCCCTAAACCCCTCTCTAAAATACAAAATGCTACAGTGCCTCCCTAAAATCCCCCCATTTAGGGAGGCACTATTCACTCCCTTTTAATTCTTTAATGTTTTCTGTCCCGAATTGCTACAGTACCGGGTGCACTTTTCCTTTTTTTTATTCTTTTTTCTCTCTCTCTCTCTCTCTCTCTCTCTCCCTCTCATTGGCTGGATATATATACATATATTATATATTATTATTTAATTACAATAGAGAGAATAATAGAGAGGAATTGTTGGAGAGGTGGATTGGTAAAATGAAAAATGTGCACTGTTCACTACTTTTTTTAGAAAAAAATTTGGGTCATCTGTTGGGGATGCTCTAACAAATTATTTTTGCTACAGTACCGTTACTTCCCAGCCAGTCACTGTTCACGGACCAAATAATTTTTTATCATTTTCGGTTGCAGTGGCGTCAGAAGCAGCAGAAGGAGAGAGGGAGGGGGGACACGTGGCCACCACTTGACTTTTTTGCCAAACATCTCCCCAGGTGGGGAGTTTTAGGGAGGATTTTTTTTTTTTTTATAGATTTGAGGGGAATAGTTTAATAAAGTAAAGTTTGGATAAGGAGTCTGATTTTTTGAGTTTTTGATAAAGTGGCTTGCTAAATTGTAAAAGGTATTTTTGTGGTTAAATTTGATCCAAAATTTATTGAGGCTGATGAGATGCTCTAAATCTGTTAACAATTCCCTGGATACAACGATCTTGCACAAGCTGAAGTAGCACTACAATCTCCCGTGCTCAGCGAACCAACAATGGCAGTAACTCTCTCAAACAAGAGAAAATTGAATAAATTGATATTGTTTGATTAAATTGTCTAGGATAGGTAGCAATTAATGATTTGCTAATTAAAGAGGTAATTGTGTATATATATATATATACATAGGGAGCACTTCTAGTCCAGGATCTGGTATTCCGAACCTCCACTTTCCCAATATTTTTTTTTATGATCCGAATCGTCTAATGTGTTTAAAACGTGTTTTTAAGGGCACTCGCAGAAATCATCAAAAAAAAAAAAAATACCGGGAAGGGCTTGATCCGAGCAGTTTTTCACAAAAACTGTAAATACAGTTCGAATTTTGCAAAAATAATTTTTAAAAGCTACAAAACATCCAAAAACCTCCAGTAAGGGATCCCTGATTAGAAAATCTGCCTATATATATATAACTATACTCAAGATTTATATGTATATTCCTATTTATATGTACATATATAATATCGTATATGTAGTATGTATAACAGGTATGACTAGGTACGAAGAGGGTATGGGACGAGTACATGTATTCGGGGGTGGGGATTACAAAATCATACCCGCTCCATACCTGAGCGGTTTTATTTATATCGTACCATACCTAGTTTTATTAAGGGAGTACGTATATTCTCTTTCCTATCATTGTGGGATTTTGATTAGTGATTGTATACTTCATAATTACTCCTATCGAAAAGGAAGGAATTGAAAATCGCGTGGAAATTCAAAAAAAGGGAAGAATTTGGAAATAGATGGGAGTTATATTATTTCCTATCTTCGTGGGATTTGTTTTTAATGTCGAAAATGAAGGAATTGAAAATGGGATGGAAATTCAGGGGTGGTGTTAATGTCAAAACCGTTTTTGTTTGTGCCAAAACTGTTTTTGTTTGTGCAAAAAATGTAGTGCTTAAAAACCTTGTACCATGTGCAAGGTACAAGCCTTTTGTGCACTACAGTTTTGGCACAAACAAAAAATTTTTTGGCATTATCATTTCCCAAATTCAGAGGGATGGATATGGAAATAAACAGGAATTATATTATTTCCTATCTTGGTGGAATTTGATTTTAATGTAGAAAATGAAGGAATTGAAAATGGGATGGAAATAAAAAAAAGGGATGGTGGACTTGGAAATAAATGAGACTTGTATTATTTTCTATCTTGGTGGGATTTGATTTTAATGTCGAAGGTGCATGAACGAATAGAAAATCGGATGAAAATTCAAATTCAAAAAAGGGATGGATTTGGAACTAAACGAGACTTATATTATTTCCTATCTTGGTGGGATTTGATTTTTAATGATACTTAATAGATGATTTCAAAATGGAAGGAATTTACGAAATTAGGGAATTCAAATAGAAATGAACTTCCAAAAATGTGAGAAATTTTTTAAAACAATGAATCCTACCAGCAAATGCTCATATCTACCCTGTTTACTGGTATACACTTCTGTTTTACCATAATACCATGTTTATTTTTTGTACTTTTTTAGCTTGCAATAAGATTTATCGTAGTCAGTTTGCAAAGTGACCATGTTCCCTCTTGCGTAGATTCCTTAATTTTGAATGGATTATTGTGCCTTCGATTAGACAAATTTATCATGTTTACAACATTAGTGTTTACCCTGTAATTATATTTTACCATTTACCATATTCAGTTTATAAATTTACCATATTCATCGTTGTGCATTTATTTTCGTACCACAATATTTCTTGGTTATGTGTCATGTCTACAGTGATTATTAGAAAAATTATCATGATTTCTGTTGCACATGTGTTTTAATCTGTCACTCCAATGGCCTTGTTTTAGGTCTTTTACTGCTTTTTTTTTCTCTTGGCGATTTCAAATGCCGCATTGTACAAACGGTGGCAGGTACTCCCTTCTTTCCTTTGAATTTTTGGACCTTTGATATCAACCGAACTAGCCAACTTTTGGCATAATTCCTAAAATATCAAAGTAACACCACTGTAAGCAAGGTACGTACTACCACACAAACTATTCCAACAGAATTCGAAAGTTGTCTATAATTTTCAATCTATAATGCAGAAAATATGTAATATGGATTTTGTTTGATACAAATCAATGAGTTCTAAAATATAATCTTTTTAAAAGTTATATATAATAAATTATAGATTGAAAGTTATAGAAAATTTAAAAACAAAATCAAAAAGTGAAAGTGGACACTTATTTTAGGACGGAGGAAATATTAAATTTATCACGAAAACATTTACCATAATCTAACTCAATAAACTTGTCATGTAATACACCCATCTTATCATAATAGAACAATGTTTTATCAAACATGTAAGCAATTCAAACCCAAAATTTCCATGTTGAAGGAAAACGTCAAAGCCCAATCACACATAACATATTACTCCCTCCGTCCCAAATTGTTGGTTCTACTTTGGAAATCCAACTTTTTATGAAAAGTACTAAAAAAGGAAAGAAGTACACACTTTTCTTTATTAACTTTTTAAAATGTCCATATGTTTTGGGACAGTCAAAAAAGGAAAGTAGGACCAACAATTTGGGACGGAGGAAGTATGTCATTACATACACAATGAACTTCAAGATTTTATTCCAATAAAGAAAAAATACCATGAACCCACTAATCCAGTTCATCGTTGCAACCACAACTCTGAAAATAAACTTAGAAAGAAGCAGGCCACTTAGAATTGCAATGACCAAGACTAGTTGTCTCCATGCTTCTATTGTCATTCGGTCGAGATTGAAATTCAGCCTTTCTCATAACTAAGCTATATATAAGGAGTACCGCAATCACGACGAAGAGGAATAGCTGCACCAAGACCCATGGACTTTGACAGTACGTACGTAGGTCTCCCCAAAATTGGTCAATGGAGTCGTTTACAAAACGTTCTGCCAAGGCTCATGCATCCCAATGGCACAGAAAACTAACTTATTTTGCATTATCGGATGGATAGCTGGTGGTAGGGATCTCAGGTCCCGCAGCTTGCCTACTAATGTCGTTGAGAGCACCTATGGAGTGGGGCCGTGAACTCGTGAGTACCAGCTCATGGGGATTAATTGATTGGTTGCATGCCAGACATTTCTTTATCCATTACTTTTTTGCTGACCAGGGCTTGTGCTCACTGTACGTAACTTGTTTATATTTCTTGTTTTGGGGAGTTTTATGAGGATGCCATTGGCTCCTATAAAAGCCCAATTTTCAATTTGATTTTCTCAAACTCTATCTTGAAAAATAGAAGAATCCAATTTTCCTGCAAACCATTCGCAAGAAACTCCTGCTAGCTAGCTGAACACATGTTAGCCCATTGTTGGCTTGGATTAGCCTTAACCCTTTCTTGCAGGTAATTAGTGGAGAAATTGTCAATTAAACAACGCGAAACAATTGCCGTAGTGCTTTGGGGAGATCACACTCAGCCAGGGGATGGGGGAATCTCATTCGAGGAGTAATAGGATCCAGGAAATTTTTTCCCAAAAATATCCAGAAAAGTGAAATGAATGATTCAGAGGTTTAGATTAAAAATCATGTGAATTTGAACCATTCAAATGTGAATATCTGAAACATTCATTCTTCTTTCTTGAAAATTTTCGGTGAAAGTTTTCTGCTATATATCTAACATTTCCAATCTCATTCACTGATTTGAGAGTGATTACATTGACTTATCATGAGTTATATGCCACTGCCTGCAGGCAAGTTTATAATCTGTCTCTAATTCGAACTTTCTAATTGTGCTGCAAAACGATCGAAGTGGCTTCCATACGTATGAAGTTGGATTTCTGTTACAGTACCCACGCGCTTTCAAAGGTATCATCAAACAAGCATACAAAATACGATGAGGCAAACCAGCGGCACACCAGTTTATAAACATACACATTGACAGATCTGCTTAGGATAAGTTTACAGACAATAAACAATTACCATGAAAAACTCCACCTAAATGATAACAAAACCAGGAACATTAGTTTTCCCCAGAAAAACCATGAATGCGAATAAAATGAAATTGTCAGATAGGTAAATCAAATTGGAAGTTCTAAGGAATCGTGGATACATAAGTATCCAGCATGTAATTAAATTAATGTATGAAATCTAAACTATTAAAAACACATCCGACGGTTCACAGGGCACCCTACAGGGAATGCACTATGCACCTCCGTTTCCATAATGCAATAGCATCATAACTCAAAGATTTAAACATTGTCGTTTCAAAGCATCCATTGGAGAGAACATGCATGGTGCATCACCAAATGAATAACCCCTGGGTAGCATACCACTATAGTCACTATACTTGGTTTTTTTTTTAGCACTTTTGTTTGTGGTTTGTAAGATGCTAGAGTCATGGTGATCTTTGGTTGTAACCTGTAAGCTACTCTAGTGAACTTCTCGAGAATCATGTTTCCACGTTTTCAGTAGCTTGACTGGGCTATCAAACAGGGATGGAGCCAGAGGGGGGCCAGTAGGGGCGGTCGCCCCTGCAAGGAAAAAAAAACCTCTACTATTATGTAGGGAAAACAAGAATTTTCCTACAAATTATATAGGCTCGCTCCTGTAAAGTATTTTAGAAAATAAATTCGCCCTTGCGTAGTGAAATTTCTGGCTCCGTCCCTGCTATCAAACTCATAAGTAATTGGTCTTTCAATCACCCATTCCATAGTCCAGGAACCAAAATCACCATATTCTTTCATTACCCAAAATTCCCACACATCGAGTGCATGGTTGTGGTGGATGTACAACCAATTATCTAAAACCCCAAGACTGATACAACCTTCTCAAAAGGGAGAAGGCAAGGGGAAGCTTCCAAATTGCTCTTTCTCGATGTCAAAATAGCAAATGACCCACGAATTCAAAGCTTAGATAGTTCGATTTGGCGAGGAGAGCGAAAGGGTAACGTAATGGTAGAGAACCTTATGCATGCAGCTATGGGCCTGTTTGGCTGGCTAAGAGCAAGAGCAACAGCCTGGGTAAAAAATTTGCCTAAAAACCTGATGCAGAGTGCATATAGCTAGCCTGTTACTCTTAACACTCCAACAATACTACCCATTTTACCTTCTCTCTTATTAAAATATTCGCTGTGTTTGGTTGAGAGTTATGAGCAGAATATTTTGAGAAATATTTTTGAGATAGTGATTGGATGGATTTTGGGAAAAAATAATAATTAGAGAGGTGTAATAATTGAAGAGAGATAGAGAGAGAAATGAGAATAATGATTGGAGAGAGGGGTATGAGTAGAAAGAGAAATGTGATTAATAATTGGAGAGATGAGAGATGGGGAGAGAATCTTTTTGAAATTTTTTTTGAAAATGTGAAGTGAACAAAGTGACTATTTTTTTTCGTTTTTTTAATATATATATACAGTTCACTTCCGGTCAGGGATCCCGGATTTTAAAAAAATTCGAACCTCATTGATCCCGATCGAATTTCGATGATCCGAACCGTCATATAGTTTTGTGAAAAACTGCTCGGGTCAAGCCCTTCCTGATATTATTTTTTTACTGATTTCTCGCGGGGGCCCTAAAAAACACCTTTTAAACACATTGGACGGTTCGGATCATCGAAATTCGATCGGGATCAATGAGGTGTGAATTTTTTTAAAATTAGGGAGATATATATATATATATAGCTTCTAGTGCGGGATCCGGGACCCCGGACCTCCATGATCCGATCATTTTTTTGACGATCCAAGCCGTCCAATGTGTTCAGAAGGTGTTTTCAAGGGTCCACGCGAGAAATCTTCAAAAAAAAATACCGGGAAGGGCTTGATCCAAGCAGTTTTCGCAAAACTGTAACAGTTTTGCGAAAACTGCTTGGATCAAGCCCTTCCCGGTATTTTTTTTTAAAGATTTCCCGCGTGGACCCTTGAAAACACCTTCTGAAAACATTGGACGGCTCGGATTTTCCAAAAACAATTTGCAAAAAAAAAAAAATACGGTTTTTCTTATTTCCGGGAGTCCCGGATTAGAAAATTTCCGTATATATATATATATATATATACGGAAATCTTCTTATCCACACTCCCGGAAATAAGAAAAAAATGGGTTTTTTTTGTGTTGCAAATTATTTTTGGAAAATCCGATCCGTCCAATGTGTTCAGAAGGTGTTTTCAAGGGTCCACGCGGGGAAATCTTCAAAAAAATACCGGGAAGGGCTTGATCCAAGCAGTTTTCGCAAAAAATGTATATTGATCAAGCCCTTCCCGGTATTTTTTTTTGAAGATTTTCCGCAAGGACTCTTGAAAACACCTTCTGAACAGATTGGACGGATCGGATCGTCAAAAAAATGTTTGGATCATGAGGTCCGGAAATAAAAAGTCTGGATGTGAAGCTTAACCTATATATATATACAATAAACTTCCAATAAGGAACACTTATTTAAAATAACCATGCGGACCTGCCCTTTTTCGACTTTCCGGACCAAATTTCGACGATCCGATCCGCTCAATGTTTTTAAAATGTGTTTTCAAGGGCGTACGCGAAGAATCTCCGAAAAAAAATACCCGGAATGGCTTGATCCGAGCAGTTTCCGATAAAAACTATACATTTCGCGTACGCCCTTGAAAACACATTTTAAAAACATTGAGCGGATCAGATCGTAGAAATTTGGTCCGGAAAGTCGAAAATGCCCCTAGGTCCGCATGAAAAGTTAAATAAGGGTCCCTTATTAGAAGGGGGCCCTATATATATATATATATAAATCGCTGCCCCCATACCCGTCGTTCGTCCCCATTGATCATTCGTCGCTGTCGTTCATCGTCCCATCACTGTCGATCGTCGATGGGTAGTGATCGTCGAACAAAATGGCTTCAGAAATCGCTATCGATCGTGGCCGTCGTTCGTCACTCTCGTTCGTCGTTGTCGTTCTGGTATTGTGGGGGGGGGGGGGGGGGAGAGAGAGAGAGAGAGAGAGAGAGAATAATAAAAAAATGATGGCTGGTGAACAGTACCTGAGTATATTTACCTAGGTACTGTAGCTGAGGGAGGGATGGCTAAGGGTTTACCTAATCTACTGCAGGGGCTAATTTATTCATTTGGTAAGCAAAAATGGCTCCAAAGCCATTTTGCCCAAGCTGTTGGGGATGCTCTTATACAGATAAGGATGATAAGTTAATTTGAGGTCTCTTTTATTCTGGAACACATATAGGTATAGAAATTTAGTATAGAAAATGTATAATTTTTATTTTATTTGGTCCACTTTGAGTTGCACACGATTGATCAGATTCATTCATGTTTTTCAAGATATTATTTACTTGTACACCGTAAAAAATCAACTCAATCGGATATCAGGAATGTTACAGCCGTTTATCCAGTTTTTATTCAGAATGAAAAACGGGATACCGGTTGAGCATTCACTGAAAAACTGGATAAACCGGTAGAGCATTCGCTGTTATTTACTTGTACACCGTAAAAAATCAACTCAATCGGATATCAGGAATGTTACAGCCGTTTATCCAGTTTTTATTCAGAATGAAAAACGGGATACCGGTTGAGCATTCACTGAAAAACTGGATAAACCGGTAGAGCATTCGCTGAAAAAATGGATAAACCGATCATCCGTGTTAGACCCGAAATGGTCCCAAACCAACTGATTTGTTCATTTTCTGTACAAAAGTTTATGTGCGCACCTTCTATTCAGTGGGTGATACCCTTTTCGCATTCTCCGACTCCGAGTAATTAGGAATGGGGGGGCCTGCTGTGCACCAGCCGCATGGCACCGTGCCATGCGGCTGTGCACAGCAGGGCCCCCGCCTCCGAGTAATTAACTCTCACATTATTTTTATCTACCTACTCATGTCCATCAATTTATTTATTTTTACTTCGGAAATATATCAATTTTAACCACTAAATAACCAATTTCTTAGTTAACTCCTCATTCTTATCTAATTTTCCATTATATTCTATTCGCCTTTTGTCTACCCTTCTCAATTATACCATAAAACATTACTAGTCCATGTATAAAAGTCAACAAATTCCGAAAAAAACAAAAACAAAAATTTGCCGAAGACCAAAAAAAATGTGATACGCACAACATCCGCTTTTATTATTTTTGACATCATTTTATTTGTGCTTTTTTCAATTGCGGTCTATATTTTGACAGTTTTCTTATTCTTTTCGTCAAGATCCATGATTAATCCAAACCTTATGATGAAAACTTAAACAAAAAATAGCTCAAACGTTACAATTTGTTTTTAATTTGGGGTTACGTTATAAAAGTGGCTTTTTAAGTAGTGGAAGACACGCAACTCTTCTCCTACAATCCTAAACAAGAAGGATGGACACGTAAAGAACTAAGGGGTCGATTGGATGGAGGCAAAGCCTCCCGGATATATTTTCCTCCCGGATAAGAGGTGGGTCCCTCTCATTTGCCTTAGTTTTTTTTAACGGAAAAAAAGGGTGGGAAGCAGGGACGAATGCATTAAGGGCACAGGGGGGTCACGTGACCCCCCTGGAATTCCAGGATTTTTTTTTCTTTTTTGATAGGCAATATATATATATATATAAAAGGATCAAGCAGGTTACAACAAGTGAATCAAAAAGAAAGCGGAGAGATTGATAAGGAATCAAACACAACCGCAACCTAAAAGCATAAAATGGTCAAGCATGACTCTGAACCTAAGAACTAAACAGAGCCCCAAACTGAAATCAAAACGCAATCATAAGTTCATGATAAACAGATTGAGATTCCAAACTTTCGATGCAACATCCACCAAGACTGGGTAGTGGTAAAAATAAGCCATTGCAAACCCCATAGGATGAAAATGAAATGGTCCAACCACTCTGAGAAAATGAAACTGACCAACCTAGATTGAATGCTTCTTTCATGGAAATATGACCACGAGAATGCCCTCCTATGCATTGGCAAGACCCTTAGCTCCAAAACATTGGTAAAATCCTGAAAATCCCTCATGCCTAAGACAAGACTTGAACATCCCAACCATTCGCCAAACGATTTGATCTCATTGAAATTGCCTCCAAAACACCAGGGAATGATGTTATTGCCCTTCAAAACAATTAGCTCTCCATAAAAAAATCCTCCTTCTAATTAGATATTGGATGCAAATAGGTTGATTAGCATACATTTAGAATGAGCCATATAGCTAGAAAACCTCAAGATGGCTTTGGAGCTATATATCTATCAATACTATCATTAAAACCCCCCACTTGCTTGATTATTGAGCCCCAAGTCAGGAGTTTCACCCACAATTGACTCTTCACCTTCTTCCTGAATTACCTCTAGATTGTGCCCAGCCGCCCTCTGTGGAATCATGACCGTGGAGCCATTTTCAATCATTAATGGTGTAGTTGGAGAAATCTCCAATTTGTCATGCTCAGAAATTTCGTGTGGACCCATCACCGTATTGTTCACCTCCACCTCAGCCTTCCTACGTGGCTCGTCTTCTTTGCCATGATTGGGATCACAAGACTCGTTAACCCTAATCTGGAAAAGGGTCTCCACTCTCCAAAAATCTTTATCCCGTGCAGATTAATGCTTTTAGTTGACACCAACAAATAATATAACAAAGAATTCACCAACTAATATTGAACAAATCTAATTGGGATCCTTCTCTAAAACTATACTAGGAATATCTATACTCCTCTGTCCCTTTTTAAATGCCCACTATAGGAATACATGCATTTATTAAACTTTTCTTCAAAATTCATTCAGTACTAATCGAAAAATTGAAACATTTTGTTTAATGAAGAATGTTTAAACATTTTAGTATTTTCTTGGTATATTGGACTGTTACTTCTTTTTTTTCAAAGTTATGCATAAAGGGTGACCCCCTGTGTAAGATTCTTGGATCCACCACCTGTGGGAAGGGGCGACTGTGTAGCAATCCCCCATGTGCGTGACCATGAGGGTTCCCGACCCGCTGTGAAATGTCCGGTTGAGCCATAGCTACTGTTCGAATAAGATAGGTCGTCACCACTGCACCACCTAGGCGACTAGTTGGCCAAAGGCCTTTCAAGCAAATCGACACAAGTCGTAGCAATGGCAAGGGAGTGATTCCAACCTAGGAGGGAGGGGAATCTTTTCCCACTCACTTTGGCCAACTAGGCTACCACTTTTGCAACCCTCTAAACTAATCCCCCTCCATAGTTATCCGGCCATAGGGAGCTTGAGGTGAATAAAAATTGGACACCTTTTAAGCTGTCTACAAACCAGTTAGAATTAAAGGTCAAAGTAATTTTACTTCAGGTCACAACATGGCAGATAAAATTGAACCAAGCAGAAAATACACCACATTGTATGTTTCTAAACAGCATAATTAAGTTGATATCTATATGCATTGGAACAGCCCCAAAACTCAAGAAATCCAACTACAATTGCAAAAAATTAAGCTAAAGTAAAATAGCCAATGTGACAAGTCCTGCTTCTCTTTTGAGTTTTTAACATGTTGAGGAGGTCCTGAAAGCTATAACAAAACAGTGACTTTTGCTTGCTAGAGCAACATCGAACAAGATCTGGTATTTGTTCCTCTGAAAAAAGTTCCCACATCTCTGGATCTGCAAATCAGAATTTTTGATGAAATCGTCAAGTCAAGAGTATATATAAGACTAACCATTTAGTCTTTTATGATAGCCAAAACAGTGAGATAAATAAGGATAGGTCTGCGAAAATGCTATACACAAGGAAGCTTACACCGAACCATACACAGAATGTGAGTGCTTTTTTTAAAACGTGTTTGCAAAACACGACTTCATGCTCTCACATTACTCACATCCTGTGTATGGTTCGGTGTAAGCTTTCTTGCGCATAGCATTTCTGTAAAAATTATGCGTCGGCCCCACCATACAACTACGTAGCAAAAAATGAAGAGAAGTAAATCCATCAAATCATCTCCACAGTTTATGAGCCATGCCAGGTGAGTTCATAATATGTCTCCGTAGTGGGCTGACAAATAGCGCTCAAAGGGGTCTCGGGTCACAAGTCAAGAAGGCCCAAAGACCAAGTATAGTGCCAGAACCCAGCAACAAAGACATACACGATGGGCCATCCGAGATGCTCCAATCCAAGACATGCCGGTGTCTCGACCGGTAGGAACTTTGAACCGGAAGAGTCATCCGAGACGGATCGTATCCGAGATGATTTGGAAAGGTGATCCGAGATATCGGTGACGTCCTTTATGACGCCACCTGGGGCGGCTAGTGCTCGTAACAAACTTGGGAAGACACGTATGCATGCTACAGCTGTCCCTACGTCAGCATGATGGTGCCCGAAGCGGTTATGCTACGTGCCCAATTGTGATTGAAGGGCGGGTGCATGCGATGATTACAGATCTGGCTCGTGATGCTCAGTGACGTCATCCGAGCCAGAATGACTGATTTGCCCCTGTACTTGGGGAACCTATATAAACAAAGCGAAGGAGCCCTAAAGAGGTACACAACGCTTTCTCCCTCTACTCCTACATTTCCTCTGGTACATCCTTCTTCGATCACTTACTAGATCGTCGAAGTGCCTTCCCTGGCCACACTCCGACCACGGTATGCAACTTTTTTAAGTGCCAAATACTCCATCTCATACGCATGTTTTATGGTAAGAACATCTTGAGATTGGTGTGTTATGATAATCCTAAAGCAATTGATATATAGTAATCCAAAAGCATTTGAAATATAGTAATCCCTCCATATAAATCAGCTGGTCCGCACCTGCCCCTTTACAAATTAAGAACTAGATTTGTGCATATATACGTGGGATTTGTGCATCTATGGTCCCTATGTGGCCTTAACAGTTTAAGATTTTTGGACTTGTGCATATGTGGGATTTGTTATGGCATTGTTATGGACTTGTGCATTTCTAGACTTTGTGCAATTCTGGACTTGTGTTTGTGTTCGACTGGAAGTTGAGAAGCTGAATGCATGTTCAACAGATATTTTAGCACTTTTATTCATATTTTCAGCAGATAACATCAATTTTGCTGCACGAAAATACATAGTTTCAGCAACCTATATAGATTTTCAGCACCCAGATTCCAGTTTCCTGCACCCAAGAATGTAATTTTGGCATCCAAAAATACAATTTCAGCACTTATTTTTCAGTTTCAGCACTTTGAACAATGCAGTTTCAGCACTTAAACAGTGCAGTTTTCCATCCAAAAGTATAGTTTCAGCAACTACATGAGTCGTTTTTAACCTAAAAACTGAATTGTCGGCCACGCACACGTGTCGGATACGAACATAGACCCAACAGGCCACCTTCGTTTTAAGTGTCCGTGCTTCTTATAAAAGGAAGAAGAATGGCACGACCACCTCGTTGTTGATGATATGAACTTGATGACAATGTGAAAATGTAATTTGACTCTCGTATAAGTATTACAATCACAACATGTCAGTTTTATTACTTAGATTTTTCAATTTTTAGTTGTATACTTGATGTTAAGTAATTGTGTTTTTCTTTTCCTCTTGTACAGGTGAATAATGAGATGGAGTTGAAATGGAGTTGAAGACCTTTGACACTCGGGGAGTTAACCTAAAGACTTATTTTGAGTGACTAGTTTTAAGTTATTATCATTCGACACTATCTTCAAATGTTTCTTAGTTTTGCTAATGCTATTATGACAATGGATGGTGAATGTTTGGAAGTGTTTTGACAATGAATTAAAAATATTGACTTGTTGCATATTCTTTCTATGTGATATTTGTTTTTGCACTAAGATCTAGTATTGGGTGAATCATGTTATAGAATATTGGGTATGGAATATGATACAGATATTTGGTGGCACACAAATCTAGTGTATAGTGTCACTAAAGTCATACTTTTGGAGACAAAATAGGTCGTCGCCTTTGCGGGTGGTGAATGGGGAAGATTATTGGTGACAGCACAAATGGCTGTCATGGTGTTTACTTTTAGTGACAACCTTGTCATAGAAAATCTCTCTTTGGTGACATCATATTATTGTCAGTATTATTTTTCGGTGACATGCATGTCACGGAAAATCTGTCTTCCGTGACACCATATTCTTGTCACAGTTAAAAACATTCTGTGACAGCTACACAATTTTTGTCACTGTTGACTTTCAGTGTCATGGATGTAGTGACATATTTTCTGGTGTCACCGAAAAGTATAAGCGACAAAAATTTGGCCTTTGGTGACATTTTCCCGTGTCACCGTTGGGTTTTTTTTTCTTGTAGTGACATTTGATGTGTCACTAAGTCTATAGACACAAGAAACAATTACCTTGAATTTCTTACCGTTTAACATGACCAAAAAAAACTCTACCTAAAGAAAAACCAGGAACCTAAGATTTCACCAAACACAAAAGCATGAATGCGAATAAAATAAAACTGTTAGAAGACGAATCAAAATGGAAGTCAAACGGAACCAGGGGCTTGAACTAGGAGATGTAGCAATGATACTTGTAAACAACAAATTAAGAAATTTTGCTTTCCAAAATGTCAAACAACAATATTTTTGTCACTTGTCAATGGATGAAACTGATCCATGATCCCACGGGAGATTCTTCCTCAAGGCTTTTGAGGATCAAACCCTTACCAAATTCTTTACATGCCTACTAGTCACAGGAAGGCCAAATTTCCAAAGTGAGCTTAAAGGTGAAAGACTCAATTGAGTGATCACGAATTTAATTTCCAAAACATTCCGCGAATAGGCCAATACGTGCACATAAAAACCACATCCAGATACTCATGCAACATGGTCGGCAAGTAATCTTCATGCAAGTTTCAAGTTCAAAGCAACAAATGCATATATGTGGTCGATTTTCAAACCCAAACTTTATTATCACACCCTTGTTTTGTTTGCCGAAATTGTTAATACTCAATGTACGCTAGTAAAGTGAAGAAAGGAAAAGGAAAAAGTGAAACCTTATTTGTCAATCATTCACTAAATTATTGCAAGTGATGATGGAATTACTCATGTTGGGTAATCCCTGCCCACTGGTCCTATCAGACCAAATTTTGCAAACACCAGTAAAGTAATTACGAAATCAAATAAAATTCTTTAAACAAAACGGACATGAAGACATATAATGCAATAGTACCTTAACATTGTCATTTCAAAGCATCCATTGGAGAGAAGAAACTTGGCGCATCAACAAATGAATGGCCCAGGGGTCTCTTACAAATATTCTCGGTCGTTTTCAGTACAGACATGACTCTATTTTGTAGATTGTAAGATGCTAGAGTCCTGGTGATCATTTTTCGTCGTGAATTGTTGAAAGGTACCATAGTTAACTTGAAGAGAATCATCAACAGGTTTCCATCATTTAACATTTTCAGGAGCTTGAGAGGTCTGGCAAACTCGCTAGTAATTGGTCCTTCAATCACCCATTCCAGAGTCCAGGACCCAATATCTCCGTAATCTTTCATTACCCAAAATTTCCATTCACTGAATCGATAGTCATGCTGAATGTACAACAAATTATCTACAACCCCAAGGCACGTACGACCTTTTGATGCAAAGTGAGAAGGCAAGGGGAAGCTTCCAAATTTCTCTTTCTCGATATTGAAATAGCAAATGACCCGTGAATTCTCGATGCCAGTCCAGTGAAGAGCCCCATTCAGAAAAACGAATGGCGACGCAAACTCCTTGGGTGGCGTTCCAGTAGCCCCAACACTTCTCCATTCATCATCAATCCCAATTGTAAAAGTGTCACAGTACAATATATTTGGACTACGAGTACGAGTAAATAGTAACACCTTGTACTTATCAGTCGATGGACTATGCACAAACCCTAATCCGGTGTAACTATGGGTCCGTAGTGCCAATTTCGGAGGTTCAGGAAGAATAAGATGATGTGCCTTAAGTGGGTTACACACAATAATAACAGGGTTCTTATAATGATACACGTAATTCAACAACAAAATTGACCCATTACATGAGGCTACCATTTCGACATGCCTACGAGGGAAGTTGATTTTAGTTCTAAACTTCATGGTGGCATTGTGCTGATCTAGATCAGGGGGATCGTGGAGTTGGAGGATTTCGAAGTAAGAGGGGGACCTATTACTATTACCGTGGCGGAAGAAGACGAGGCTGAGTGGAGACTTTGAGAGATGCAACTTGGCGAAGTAGGGTTCGAGAATGAGGTTGTGCCAGATCTTGCATACTTGCTTGCAGGTGAAGATAGAATCGAAAGGGAGTCGAGATAGAATGTCCCACATGACGGGAATTGGGAGGTCTGAAACCGTGGTGGTGGTGGTGTTCTGATTTGCCTTCCTCTTGGATCTTCGCATGTTGCCTTGGTGATCTGAGCCAAAACCCTAGATTTGGTGAGAAGACCGTGGGTAACGTAATTGTAGAACCTTATGCATGCAGCTCACGGGCCTGTTTGGCTGGCTTATAAAAGATAAGGGTAAATTACACTTACCTCCTCTGAGTTTTCTTACAACAGATACCTCCCCTCAAGTTTCAATAATTGCACTGACCTCCCCTCTGGTACTTTGGTTGTCGGTTGCAGATTCCCCCCTCTCCATTAGAAGGCCGTTAATGGGTAACGGAAATTGCTTACATTAACTTCTAAACCCATTTGATTATCCATTTTACCCCTTAGAATGATTGTATATATGATATTAATACCCTTCTAAACTCGATTTAAAAGATATTAGTGTCCCTAATAAAAACTAGTTACAAGAGATCAAGTTATTATACATCTTTCTCATTCATGTGTATCGCCAAAATTAATACACACACACATTCGGGTTTAAGTATGCATGTATGAGATTTTTTATTTTTTTTACAAAGCTTGAAAAACTTTTACATTTTTTTGAAATCAAATGTATACGTAGGCATAAATCCAAAGGAATTACAGTTTCTTTTTTTTTTTGCCATGAAGCTTCAATTTTACTCTTTTTTATTTTGCAAAGAATAACAAAATTCCTAAAATATATCGGTTAAAATATTCAGAACTTTACTAAAATTATTAATCTAATTAAAACTAGAAATTTAAATTTTAAGAAAAATATAAGCAAATACATTGAAATTTTTAAGTTAGTTTTCACAAGAAATTATAGATAGTTCTTCAAACTATGTTTTGCTTTTTTAGTTAAACAAATTTATAAATTGGATTTAAAATACACAAGTAAAAATATTTTCTTATTTCTGAAGCTTTTTTTTAAATTATTCTATGTCACATACAAATCTAGAGCGCAACTTTGTCGCTCAAGAAAATAAAAAGAATTAATGGGTATACATTTTAGATAAAAATAAAAGTACTCTCGTGCATAAACTCTCACTTACCGATATTCAATTGAGCTGAATTTTTGCAGGATCTCTTATTTTACTCATTTAAACAAAATCAAAGATTTGGAACATCACTGTGGGGACC